>CM060305.1:126781394-126921394 GCA_030674185.1 Monoplex corrugatus
ACTTTTATAAGCTACATTAATACATATTGTGCATGGAAGAAAGACACTGACATAGTACTCATTAACTGTGGGATCATTAGCAAGGTTGGTCCTGACGCTGACGTAGCCTGTCGAGCTGACATTGAACATGCTGGGAGCACCATCGATGCCAATTGCCTGGTATACTAGTTCGTCCTGCAACACAGATCAATCCTTTTTCATGTGCTTTCGTGTGTGTGCTTTGGTATGTGCTTTGGTTTGTGTGCTTCGGTGTGTATGCTTCAGTGTGTGTACGAGTAAGTTTGCATCTTTCAACATGCACCACAGTGGGCATGCTTCAATGTGTGTGGTGCATGTATGTGTACGTTTCTGTAAGCGTGAGAAATTACAATCATTGAAATATGTATGTGTTACTGTTATCATTATTATTTAATCTGTTCATGCAAATTCAATATTTAGCATTAATTTAGTACTGTGAATTAACTAATTCAATCATTCGGTTTTACATTTACTGTTTATAATTATTTTTTTCCTTTTAATGTCCTTTCTTCTTTTTATTTTTTTCTTCTTATTATTATTATCATACCACTGATGAAAGTCCAGCTGACTGCTCAGAACCATATCAGGACTATAACCATCTTGAAATATCGTTGACCCTGGTTAAAATAATAAAAAAAAATATTTAAAAAAAACATGGAAAAGAAAATTAAATACCCTTATCAATGCATTTGCTCACATAACCTATGGAAATACCACTAGCATTGACCATTCTGCCAAATTTACCTCATGGAGAGAGGAGGATGAGGTAAAAGAAAAACAAATTTGCATATGAATGTAAATATAATTAAGGACACTGAAACATATAAAAACTAGCTGATATTACCAAAATTGCTTCTGCACATCACATTTCTTTAAAACCAAAACTTCAGTTAATACATGCACCAAACTATTAATCCTAAGAGAAAGTATGCAAGGCTTTGAAATGCATGCAAGTGAATGGATCAGCAAGGCAGAAAATGATGGGAAGAGATAACTGAAAGCAAAGGAGCAAGGCAGGAATAAAGACAGTGATAGAAAGAAATTTCTAGCAACGAATTTCCATAAGGTGGGGATACTATTTGTGCTGAAAGAGCCTCCAACATATGCCCATAAGGCTTTCTTGTTTTTACTTTTGTGGGTGTGCACGTGTATACATGCGCATGTGTGTGTGTGTGTGTGTGTGTGTGTGTGTGTGTGTGTGTGTGTGTGTGTGTGTGTGTGTGTGTGTGTGTTTGTTGTTTTGTTTTGGTTTTGCGCATTACTTAACATTGAGATAGTGTGTGTGTGTGTGTGTGTGTGTGTGTGTGTGTGTGTGTGTGTGTGTGTGTGTGTGTGTGTGTGTGTGTGGTGTATGTGCATGTGTGTGCGTGCATGCATCCATCTGTCTGTGTGTACATGTATCCATCTGTCTGTGTGTGCATGTGCATGTCAAACATGGATGAAAGTATGTGGATCAGAAAACTTAAAAAAGAGCATTGGTGCATGAAGCCCAACTCTTTCCCTTTTCTCTTGAAATACCTTTTTTTTAATCAATGCACACCCACACATACACACACATAAACTTACTTTAAGATCCTGGTCATTGGCTCTGAGCTGGAAAACAAAATCACCCTGTACGTTGTCCTCATCCATCTGCACACTCTGGGACAGTAAAGTAAATCTTGGTTTCTGGTCTCGTTTGACCCTAACACTGACTGTAGCAGTGCTGTCTGAGATATGCCTAAACGATTGTCTGAGGCTAGTACTTGGAACTGGAAAGTAAAACAATGAACAGAGATGAACTTCACAAGACAATTTTACATAAAGAAATGAGCTTGAAAAAGCTGAAAAAAGATTTAGGCAAAATACATGGCTTCAACAAATGACTACACTTAATTCAATTTATTAAATCCAAGTGATCTGCTTAAGTAAGACAATTTATAAATGCATGTTGAGGAACACATCTATGATTCCATGCATTTGAGTTGACTTTCAATTACTCATACATCTATATTTCAATTCATGTTGATGATAACATGAACTCATTAACTGATGGAAATCATCAACTGCTGTGTCAACTTGTTACTACCACTCTGTGTCTTATAACACTAATCTGTGTTTTTTTATGACCAATAAATACACTGCGAGTTTTGAATTCATGATGACATATTCAAACAATGCCTACAGTACCAGTATATATATTGTAATGCATGAAGTACGTTTTTTGTTAACTTTAACTCCCTCACACTATCCATCAGCTACAGTATGTGGCTGGTGGATAGAGTGAGGGATTGTAACGAGTTAAGATGAAAAAAGGGAGAGATTGGGGACTCACAGTGTATAGGTTGGCAGAATTAAGGTAAAGTTGTTCAAGTAGTCTAAGCTGGCCAGTCTGTCCATCTATAGTGAAGAACTTCTCCACATCAGTGCCACCTGAAAGTCTGTATGTAACCACATCCTGCAAACCAATACAACAGATGAAGTCACAATACCAAAATCACTTGGCCATGAAAATGTAGAAGCAACAGAGACTTGAACGTAGCTTTGCAGATCACAAGGCTGTTCCTTCCTCAAACACCTACAATTATTTCTTTTAATTTCTCGTGTTTGTCTATAACAAGATACAAAAACACACAATATTAGCAAAGCAGAATAATGTTTTTAACAAGATACAAAAATGAACAATATTAGCAAAGCAGAATAATGCTTTTAACCAAGATACAAAGAAAACAATATAAGCAAAGCAGAATAATGTTTTTAACAAGATACAAAAATGAACAATATTAGCAAAGCAGAATGTTTTTAACAAGATACAAAAACAAACAATGTAAGCAAAGCAGAATAATGTTTTTAACAAGATACAAAAAACAAACAATATCAGCAAAGCAGAATATTTTAACAAGATACAAAGACAAACAACATTAACAAAGCTTAATAATGTTTTTACAAGATACAAAGACAAACAATTATATTATTAACAAAGCAAAATAACGTTTTTAACATGATACAAACAATATCATTTATCAGCAAAGTAGAATAATGTCTTTAACAAGATACAAAGACAAACATTATGAGCAAAGCAGAATGTTTTTGACAGGATACAAACAAGATCAGCAAAGCAGAATAATGTTTTTAACATGATACAAAGATAACCAATATCAGCAAAGCAGAATAATGTTTTTTAACAAGATAAAACAATATCAGCGAAGCAGAATAATGTTTTTTAACAAGATAAAACAATATTAGCAAAGCAGAATGTTTTTTACGATACAAAGATGAACAATATTAGCAAAGCAGAATAATGTTTTTACAATACAAAGACAAACAATATCAGCATAGCAGAATAATGTTTTTAACAAGATACAAAGACAAACAGTTATATCAACAAAGCAGAATAATGTTTTCAACATATACAAGCAATATCACTTATCAGCAAAGTAGACTAATGTCTTTCACAAGATACAAAGACAAACATTATTAGCAAAGAAGAATGATGTTTTTAACATGATGCAAAGACAAACAATATCAGCAAAGCAGAATAATGTTTTCATGATATAAAGACAATATTAGCAAAGCAGAATAATTTTTTAAAAAGATTCAAAGACAAACAATTACATTAGCAAAGCAGGATATAATGTTTTTAACACGATAAAAAGACAAACACTATTAGCAAAGCAGAATAATGTTTTTGACAAAATACAAAGACAAACAATATTAACAAATAAGACTAACTGTATCAAAAACTTAAAGTTCAAAACATACAAGACTTCTACATCTTCAAATAAAAGTTTATGTGCATGAAGTACAGTCACTATCATCAATGTACAAGATCAATATATATATACAAATAGGTCACAGAGAAAACCTCTATATACGTCATAAACAAACAGTCATATCAAACTTTATCTGAAACTAGTGATAGATGTTGCAGCCATTTTTCTCTAAAGGTTTGTAAGTTCAACCTCAATTTCACACTATATTTTTCTATCTGGTATTTTGTGATAAGATATCTTATCTTAATTTTTTAAAAAAAGGTGTCTGGTAGATTTTTCAAGTTTATTGTTACAAATATATTTTTTCTTTTTCTTTTTTTTTTTTTTTGGTTAGAAGGAATATCAAATCAAATATTGAATCTATGTGTGTGTTTTCATCAGCAACAAATGAGATGATGTTTTCTGTTAATCTAATGTTTAAACAAGTGACACATTTTGACCTCAACAATTCTTCTGTACTGTCCCAGAAACTTTTGACAGGTAAAACTTCCAAAAATATATGATCAGTGATGTCCTTCATCTCTAACAGAAGTCACCACTAAAGTTACTTGCAAGACCAATTTCATATAAGGTGACAGTTCCCAAATACTGTGCACAATGCACATTTGAAGCCCTTTTAATTTACATTTTTGTATTCTATGAATTATCATAAATAGCTTTTGCCATGGAACATTTGTCCCCAATTACTCAAGCCATTTAAACAAGGAAATTGGAAATGTATTATCTGTTATTAAAATACAATATAGTCATGCCCCTTTCGGTATGAGTAAATTGTTTGAGTGCAGTAGGAGTATCATGTGTATAACCATTTGGTACATTGAGTTTTGTTTCTTGTATGTATTCCTTATTTGATATACTGCATCAATGATAGGATCTGAGATGTGTATTCTATAAACATCATTGTGTGTCCTAATTAATAATCCATTTTAATTTTAAAACTTGTACAATACCCCCCCCCCCCCCCCTTTCCAGTCCAACTAGTCATCATTTTGATCATCATTTCTCATTTTGAGTTTTTCATTAAACAAAACTAGTTCTGAAAGTAATCTAACTGCGATGTTAATTCTATATTTCTACAGAATATCATTGTCTGCTTTAGAAACATGTTTCAAGAATAATTTGTTATAAACTTTATGTATCCCATTGCACAGTATCTCTCTTTACACGTATATTTCATATCAGAGATGTTTCTTTTGCTACATCTCTCTGCTCCCACCCCATACACATATAATACAGAATGCAGCTATGCACACACACACACACACACACACACACACACACACACACACATACACTCAAAATAATGCACACACACACATGTATACACCTATAAATGAACATACATATACACACCTGCACAAGTACATGCATATGTGTGCATGCATACGTGTGCACATGTATGCACGCAAACATGCACAAACACCGAAGACTTGTTTAGTTACTTACTCCATCAGAGTCAGAGGCAGACACATTTAAGAAGTTGAATCCCGATAGCTCATACTCAAAGACCTCAACAGTGTAGCTTAAACGTGAGAAGACTGGAATGCCAACATTGTGATCCACCTCAATGGTCACCTGACATGTGCCGAAGTTGTTGGGAAAGTAGTCATCATACACCGAGACAACCAGCTGCAACAGAAATCATGCACTGCTCCCATCCTGCTTACCAAATAACAGCACATTTTACATGAAATATTATAAAGCTCCCATTCTGGAACATGCTTCAAACAAGTATAGCAAACACGAGGCTTTGTCCATAAATACCAGTAGAATTCCACCAACCTGCATAACAGTCTTTAAGGATAGTTATTTAGGCCCTTCATTCCTTTTTTAGGACCCTCATCCCTCTTGGGTATAGTTTTCTGTTGGACTTTAAACCCTCTTGGGGTATACATGTAGTTTTCTGTCCTGGGTTTTGCTTCTAGCTGTCTCCAGGCAAGGTCTGTCCTCCCAGTGTCTGCCAGGAGGTCTCTTCATTAAGTATTTCTAAACCAGCCTTCCCTTCTCCTCACTTAGGGGCTTCCATGTCAGGGCCTAAATGGTGAAACATGATGCTGGTTTTTGCAGTGTGTTTCCAATCCATCCTCACCCTCTTCCTCCAACCTCACTTCTGCTGGCAGCCAATGTGCCCTCCTTTACAGACCAACACTGCTGATCCCATCTGTCCAGTAAATCATTGGATTCCTCCTACACACCTGTCAATGAAAGTCTGCATGCTGTTATTGTTGTTTAAAGCCCAGCCGACTGCAAAGAGCCATATATATCAGGGCTATCACCACTTCAAAACATACAAAACTTCAACAGGAAAAAGAAAAAGAAAAGAAAAAATTAAGCACACATATCAATGCATCTGCGCACATAATCTAAGGACATGCTCCTGGCGTTGACCACTCTGTCCAATCTATCGCACAGGGATTTAAAAAAACACAACTGAATACAAATAAAAGCATGCATAAATTACCTAAAACTGCTTCCACATATCTCACCTCCCTAGAGCCAAAAATGCACTTAATACATGTACCCAATTATCAATCCTAAGAAAAAGTATGTAAGACTTTATCGAACACATACAGGTGAATGGACCATTAAGGCACAAAGTGACAGTTAGAAATGACAGGAAGCAAAGGAAGAAAGCAGAAACAAAGAGAGTGACAGAAAAGATGAAATTTTTAGCACAGAATTTCCAGAAGGTGAGGATACTATTCATACTGAAAGAGCCCCCAGAATCCACACATGGGGATAGTCTGCATGCTGCTGAAGGCACAGTAATAGGAAGCTGAAAATTTAAAACTGAAGGTATACATATCCTTTAGCAATCCACAAGATAATACAGAAAAACCTATCTTCACAAGAAAAAGCAATTTTTACAAGAACACTCTCCCTCCTCCCCTTCCTCTTTTCTGTGGTTTTTTTTTTTTCTTTTTTCTTTTTTTTTTTCCATTTCCATTTTTTTTCTTGAATGTGGGTATGCACTTTTTCCCTCATTGTTTGATCCATGGTATGCAGGTAATTATTGCTACAGTCTACATACTCTTTGTTGTTTTACCTCACCATGTGGCAGTCACTCTTTTCTGTGATTGTGGAAGGGAGTGAGGCATGCTGGGTACCTATTTGTTTCCATAAACCATTTAACATCAACATCATTTACAAAATCTTTCATGTACATCATTGAGTGGTCTGCACAGTATACACAGGAAGGGGATACAAGTCCTAGCAGGCCTGCATACATACTGACCTAGGAGAAGGAAAAAATCTCCATCCTCTGCTACCCATGCATTTTTACTCAGTCAACTGAAATTTGAAATTTGACAATTTCCCCACCATCACATTTGAAGAAAAAAATGAGATATTTCAAAATTCCATTCCTGAGTGTCTGCTTAGTATCTGAATATTTCAAAATGCCCTTTAAAATTTGTCCACCAAACCAGACTAAGTGGAAATCGAATGCATCATTTATTAGTAAAATTCACACACAATTCCCAATGTAAATTTACCTTGGCAACTTAGTTTTGCAAGGATTGTTTTTGCTTATATCTCAACATAGGGTATTTAAAGAAGATTACAAAGTTTACTGATGTGAGAGTTGCTATCCACTTATTTATCAGTTATCATTTTAACTATTTAAACATATGTACAAGAGGATGGCAGTCACGTTGGGACAATTTGGGCATGTCTTAAGAGTGACCCTTCAGCACAGATTTGACCATCTCCGAAAAAGAACACAACAGAAACACATCCCAGGAAAAAGTTCAGAAATGAAAACGGCGAAACAATAATGGTATTGATCACAAACTTTGCTGTCTCTGTGGATCAGACAGATCATCGAATAGTAACACATCCATCTGATGACAGGGTAGTTAAAAAAAATGAAAAAAGCAAAACAATTAAGCTACTGACCTCAAATCTTTTTGTCAGTGTCGATCGGAGAGAGCGTCGAACAGTAACACGTCCATCCGATGACAGTGCAAAGTAGGCCCATGCCAGAGCATCCCCAGACCTCATGAACTTGAGTGAACCCTGTTGAGTTAAGTCAACTATTATACAAATATATATGTATATGTATATATATATATATGTATATATATATGAATCTATCCCCTGTCGCTGCCCATTTTCTCCCTGGGTCTACCTGGTGTTCTCTTTCCATCCAGCTTTCCTGTTGTGACCAGATGCACTAATTCCACTTTCCTCATATAATGTCCTATAAATGTCTTTTACTAATCTTCTTTATTAATGATTTTCTTGTGTCTACCCTGTTTTATTTGCTGTCCATGGAACTCTCAACATTCTTCTTAGAAACGACATTTCAGTTGCCTCAATTCTGTTCTGACTTTGCATGTTTGACTGTCAACGCCTCACAACTGTACAACAACATCAGTTCTATATAACATTCGAGAACTCTCTTCCTGATGTTAACTGATAGGCATTTGTTGGTAAATGCTGTTTTGGCTTGGCCCATTCTGCTGACTATTTCTGATGTGCATCTGCTGTCTGGTGAGATGACCGTTCCCAGATATTTAAACTTATCAATCTGTCTCAAAGTTGTGCCATTTACTATTATTTTGCATGAGGGGATTTCTTGCTTTTTACTGATTACCATGACTTCAGTCCTCTTGCTGTTTAGCTCCAGCCATTTATTTTTTTCTTTCTATTTCTATTATATTCACAAGGTTTTGTAGGTCTTTTTCATTTTCTGCAATTAACGAGGTGTCATCTGCGTAACAAATGTTATCATTCTTGCTCCAACCTTTATCCAAGGGCATTCTTCTAGGTTTCTCATGATGGTTTTGCTGTAAAGTGAAACAAATCTGGTGATAGAACACAACCCTGCCAGACCCCTCTTTTGATATTTTGGAAAGAGCTTATATCGTTTTCAGTTCTCATTGCTGCTGTTTCTTCCCAATTATATATATTTCTGATTATTCTTAGATCTTTTCCATCAATATTGAGCCATTCTAGTTGATTCATCAATTCTTCATGTCTTACCCTATCAAAAGCCTTGGTATAATCAACAAAGCATAAAAATAAATCCTTACTCAACTCTACTGATCTCTCTATGATAGTTCTTAGGATGTATATGGCATTAACAGTTCCTTTCCCTTCAACAAATCCATACTGTTCTTCTGCTATTTCTCTTTTGATTCTCTTCCTTGTCCTCATCATAATCATTCTTAATAGGATTTTTCTTATATGACTCATCAAGCTGATTGTATGTTGGAGTTCACATTCAATAGCCCCTGTTTTCTTTGGAAGTGCAATGAAAATTGATTTTGACATATCTTTGGGGATTTTTCCAGTGTCATAAATTTCATTTAGGAGGACTGGATTTTTTTTATATATATATATATTTTATATATATATATATCTATATATCTATATATATATATATATCTATATATATATATATGTATGTATATATAAATATATACATACTTATACACAGATATAGGTTATATAGATATAGATATAGATATAGATATAGGTATAGATATATACACATGAATTTTTCTTACCCGTATATTGTTGTCCAGAGCCCTAAAGAGGTAGACTTCTGTGCCATTCGAAGTATTCTCATCATATGTATCAATGATCTGGTCGTTACTGGGACAGAATGGTGGGTTGGCATCTCGATCAATGTTGATTGTCACTGTGGCTTGACCGCGACACCGGCCAACTGTGTTATCGTAGGCAGATACCATGAACTGAAAATGTGAAAAGGTCTGATGTCACGTTTATTGCATTCCTTCTACACAGGGGGAGGAAGAGTATAAAGAATGATGGGAAAAAGAAATGGAGGAGAGTATGAGTGGTGGTTATGGAGAATAAGGAAGGGTGGTGGATAGTAGTAGGGTACTCAAAACAACATGGAGCTTTATGAGGCTTTATTCTTTCATTTCTCCCTGTCCACTTTTTAGATTTGATTTTATCAAGATTTTGCGCTATATAAATAAATATTGTAATTATAATATGACAACACAGAAAGATAAAGTACATATTTTTTTTTTTTTTTTTGTATATTCATTAAAGATTTGTATTAACAGATGATGTCATATTATCATTATTTTTTAAAACAATTCTTTGTTTGTTTTTATAATAAGGAACATAAATATTAATGCATACATAATAAATAAAACACATATATATTTATGAAATACAAAAGAATATTATAAGCTGAAGAAAAAGATGCAGTCAAAAAGTAAGGAGAGATAAGAAACTGTGGCTAAAGCAAGAATACGAAAAAATGTCAAGAGTTTGACGCTCACAGAAAATCACAAGAAACCTTTCAGCAAATATGCAAACTCAGATCCTCAATTTTCAAACCCAAGCAGCTAAGCATCAACAATGAAGTTGGAGAAACATTAACAGAGACAGAATATGTCCTCTCAAGACGGCAAGAGTATGGCAAAGCCTTATTTAACCATCAAGACAAGGACACTATCCAACCTAACGCACAGTCTTAAGTGTTAGGACCAGAACTCACATTCAATGACAGCTTGACAGTGTAAAAGTGTATGTCCACGTGCATGTCTATTCATTAATTCAAACAACTATGGAAAAGTGATGAATTCCTCTTTAAAATTTGCGATTCTAATGCCATGTGCACAGAATGTGGTGAAGTAAATTTCCTATCTACTTTGATCCCAATATTAATGTCTCAGCCTACTACTTCTTTGTATACGCAGTTAAAGGAATTCTCACCCTCAACATATATTAAGCATTGAAATTTTACGAGCCAAAATATAAACAGGAAAAAAAAAGAAAACAAGCAAACTGCAAGGGCTAAGAATTAACTTAAACTGATCAACCAGCTGTAATGAAAGTCAGTTGTATGTGTGCTGTATATATCTTAAAGTTGTCATTATCAAATGACTGTTGTTAGATGTGTACTTGTGCAACTGTTCAGCATTTTGGGCTTGAGAAAGTGCTGTATAAATGTTCCCTGCAACTTCAGAGAGCCTTTTACATTGAATGCTCTTTGCAACTTCTGTGATCATTCTACAACAACCATTTAGGAACAAAATAACTAGCTATGTAACTATAAAGTATTCTAGTGCTTGGCATACAAAGCAAATTTGTAAATCATTTCACCCTCTCACCCTGTCTACAAGATTCCTGCAGGAAGCTAGTGTATACAGGGTGAGGGAGTGACAGGGTTTAAGTCTCCATGGCTACTGTTATCTATAATGATATGTGTGGTGGGTTTTGCATACAGTGTAAGATGCTGCTGCTGCAGTCAGACTGGTCTTGATGAAGATGTCTCCAGTAGAAGGACCAATGAAGAAGAATGTGGAGGCTTGGCTACCTTGGGCACCGGGCTCAATGACATAACTGACACTGTCCTGAAACAAATCCAGTAAGTCATGTCACAATGTCCTCAACCACTAACATACAAACAAGCAGACCTTTTGTGATGTAAATCTATAAAACATGGTTAATGTACATATGAAAGATGGAAATGCTTGATGGAAATGCTTTTCTATCCTGAAAAACGATGGGTTACAAGTGACTGAAACGTGGGTTATATGTATGTGAAGCTGTATATGGACTATATATGTATATGTATAAGGGCCAAATATATGCACCAACATCTGCAAGCACAGAAAGAAGAAATTCACAACTTCCATGTAGAATTAGAGACAGCCAAGGCTCAATGTAAATCATGGGATGTTACAACCTTAATAGAGATACTAATGCTAAATTGGGACAGGAAAAAGCAGATGACACAGTTGGACCTCATGACCTTGGCAAATAAAATGAAGGGCATGAGAAACTTGTTGAGTGTGCACATGTAAATGAATTTGTAATAGGGAACTCTCGGTTTGATCAACCTAACGGAACAAAACAGACATGGATGAATCCAAGAGACAGCACAAGAAATCAACTTGATTATATTATTATCACAGGAAAAAGACATGCACATCAACTGGTTGCTTAAAATAAAATAAAAAACACACACACACACACACACAAAATATTAGGCAGATGGGGACAGTATTTCAAAGACCTTTTTTACGATGACAGAAGGGAGGAAAACATCATTAGAAAGAACTTTGAAGAACCATAAATAATGAAAGATGAAGTTAGAGCAGTGATGGAAAAGATGAAACAAAGAAAAAATCTCAGGACCACACAATATTACAATAGAAATGATTGAGATTCTAGATGAATTTGGTACTGAAAAAATAAATGAAACTTATGATACTGGAACAACCCCTACAGCTACATCAAAGTCAATTTTCATTCCACTTTCAAAGAAAGCAGGGGCTATTGAATACAAACTCCATCATACAATTAGCTAGATGAATCATGTGACAAAAATTCTGTTAAGAATAATCACGAAAACAAAGAATAGAATCAAACCAGAAATAGCTGAAGAATAATGTGGATTTGTTGAAGGGAAAGGAACTGTTAATGTCATATATATTCTACAAACTCTCTTAGATAGATCATTTGAGTTGACTAAGGATTTATATTCATGTTTTGTCGATTACACCAAAGCTTTTGATCGGATAGACATTAAGAATTGATCAACCAACTGGAGAAGCTCAATACTGATGGAAAAGACCTAAGAATAATGAGTAATATGTATTGGGAACAAACAGCAGCAATGAGAGTAGAAAATGATATAAGTTCTTTTCAAAATATCAAAAGAGGTATTAGACAGGGATGCATTTTGTCACCAGATTTGTTTTCACTTTAAAGCAAAAGCATCACAAGAAACCACGATGGATACCCTTGGATAAAAGAAAAAAATTATAAACAATCTTCATTATGCTGACTACATCGTCCTAATTGCAGCAAATGAATCAGACCTAAGAAATCTTTTGAATATAATAGAAACAGAAAGCAAAACTAAAAGGCTAGAGCTAAATGGTAATGAAATTTAAGTCAAGGTAATCAGTAGAAAACAAGACATCCCCTCATATAAAACACAAGCACAACACTGAGAC
This sequence comes from Monoplex corrugatus, assembly GCA_030674185.1. Lineage (NCBI taxonomy): Eukaryota > Metazoa > Mollusca > Gastropoda > Littorinimorpha > Ranellidae > Monoplex > Monoplex corrugatus. Next base: position 126,794,116 of record CM060305.1, read on the forward strand.
AAGTTCATAGCTTCAAATATCTGGGAACAGTCATCTCATCAGATGGAAGATACACACAGAATTATCCAGCAGAACTGGCCGAACTAAAACAACATTCAAGAAACTGAAAAGTGTTCTTGCCAACAAATACTATCAAATGACATCAAGAAGAGTTTTTTCAACGTTATATAAAACCAATACTATTATATGGATGCAAAGCCTGATAAAGAAGATTAGAAAAAGAAAGCAACATTTACAGGACATTTTATGAGGCAAGAGAAATTTGAGCACCTATTCACAAGAAAGCTAGAGCGAAAAAGAGCACCAGGTAGACCGAGGGTGATATTACTAGACAGTCTTGCAGAGTTGGTGGGGACAATAAGAGTAGGAGGTATGTGAGTAGTGACAAAAGATTCATATAGAGGGCCATAATCGCCAATGCTATGCAGCAAGACACATGATGATGAATGACTGTCTATGCTTGCCACACAGTTTGCAAAACGGTATGATTTTTTTCATAGATTTGAGGACAGCTGGTTGTTGCTGGACAGGGACCTTGGATTTGGGCTTTCTGCTACCTATCAACAGGTTCTCACATCAAATGACCATGGATTTGGGCTTTCTGCTACCTATCAACAGGTTCTCACATCAAATGACCATCACTTTACCAGATAACACAGTTAAAAGGAAAGATTATTACTGGTCACAAGACATGAGAGCTTCAAATTTGAAAGATGTGAGAGCTTTCAAGCCTACAAGTGTAATGTACCAGTAGCAGATTCCCGTTTTATTAATGTTACTCACCCCATCAGCATCAGTAGCACTGACTTGGAGCACAGAACTTGAGATTGACCGATCCTCAGCAGTGGTGTTAGAGTAGAATGTCCTGCTGAACACAGGACAGTTGGGATTGCGGTTGACATTGATCACAACCACATCTTCAGCAACAAGGCCTGGGTTGTTTCGGTCATAGCACTGCGCCACCAGCTAATGAACAGAAAACAGCATTTTTTTCCCCTTTTCTTTTTTCCTTTCTTTTTTGTTTGTTTCTTTTTTGTTGCCTTCCTGTTACTAACACTTTTTCAAACAAAGAATTCATGCAAACTTTCCATTCTTTGTGTGTGTGTATGTCTGTGTGTGAGTGTGAGTGTGAGTGTGTGTGTGTGTGTGTGTGTGTGTGTGTGTGTGTGTGTGTGTGTGTGTGTGTGTGTGTGTGTCACTGTGTGTGTATGTCACTGTGTGTGTATGTCACTGTGTGTGTGTGTGTGTGTGTGTGTGTGTGTGTGTGTGTGTGTGTGCGCGTGTGTGTGTGCGCGTGTGTGTGCGTGTGTGTGCGCGTGTGCGTGTGCGTGTGCGTGTGTGTCTGCGCGCGCGCGTGTGCATATGCATGTGTGTGTGTTCGTGTACGAAAAAGAGAGAGGACAGAGAGGGAAGGAGGAAGAAAGAGAGAGAGAGGGAGCAAGAGAGAGAGAGAGAGAGAATGTGTATGAGTGTTAGAGAGAGAGTGTGTGTGTGTTTATGTGTGTGTGTGTGTTTGTCTGTGTGCGTGCGCGTGTGTGTGCACGCGTGTGTGTGTGCATGCATGCATGCATGTGCACATGCATGTGTACTTGTGTGCGTGTGCGTTGTGTGTGTGTGTGTGTGTGTACTCAGAATTCATTACTTGTAATAAGAAATCCAATAGGTGGTGGTGGTCTTTGATTTAATGTCTATTCACTAAAGTGATTTTAGACAAAAAAAAAAAAAAGGGGGGGGGGGGGAGGGGGGAGTGATAGAGGAGAAGTGAAGAAGATATTTGAAAATTGTCAATTTTGAATTTGAGAAAAGATGATCCAGAAAACAACTGTTTTGAAGAGGGGAAGGTAAAACTAACAAATAATGTTACCATAATTATCGATTTAAACAAACAAACTGACAAACAAAATTAGTAAATATCCGGAAGAAATGAATAAAAAGTAAAACTAATAATTGACTAACCACAACAATGAACAAGTCAAATAACATTTTAAAGGTAATTCGCTATAGGACTTTTTGACAGGCTAACAAAAAATTCATACAGTAATGATGATGAGGCAAATATGTCAGAAACTGTACTCACAGATAGTGTTGGAATATGTCGTTTTACCCTAACGCAAGAAAGAATATGACTATGTGTTATCTTCTTTCCACACAGACACACTATGTTATTGGTATATTTTGTTTTGAATGCATCAAGTTTCCATCTGTACATAAGGGACTGTATAGTTCTGCTGGCATGAAGCTGCTTAAGTATTTTGCTAACTTCAAAGTTCATGTGACATTTATCATACTTTTTCTGTTTTAATTGGAACTGCTTCCAGACGTAGTTGTCCACTAAAGTGTAATTCTCGTGCAACGAGAGAGAAAGCTGGATATTGTTTGAATCTGGTGAGTTATTAGCTCCCCGTTTGGCAGCCCTGTCAACTTTATTATTATAACTAAAAGAACTATGAGAAGGTATCCAGCAGAAAGTAATATCAGTGCCTCTTAAAGATAAATTATGAATCAAGTGACTTATTTCCAGAATCATTTCTGATCTTGTTTGTAATTTTGATAATTCAAGAGCCTGAAGTACTGATTTTGAATCAACGCAAAGAAGTATCTGAAAAATTGTCCTAGGAAGACTTATCAGAAAGTTTAAAGCCATTAATATTGCAAAGAGTTCAGCTGTAAAGATAGATTTATCAAGTCCTATGTAGAAAGATTTTTCAATAGGTCTTCTAATACAAATGTCAGTGATTAACAATCATCATCTAGCCCATTAATACAGCAAATAGCTGCTGAAATACATTTTGTTAACAATGTCACTGGCATACAAACTTAAATACACTTTTTTTCAAATGCTGTTTTTCTAAATCATAACTGTATCTTAAGTAATCCAAAACAGGTGTGACTGCTCGCGTTCAGGCAAACAGGAACCAGAAAAAACATGAATAAAGGATTAGAATGTGTATTCAATACAACCACAATCTTAGGTATCAACTTCATATGTGGAAATCATTTTCTATAGAATTCTTGTTTCACAGAGGAATTACATTTTCTCTTGTTTTAGAAGAAAAGCATTAACTCTTGTTTTATTTATGTGTTCACTTTTATGTTGATGCATTCATACTCATTCATTTAGCTTCACATAGTATGCACATTACTATCATTTTTTCTGTTTAAAGTCCAACTGATCGTGCAGAGCCATAACAGGACTATATTTCAAAACGCACACAATATCTCTGTGAAAAAAAACACACCTGGAAAAAAAATGTATGCGTATCAATGTGTTTGCACATGTATCTAAGGATATGGCCCTAGCGTTGACCATTCTGTCCAATTTATCACCAGACGGTTTAAGAAAAAAAAAAAAGAATACAAATGCAAACATAATTAAGGACACTAAAACATACTGACCTAAATCATTTAAAATTGCTCTTGTACACATTTCTTTAGAGCAAAAATTTAAGTCAATACACATACGCAAGTGTTAGTCCAAAGAGAAAGTTTGTAAGGCTTCACATAACATATACACTTGAATGGGCCAGCATGACAGATGATGACAGTGAGAACTGACAGAAAGCAAAGGAGCAAGGCAGAAAAAAAGAGTGGTAGAAAAGAAATTTTCTAACACAAAATTTCCAGAACATGGGAATACCATTTATACAGAAAGAACCCTCAGCATCCCCATAAAGGATAGCATGTGCATATATATCGCAAAAAAAAACAACCCATAATGCATGTACATGTGCATGTACAAGCTCATGTGAATGAGCAACATGTACTTGCACACACAGATACACCACAGACTCAAGTAATTAATGTTCAATTTTTCACACACTCATAAAAAATAATGTGTTCTCATTGATAACAACAGATTATACATAAGAAAATCGAAAGAGGTTATATCCTTGCTGATACTCACAGTGTAAGACTGAGTGTTTGCAGAGTCCTCATTCAAGCGTTTTATCAAGGTTATCACTCCTGTTTCATTGTTCAGGGCAAAGTAGCCGTCCGCTGGGAAGTAGCCAAGGAGTGCATAACGGATGCGGTTGGAGATCTGAGTTAAAAACAACAACAATTCATAAAAACATTTCAGAAAGCAGGATGCACAACAAACAGACAATGAGACAAACAGACAGACAGACAGACAGACAGATAGACAAAAAACTAAGACATTTAAGTGCAGGATGGCTAGACACAGAAACTGAGACAGATAGAAAACAAGACAAAGAAATTTAACAGCAGGACGAATAGATAGAGAGGCCATGACAGACAGACAAGATTGACTAAGAAAGCTGTTAAAACCAATTTGAGTACAAAACTAGACAGACAGACTGACAGCAAAAAGCATTTAATGTAAAGTCAGATGTGGTAAAAAAAAAAATTTTAAAAAGCAGAATAATAGGTAAAAGGAAAATCAATTCTACTGACATCGTTTCGAAATTTTACATACCACATTAATTCTGTCAAAAGGAGAGAAAAAGAGAGAGAGAGAGAGGGACAGTGAGTGTGTGTGCATGTGTGTGTGTGTGTGTGTGTGTGTGTGTGTGTGTGTGTGTGTGTGTGTGTGTGTGTGTGTGTCTGTCCATGTGCGAGTGTGTGTGTTGTGTGTGTGTTGTGTGTGTGTTGTGTGTGTGTTGTGTGTGTGTGTGTGTGTGTGTGTGTGTGTGTGTGTGTGTGTGTGTGTGTGTGTGTGTGTGTGTGTGTGTGTGTGTGTGTGAGTGTGTGTGAGTGTGTGTGAGTGTGTGTGTGAGTGTGTGTGTGTGTGTGTGTGTAGGTGCATTTGTGTGTGTGTGCGTATGAGAGAAAAGAGAAATGCACATGTAAGCATGTATGATATGGCACACATGTAGGATTGCATTCTAAAAACAAATTTCAAGGCCATTGTTTCTTGTGTTAAAAAAATCAAGATCAATGTTCATTGAGTATAATTGAACAAATAATGTTGTTTGATTGTTTCGATCTGCAATGTAGATTTGAGCATTTTCAGTCTTGTTTTTTGGTCTGCTATCCCACCTATAGCAGTGTGAGTTGACATGTGTATTTTTGTGGTAATTTGCCTTCCCCCAAAAAGTAAGGTGTAATGTATGTACTGTATGTTTGTCACTGATGTTAATGTAAAGTGTTTAGGGCTCTTAGCAGATTTAACGCTGTTCAAGTAATCATCATCATTTAAAATTTTTTTTTCTTCTTTCATACTCATCTTTACTGTGTATATCAATGTTCTCCACCACCCCTTTCTTTTTCAACTGGAATCGCTCAGACAACATACAAAGATATCTATCCATCTATCAACTGGTTGATCTATTTATCTATATACTTACATATATATATATATATATACACACACAAATATACATATACAAAATCTTATTAAATACTGATCATAATGTTGTGTAACAGTATGCCATCAACAGTCCATGTACTCAACCACTATTATTCTAATATTACTTGTATTACTTTAAAATCATAATCATTATTCTGCATTTTGTGTTATATTAGTACTACTATTATCATAAAGCCAAATAAATGCTAATTTGACTGTGCACCTACCTCACTTGGAATCAGATCTCTGTCGCTACAGCTGATGCTGGTGACTCTAGATTGGAAGGGTTGGGTGACAGTAATGTTTGTAACATATGGAGTACCCACAAAATATGGACGCTGGTCTTGGACATTTCTCACAATTGTTATCTGAACAATTGCACTGGCTATGTTGGCAGGACTGCGGTTATCTGATGCCACGATGAAAAACTGCAACAACAGTAAATGATTTTAATTCATACCAAGAAACAACTCTTCGTTTATGTGTCTATATATATTACATTTTATATATTTTATTACATACATATATATACATAGAGAGAGAGAGAGAGGGAGAGAGAGAGAGAGATTATATATAATATATATATATATAATATATATACACACACACACACACACACATATTTACATATATACACACACAAAGAATCAAGCTGGGATCTGTTCCAACAGTTGCCCCATTTGTACAGTCGAGTGTATGGACAGTCCCCTCCCCCCACTCATGGAGAAGGTGGGAGCCAATTCTGCTGTGATGGGCCTAGGGGAGCCATCTGACAAACCAACTACTCCTGGCTCCTGTCGGGATGAGTGTGACCTACTTGGCAATAGCTTTCTAAGCTAAATTCCCCTGTCTACTCAACACTGGAAGACGAGTCAAACTGACACACATGTTGGAAGGACAGAAGAAGCTAATGCTTATGTCGTTTCAAGTGTCTGAAGACAGGGGGAAGTGACAAAGTCAGATCTGGAAGGAAGATGCCCAAAACTGAGAAAACACCCCAAAGAGGGAAATAAACCACAAAAAAAAAGGTGTGGTAAAACCTGCCATGCTACTATTGCCAATTTTAAAGATGATCACACAGGGGAAAACAAGGCAGTAAAGACAACACAAAGGAAGGCAAAGCAACAAAGAAAGGTGCTTGGCAATACAGGCCGTGGTAATGGAAGTGATCCACATGAAAAGATTAATTTGGAGGAGACAACGTAACAAAAGATGCGAGGCTGTACCAGGCCATGCTAGACTGAGGAAAAAAAAAAAAAAAAAGCAGAACAAGGGAGTGATGTTGTAATGGGCTGTAGCAACATGTCTGTTCCTGTTGACGGTGGCCTTCATATTGATGGGAACAAAGTTGGCACTAGCAATGAATGCACAGGGGACTCTGGGAGCTGATCTTGATGCTCTGTGCAGGAGACTTTCATTCCATATTATTACTAATAGTATCAGCCGTTAAATTAGGCTGAAGTAGTGTGACTAATTGGCACCATAATGTATTCAGTCTGATATGGTACAGTAAATGAAGCCCAAACAATCATGTTTTCACATTTTTCTCATAAACGTGCACGCACACACACACACACGCATGCACACACACACACACAGGCGCGCGTACACACACACACACACACATACTGTGATTGGTATGAAACCATCTTCCTTCAAATAAGAGAGGATGAATACATTTCAACATAGATCCTACCCGATATAGATTCTTAGGAGCTGTATCTGTCAAAACCCTTCTGACGGTGATGAAGCCAGTGTCTGGGTCTAGATAGAAAAATCCTGATGCCCCGTCATCTGGTTGTGAAATGTTGTAACTAACCGAGTCCTGCAACAAACACAGAATGAACTGCTTATTTTATTTGTATCTCTCCCTCTGCTTCTAAAATCTATGCTGTTACAAAACTATATTAAATGATATACGACAAACTTTATGAACCTCAGTCTAAACAAACCTTTTAACTCTTCGAAGACATAACAGCGGATATTCCGCTGCAGCTGGCCAAACCATTAGAGACGTGATAGCGAATTTTCCGCTGCGGTTTTTAAAAATAGATGCAAGCCGGTCGCTGGTCTAGGGGAACTAACTACACATATAGGAACACTCTTTGGTATCTTCTGAAGTGTTTGTTACTTCCCTTGCATTGATTTTATCCTGATTAGTTACAGTTTTTGCCTTTATCCAAACCAACCGGAGTGACTGTCCTTGCACCAAAATGCGACATTTAGGCCTTCTTCTTCTTCTTCTTCTTCAAAGGATCGTCATAATCACTTTGCTGCTTCACCTATGTGAAAACAAAGCTGTGTTTGTTCTTTTATATCTTCTGGTCATACCAAGGACTTGTGATTACCTGGATTTCTGGATTACCTGGTCAAGAATGGGTGTTTTACTGACTTTATGTGTTGGATTACTGTCAATCAAAAACTTCTTTCCCAGAGCCAAAATCCTACCCCATTTCACCTTCTAGGAAGGTAAGTAGAATAGATGTATTGTCCTTGTATGTAGCTTCAGCTCAAAGAGCGTAAATTGAATTTTATTTTGATATAAAATATGTTCTTGTGTTGTAAAATCTGTATTTTTGAGAATTTTTTGAACCCCCCCCCCCCTCAAAATCGTGCGTCACCAAGGGTTGTGGCAGGTCCCGTTGATCGAGTCCACAGTGGTTGTGCAAGGCAACTATATTACGTCTTCAAAGAGTTAAAGAAGGAAACAATGTGTGTGTGCGAGTGGGGAGAAGGGCAGCTTAAACGCAGTAATTTCAGAGTCAAGTGAAACCAATACTAACCACCAAGCAACAAATCACCTGTGATGAACCCATGCTTCTTTCACATCAGATCTCTTTGATGAATTTTTTCTTACTGTTACAGCATTGTTTGACAATAGCATCTCTTCTCTCAGATCTTCCCAAAGTGAAAATAAATCACCAGGTGATTCAAATACAGTTACTTGAGACAGTTTTGGAACAAAACAAGCAAGCCAAAAAAAAAATCAAAGACCACATCGTTCTTATTTCTTACTTTCTGCTTGTCTGAGATCACACACACAAATTTCATTTTCAAATTCAATTACCCCTTTAATTTTTTACTAATGCACAAGAACTTTGTGCATGTGTGAATAAACAAGTAAGTGCGTTTGTGTGTGTGTGTGTGTGTGTGTGTTGTGTGTGTGTGTGTGTGTGTGTGTGTGTGTGTGTGTGTGTGTGTGTGTGTGTGTGTGTGTGTGGTGTGTGTGCACGCCTGCCTGTGTGTCTTTGTCTCTGTGTGTGCAGTGCATGCAAGTGATAAGTGTGTGAACACATTTGTGCATACACATATGCATGTTTGCATGTCTACAAATATAGGTATATTTGCATGTCTGTGGTTGGATGCTTATACGGAGAAGTGAGTGGAAGAAGATACAGTGCACAAAATGAAAAAAGATATACATGTATATTCATGTATGTCAATAATCATACTTACCCAAAACAACAACAACAAAAGGTGAAAAATAAATGTTCAAATCTGACTTACACCATCACTGTCAACTGCAGACAAATTGCCAACAGAAGTACCAAGTGGCACATTCTCATTGATGATGAAGTCATAGTTGGAGTCTGGCAAGAATCTTGGCTGGTTAGGGTTACGCTGCACCGTGAAGGTCACTTCATTTACTGCTATTCTTCGAGGGTGAGCAGAATCATATGCAGTGATTCTCAGCTGAAATATAAAGATCCTTTACATGACATGTCCAACTAGTACAAAATGCTCACTTTACAGACAAGGAAAGCCAAATCAAACCAACATCATAAGTTGAAACTCAAACTGCTTGATAAAAGTGCTAACAGAATGGAAAATATGACTCACCACATAAAAAAAAATTATCCTGCATTAGAAGATGGACAGCAGATTTCTTTTAATATAATAAATTGTCAATGGAGACACTGCCTTATTCTTTTACAAGCATCCATGTATATAACAGAGAAAGAAAATGACTAAATTACACCCATACAATAAACAATACCTTGTAGGATGTCAGCTGAGCAGGATCACTTTTTAGGCTGCTGATCAAATTAATTTCACCAGATGTTTCGTTAATTTTGAACAGTGTTTCGCCAGGGTAGTATCCAGTCACTTGGTACATAAGGGTCCCCTGAAAAGATCAGAATTATTGTCATCATCTTGGATTAAAGTAGGATGTGGTATCAAACCAATGAGAATTTCTCTGAAATTCTTTCACATTATTCTAAAATGAAAAGGTTATGTTCTGATAAATAACATTTACAATGACAAATTCATGACAAATTTGACTTAACTTTACCCTTGCAGCATCTCATCATTTGTCATGTTAACCTAGTGATTTGGAAGATGGGATGGCAAAACCAGATAAAATGTAACAATGCAAGTTGAAATTCAGAACACATAATCATCCTGATGGCTTTTATTGTCACTTTACACATTATCATCTGTTATATTCAATGGCTTTTCATCAATCAAAAACTTTTTTGAAGCATACCATAATACATGTGTTGTGTATGGAAAGGCACGAGCATAAAAATGATGTTCATACAATTTCATCTTCATCCGATCTTTTTCATGTTAAAATCATCAGTTTTGTACCTCATGAGCATTGAAACATTTATGTCATTAAAGAACTAAAACAAAACTGCTTACATTCAGATCATCGTCTCTTGCAGAAACTCTTTGGACAAAGCCAATAGCCTGATCCTCTCCCACTGGATAGCTTGGATTGATAGCCGATGTGAAATAGGGGGTCTTGTCAAGTCTAACACGAATATAGGCCAAGGCTTCTGCTGTCGTCTGTTCACTGGATGGTCATCAACTGCTCTTATCGTCATCTGCACACATGATCAAACAGGAGTCAAAACTTCTGGTGACTGAAACATCAGTGAAACTGCAACAACAGTGAAAATGCATCAGTGTATGTGACAACACAATATAATAGGTATGCTGTGGGTGAAAAAAATATGAATAAATGACAAAGGTGATGCTTATTCTCCCGAGTATCCTGCCTGTTGTTCATTATTGTTTAATTAATTAATGAAGCATAAATTTTTTTCCAGTGTAGATCCTTTAAAGTTTCTAGGCAAAATTATCTAGAAATAGAATAATTCTTTATGAAACCCAAGCAGGAAATTAAAAATATTAACTTGCTTGCAGCTCATATTCATCACTGTCTCAATTAAAGCAATTAAAGCATAAACAATCTATCATAAATGAAATGTAAACCAACGGTTTATAATAATAATAATAATAATAATTATTCAACTATAGCACAAACATCTATGTCTGAGAACACCCACTGCACTTTTAAAAAAAAAAAGACGAAGGGATGTCATGTCAATGCATCAGTACAATACAGTCAGATACATACACAATACTACAAAGCAGCATAAACATAGCTCATCAACAACAACAAAAATTGTCTTTCGTTTATCAGTGTAGGGTTGGTATATGTACAAACACACATATCATTATCATTAGTATTAATGTTTAAAGCTTATCCGACTGCACAGAAACACAGTAGGGCTATAGCTATCTCAAAATACACACAACACCTTGCTGACCTAGAAAAAGAAAACCACCTGGAAAAGAAAATAAGATAAATCAATGCATTCATGCACATAATTTAAGGATATTCCCTTAGCATGGACTATTTTGCCCAAGTATCCCCCTGGGGAGGAGGGAGGGGGTTAAAAAACAAATCTGAACACAAATATAAACATAACTAAATACAATGAAACAAGTATAAAAATTGCCTAAATTATGTAAAATTGTTTCTGCACATAACATTTCTTTAGAGTCAAAAATGCATGTAAAACATGCATCTTATTATCAATCTTAACAGAAAGTATGTAAACTTAACAGAACAGATACAGGCAAATGGACAAATGAGACAGAAAATGACAGTGTGAAATAACAAAAAGCAAAGAAGAAAACTAACAACAAAGAAAATGACAGAAAAAGACGAAATTTCTAACACAGAATTTCCAAAAGGTGAGAATACCTTATAATGCTAAAAAATAAAGCCTCCAGCATCCCCATTGGGGCAGAAACACACACATGAAATTATATGTAAGCACACAAACATGTATTACACATGCACGCACACACATGCTATGTGAACATAAGCACACACGCATGCACGCACGCACACACACACACACACACGGACAAACTGCAATATGACTGGACCAAGCCACAAGCATTAATTTATGATTTATGATGAAATTTCCGATAAAGTTGTGTTTTAATGTGCTTTTTGAATGCTAACAGATTCTTTTTTTATTATGTAAAACCAAGCTGACTGCAGAGAGTCATATCAGGGCCACTGCCATCTCAAACAAACATTTTATCAATCCTGAAAAAAACTGAAAAGAAATAGTACAAATACCAATGCATCCAAACAAATAATCAAAAGGTATGCCCCTGGAATTGACCATTCCACCTAATTCATCACCAGTGAGTTTAAAAAACAAACCCAAATACAAATGTAAATATAAGTAAGGACACTAAATCATTCATTAAAAACTGGTCTAAATTACCGGTATCTGCTTTTACACATCACATTTCCTTAGAGCCAAAAATGCAGTGAACTTTTTCCCAATGGAGCACATCTATCTATGTGTGCGTTCTGTCTTGCACCGTAACCTACAGGACACACGCTGGTGTGTCCTGACTGATAGCTCTGTTCTCTACAACACATACCTATGCATGCATTGTACTTTCCGAAAATTCTTGTAGTGAAACCCTGAAGTGAAAACTTGAAGTGACGTAACTTCTTTCAGACCAAAGTGGAGTGTTCCCACTACAAAACAATGCCTTCATTTATAAATTTAAACCCAGTTCAGACACCTTTTGTACTTAAAATAGAGGACCCCTCGCTGGGTTATTCAAACCTGATTTTTTTCAAGCACATTTTATATCAACACAGGCACTTGACACTGTTCATCTCCCTGGCCAAATAATGTTCAGCCTATGGACATTTATGATATCTTTTAAATAAAATGATGACAACATGATGATGATACTGTGTGTGTGTTTATTTGTGCAAGTCAGTTTGGCTGTATTTCCATGCCTCTGTATATATGCATACATACACGCGTCTACATATACACATGTACCCACATGCATACATACACACAAATATACATGTGTGTATCATACTAGGTCTAGATTATAAATTTCATGGCGGATGCATTTTTTCCACCACCTCCCATCAACCCTTTGGTATTCCTGGGACTGAGGTGATCCATGTCTAAGTCTGGCCCACTTAATTAATTGCGTCAAAGATCAGGCCTGTCTCAATTTTCTGGGATACTTAGCTTGGAGGAAACATCCTTCCTGTTTATCCTGTCTGCAGCTGTGATTAGAGAAAACACTTCAAAGTTCAAGCGTCTTTCCATATCTGATGTTTGCCAACTATTAGATAATAGGATCCTATCATACCTGTCCAGCAGGGATAGTGTTAATACATGTCCCCAATGATCAATCCAAGAAGAAAGTATTTATGACTATATAGAACATATACAGGTGAATTTACCAGCAAGGTAGAAAATCATAAGTACCCAATTATCAATCCAAAGAAAAAGTATTAAAGACTCTATAGAACACATACAGATGAATTTACCAGCAAGGCAGAAAACGATAGGAAAAGATCACAGAAAGCAAAGGAGCAAGGCAGAAACAGTAAAAGAAAAGGGAACATTTCTAGCCCAGATTTTCCCAAAAGGTGGGACACTAATTAGACTGAAAGATCTCCTGGTTCTCTCAGGGGGTATGAAAGCACAGAACTGCTTTGTTATAAAGATCATGGGAGTTCCATCTTGTTGGGTCAAAAACAAGAGGATTTCTTTCAATAAGTTGTAAGGGAGAATCAACATACAGTTAAAAGAGAAGCTCCTTCTGACCTGAGTTTTGAAAGATTTTTAGGGCAGGAGCAGTTCTGGCATATACGCTTGCATGGTATTCAAACTTAAACAATGTAAGTAGAGTGCGGATATTTTGTACTCAATTCTTGTTTTGACTGATGCAGTTTTCACAGAGTGCTTTTGCACCGATTACACCATTTGCCCTCCCATAGAAAGTAGTCAAGCTGCGCCGTTTTAGAATTGTTAGAGTTTGGATCGTTTATTGTCAGAAAGTCCAGAAAATAGAGTTACAGTAGTCTAATCTGAACAGAACAAAAGATACACACAGCTTGTTTGTGGCATCAGCAGAGAGAAAGAGGATTTTGGTTATTTTACATATTTTCAGATAAAGAATTTTTCTCAGATTTTAACATGAGCTTCCTTGAACAGGGATTAATCATGAAAAACAAGATTCCTTGTAGATTTACTGAAGGCTGTAGTACAGTTTGAGAAAAGTATGGTCTTCAAGGTTACTTTTTTTTCAGATTTGATTTTGTACCTACATACATGAGTTTTGTTTTTTCTTCATTCATTTTCACTTTGTTTGCTTTTATCCAGGAAGCCATGTTCTCAATGGTGTTTTTTATTAACCTCTCCAGCAGTGCTTTGAGATGTCTCTCAGGAAAGTAGAGTAGTGCATTTGTGAATCATCAAGCAAAGAAATGACAGAGTGCTCTTGATTAATATAATAACAGAGAGGCATTTGACAGAGTTTGGCATGCAGCCTTGTGGGCAACCATGAGGCTCTACAATATCAATGCCAACCTGATCAGAACCATAGAATGCCTCTATGAAAAGGTGACCAGTGCAGTCTACCATGACAACAACATAAAAGAATGGTTCCGAACCACAGTTGGAGTACGCCAAGGATGCCTGCTCTCCCCCACTCTCTTTAACTCTTTTCCCGCCATGGTCGCAATCAAGCGACTTCCCATACGACCGCCATGGTTGCATTTGTGCAACTTGGAGAGGACATGCTAAACGATAACTTTTCACATGGGTACAATTCTTCTGTCAGCTCCACTGGTGAATGCAGGCGACTGTGCTATTTTTAAACTTTACCCAACGACCTAGTTTTTCAACAGTAAGGCCGAAGTGTGGCTTTGTTAACTGTCAGAATTACGTCACGTTTTTCTCCAAAATGGCTGCAAATCGGCACACATTGTCTATCACTCTGAGTACAATAAGCAGACAGCTGACTTTGTGTGTAGATTTCCACTGCTTTTCCTCATTTATTATAATGATATTTGGTGCACAACTTACAAAATAAGGTCATTAGTACAACTAAAACTCGTATGAAAAAAAAAATTTTTCTTTATAATAAGATTATCTGTGGAATAATCAATCAAGCATAAAAACAAAAGCAAGAATTCATATATAAATACAACATCTGCCCTTTACACAGCAAAAAAAAAGTAAGTGAAAATCTTTAATAGTCTTTGAGATTTAAGCTTTTAAAAATGCATACTGCGCTGCAAAATTGGCTGCCCAAAATATACTTGGCAGTGAGGAGTGCCGTTTCTGGGGAAACTTGGCGGTGAAAGAGTTAACATCTTCTTAGAGAGAATTATGGCTGACGCACTTGAAGACCACAAGGGAACAGTCAGCATCAGAGGTAGAACAATTACAAACTTGCGTTTTGCTGACGACATTGACGGACTAGCTGGGCAAGAGCAAGAGCTGGTCAGCTTGATAAAACATCTTGATGAGGCCTCCACAGCATATGGCATGCAGATCAGTGCAGAGAAAACCCAGTTGATGACAAATAATACCAATAGCATCAGCACTGACATTGTCATAGACAACAAGAAACTTGAGACCGTCCATAGCTTTAAATATCTGGGAGCTATAGTATCAGATGAAGGATCAACGCCCGAAGTACTTTCCAGGATCGCCCTGGCCACAGCTGCAATGACCAAGCTAAAAGTCATCTGGAACGACAAGAACATCGCCATCAGCTCCAAGATCAGACTGATGCATTCCCTGGTCATGTCAATATTTTTGTATGCATGTGAAACATGGACCACAACAGCAGACATTGAAAGGAGGATACAGGCAATGGAGATGAGATGCTTCCTCAAACTCCTTGGTATTTCATACAAAGATCATATAACCAGTAAGGAAGTGAAAACCAGAATTGTAAATGCCAACGGGCCGTATGAAGACCTCCTGACTTGAGTGAAAAAAAGCAAACTGAGGTGGTACGGGCACGTCACACGATCATCTGGACAGGCCAAGCCGTCTTGCAGGGAACAGTACAGGGAGGGAGACGAAGAGGCTGACAGACAAAAAGATGGGGAGACAATATCAGTGAGTGGACTGGCCTTGAATGGAACATCATTCTGTGGAAAGCTGAGGACCATGAGGACTGGAGGAAGTTGGTTGCAAGATCTTCAGTGGTGCCCCAACGGTCAACCAGACTACGGGATTTGAATTGAATTGAATTGAATTGAATTGTTATGAAAGACAGTTTTAGTTGTTAACCCATTATCTGGCTAGTCAACTAGAAAAGTTCCACAGAAGAATTTGAGTTAGTGATCTTGTACTTTTTGTCTGTTTTGCTTTTTGGCCTCAAAACTCAGTCTACCGACTAAATTCTTGTGTTGGGTATATATTTATCTGTGAATAGTAAACGAGTTTAGAGCCAGTATCATTCAGCTTGACACCGCTGTTGTTTGGCCTGCTTGATTTCAAGGATACTCATGTTCTGAGGTATAATCTGTGGTATTACAAACAAGGATGCAAACATCCTGTAGATTATTTGCTTAATAAGTCAAATAATATCATTTGAATAACAAGAATGAAGAATCTTCCCTCTTATTTCTTTGGTATTACCTATATGCCTTGGAAGCAACCATGTATATGTTCTGTCTTGTCTATGTGTGTGTGTTTGGTCAGTTCAAAAATAAAAGACTATGTCAATCTTGAACATAAGACCAATATATTGTATGTATTTCTCTCCTTTCTCATAGTTGTGTGTAGGGTAGTTGCAGAGTATAAAGGTAGGCTGGGGTGCTCCTTTTTTGAGGAGTGTTCTGAGCTTGCTGTTTTTGTACTTTGTGTCTGCTTCTATGCTAGCTGAGTGGGTAGCGTAAGCTATGTTAGATTTGAGAAGTTCTATACAACATGGGAGATAATTCTCAAGAGTTGTGTCCTTTGATTATATTATAAAAATTCTCCCTGTTTCCCTCTTATTTCTTTGGTATTACCTATATGCCTTGGAAGCAACCATGTATATGTTCTGTCTTGTCTATGTGTGTGTGTTTGGTCAGTTCAAAAATAAAAGACTATGTCAATCTTGAACACAAGACCAATATATTGTATGTATTTCTCTCCTTTCTCATAGTTGTGTGTAGGGTAGTTGCAGAGTATGAAGGTAGGCTTGGGTGCTCCTTTTTTGAGGAGTGTTCTGAGCTTGCTGTTTTTGTACTTTGTGTCTGCTTCTATGCTAGCTGAGTGGGTAGCGTAAGCTGTGTTAGATTTGAGAAGTTCTATACAACATGGGAGATAATTCTCAAGAGTTGTGTCCTTTGATTAAAGAATGAAGACTTAACATGGTAGATCACTTGCTTTAAACAAAAAACCAGCTACCTTTTGCACCCACAGCCTCAAAAGAATCACTGAAAAACCCAGAATGAAGTCTTACATTGTAAAGAGTTGTCATCTTTCCTTCTAGAGGTCTGCGCAGGCTGACGACACCAGTCAAGGGATTCAAATAGAAAAGTTGATCAACATTGGTTGGGTTGGCTGACAGAATGCTGTATGTAATCTGATCCTGTGCAAACAAACAAACAAAAACAAGTTTACATATACTGCTGACGGATGAGTCATAATTTGTCAACACATTCGAAAATTATACCCCGCAAATGCAATATCACAATTCTATTAAAGTTGTAGGATTTATTCCAATTGCATCTGTTAACAATGTTTACATTCCTTGTACCTGTCTGTTTGTATCTCTTCTTCACCATCTAGCTGCATGTGCCGATTTCTCTTGCTCTCCCACTCACATACATGTATGTACATGCCTAACTAAGCACTTACATACAGACACAGATCCATACACTCACCTGCCCACAAATGTGCGTACATATGTAACAAGAACCACAGACAGAGGCAGGCAGACAACAATGACAATGATACTTTATTTTCCAGTGACATAAGTTATTAGCTAAAAGCCATTTTTTTCAAATTTGCCATTGCTAATTTATGTAACTGCTTATGACTAAAAATATTTTTAAAATAAACATATCAGTGAATGTATAAGACATAATATATAAGGAAATATGAGAGAGCACCCAGGGAGGTTACCTTTGCGCTCATCTTTTTTTTCTTCATTCCATTTTCTATGCCACCTTAATGGCTACAGAAGCTGGCAAACTTGTTTATGATGCGATGATGATGATGTCGATGAGGATGATAATCATGATGCTATGTAGTTCCATCTAGGATGGAGACTGCATGACAGGGCTGTACTCTATGCTTACTATCATAACATATCCTGGCATCAACCAGGCCTGAGAGATACAGACACCTGCCATGCTGGTCAAAAGGTTTGAGCAACACTCTCAATGACACATCCATGAAGTGGATGAAACTCGACTGTGTGGTCCCAATCTTCCCAATGAGCCCATTGCAGAGCCGGTTTGAGCCAAAAAATCTCACAACCATTTTTGAAGGGACTGATGGGAATTCAAACCCATAACCTTCCAGTCAGTAGTCCGTTGCGTTAACAACTATACACCATGGTGACTGGTCAAGGAGAAACACTTAAGAAAGGAGGTGGAAGAACAGAAAATGGACAAATAACAGTTGACAAAAACAGTAAATCTTACTAACCCCATCACGATCATCAGCAGTGACACTGATTACTGAACTGCCCACTTGGTGATACTCTTCAATCATTGTCTCAAATATGCGGCGTTCAAAAACAGGTGCGTTCAGGTTGCGAATGATGTTGACTGTGGCATTGCAGATTTCTACAAGGTCACGAGCACCTTGGCTGAACACTCGTACTTTAATCTGAAAGTCAACAATGCATGGTTAGACTGACTTGGAAATGAGCATCTTTTTCTCGTGTTGAACCTCAGATGTAGTTTCCACACTATTTTATATCATCTCCCTATCTTTTCATCTTTTCGTTTCTTGGGTTTCTTTAGCCTTCATTGGTTCCCTTGTTTCCTTTTTTCCCCCTTCTAAAAAGAAGGTGCTGAAAAGCACATTAATAAATCACTGTTTCGAAGTATGGTAAAAGGAAATAGCATGAAGCTAACGTAACATGAAGCTAATGTTCTTATTTACAAAGTGTCTTTTTTTTTACATCATAACAGTATTTTGAGACTTTTTAACCGTGTGCAATCCATCTTGTTCTTGATTTCAAAAGAACACCATCCATTCTTTTTTCTCTGATGGATTCTAATTCTTTTTTTTTCTGTTCTAGATCTGAAGCTGTTTCTTCAGTTACATTTTTTTTCTTTCGAGTCAGGATGTCTTTAACATTATTTCTCTTCGATCTGCTTTCTTTTTCTTCACTGATACTTACACTGTTGCTCTAAAGCTAATTTCATAACCAAAAATTCTAACAAAAAGTATTGTCTGGAACTGACGATTGGATTTCTGCTTTTGGAATTTGCTAGATATACTCTTCTGCATACAGAAAAAATGTGTATTCTTTTATTATGTCCTCAATTGAAATGTTTACTTCACCTACACACTGTAGATCTTTCTTATAACAAAGTATTAAATTTTTAAAATGAGCAAATTTCAGTTTAAGCCAGATCATAGAATGATCTGTCAGTTATCCACAAAATGATATCACAATTTTTAAGATATTGAGGAACAGAATCAGAAATAAAGAAAATGTACCTTGCTTTGTCGAAAACAATTAATCCTAAACCAGGTATAATGATGACAGCCTCGGTTCATTTTTCTCCAGATACTGATTAAGTCTAAATCCTTTATCATTTCTTCAACTGGATCCCTTGCCTTTGGGTTACTGATGTGTTTATCATTATAATACTCATGAGATGGATTGATCACAAGGTTATGTCTCCAGTTACTAAAACACTAGTACAATCCAATCTGGTCAACAATTCTTAATGACACAATAGATTTCAGGTGCACCTTTATTAGGGCCATACACTTTTAAATCCAACATTCAAATTTGTTATTGAACAAGACACCTACATCTCTAGAATTTTAAATTATTTGAAGGAAAATAGCACAAATATACCCATTCAGCAGATAGACAGGGTTCTAATTTGGAATCAAAATGGGTATCCTGTAAGAAATAGATACAATGATTTTCATTGTTTTTTTTTCTGTGCATTTTTAACCCACAACAGTTCAATGATAAAATGGTTACTGAGCTGCACACTTTCTGAGACCTGAGTTTTCACTGCAACAGTAGCTACTCCTTTCAAATGTAATACCATCTGTCCTTTTTTATATATAAATAAT
This sequence comes from Monoplex corrugatus, assembly GCA_030674185.1. Taxonomy (NCBI): domain Eukaryota; kingdom Metazoa; phylum Mollusca; class Gastropoda; order Littorinimorpha; family Ranellidae; genus Monoplex; species Monoplex corrugatus. Next base: position 126,813,787 of record CM060305.1, read on the forward strand.
GCATATTTCAGAGTGGATGACAAAAGACATGTCCTTGTCTTTTATATACACAAGATGATATAAACAAAACAACACAGATATTGAAACATTTCAGTGACTGATCAAAAATTGCCCAGTGATTCGGGGGGTTTTTTAAGTGTAAAATTCTGTCAAATAGATTGTAGTTGATAGTGAAATGCACCAGAAATACAACAGTATGAGAGCTGTTTTTGTATTCCTATCAATTTATCAGCATGTTGTAACTAATGATTGTCAAACTGTGAACTAGTTATTTTTTATTGTTTCGGTCTCCTGATGCTTTTGTGTATCATTATTTTTTCTTTTCCATCATATCAAACATGATGCCAAAACTGATCAAATGCAACATGTAAAAGAAATAAATATGCCAAAATCATGATGTAGGTAGAAATGTCAGCATGACCAACTGCTTGCAGAAGGGGGAAATCAACTGCAACAGCCAAATGAAGTGAAAGAGCTGATGACTTAATTTTTCTGGTGTTCTCAGCTTAACAATTTCTTAGGTGAAATTCTCCGCTCTGCCCCTTATCCCCATTTCAACAATTTTTCAGTGAATAGGATTCTGCACAGGCTCAAAGCATCTACCGTATAACTACTTTCAAATTTGGGGGAGCCCATATCAAACTAAGTGCAATGAATCCTCTGTGAACAACTTCTGAATGCCATGTTTACAGACAATGCTGACAACAACAATAATAATATTGTCTGTGATATCAAGTGTTTTTTTTTAACACAATGGACCACAAAACTTACAGTATAAAAACACTCACGGAGCATGTATGTGCCACAATCCTAATTAAGAACATGCTATTTTCATTTTACTTTTTCATTCAGATACAAAACACACTCATACTGTCTCCCTTTTCTCTCCTTACCATCTCTCCCACTCTCTCTTCTCTCCAAACAAATACTGTTACTTTTCCAATCATGCAGCTCAAAATCTGTATCTATTTTATGTTATATATGAGTACTTACATTGACCAATGTCTCAGAGTTGTCAGCAATAGACTCTGCCAGTGTGACCTCCCCATTACCTTCATTGATTTTCAGAGCAATAGGATTGGGGTACACCAGTTCATATGCCAATAAGCCCTGAAATAGTTTCAAAGAACATTAAATGAAATCTATGGAATTTAAAGTAAAAAGGTTACAAAAACACAAATTATACAAATCAGCTGCAATACCATAAAAACACACAAACACGTGTATGCATGCACATGCACACACACACACAAACTAAAAAAAAATTATATAGATTTTCTTCTTTTGTGTCTTTGGTCTCCCTCACCAGCCATGACTAACTTTAGGTTCAAGGAAGGTTGTGAGATAAGTAGGGACAAGTCCCGGAGCTTATGGAATACCAAGGAATACCAAGGCAGATTCTATGATTCTTTTTTTTTGTTGCAACAATTGTGACAAAATCCAGTACCAGTCTACATTCTTTAATTTAAAAAAAATCCATGAAAAAGCTTGAAAGGATTTTTATTTCATCGCTGTCAAAGTTACAAGCTGTCAAATGAAAAAAAAAGAAGAAGAATCAAAAGCTATGATCAGTACATATCAGCATCTACATACATATGTATGCCTGTGTAATATGGAAAATGCATGAACAATTCTAGCTGGTTAGAAAATAACATGACATTCAGAAATATGCTACGTATTATTTCAGCATTATATTACCCGTCCGCTTCTGTCCAAGGCATTGATGTCAACAACAAGGTCTCCCACTCTGGCATTCTCCTGAATGTTTGCCACAAAGCTCGAGCTACCACTGGGATATTGGCAGACTGGAGCCTCAGTGATCACAGTAACATCAACAGTCACTGTCGTGTTAATGCATTTCTGAGGAACTCCATTGTCACAGGCCTCAACCATCAACTGTCCAAACAAACAAACCATTTTCAAATCAAAATCCTGAATCTTTTCTGTGTTTTACAGTTTATGTTATCACTATTATAACTTCTTTTTCATAAATCTGTGATGTCTATCATTTGAATATGTCTATCATGTAATTTTAAAAAACCCACACTGACCAATTAAAATAACAAATGAGACATTTATTGAGCAGTCCATTCAAAATACAAGCAATCCATATACTAACTTGTACAAGCAATCCTTTTATTTACCAATTAATTACAAACACAAGTGATATATTGACTGACCATTTGAAAAATACAAGCAATCCATTTACTAATCATTCAACGACCATATAAGCAATCCATTTGTTAACAATCAAATAAGAGAATACAAACAATCCATTTATCAATCAGTCAATTCAAAATATAACCAATCCATTTACTGACCACTCAAAACTACAAGCGAACCCTTTATCAAAATACAATTCATTTACGAACCCATCAATCAAAATACAAGTAATTCATTTACTACTAAGCCAAAATACAAGCAATACCATTACTGACCAATAAATCCAAAACAGAATCAATCCACACACTGACCAGTCAATAAGCAAAACAAGCATTCTATTCATTGACAAATAAAAGTGATTCATTTCTTGACCAGTCAGTTAAAAATACATAGACAGCAGAACAGAAGAGAACAGATTAGTACAGAGGCAAAAACAGAAAAAAAAGAAAATAAGCTTTTTTCTTGGGGGGGGGGAGGGGGGGGGAGCATTTATGGATTGCAACTTCCATGTGCAATTAAGAGAAGGATTTTATGTGTATGGCTCTTTTGTTGTTGTTGTTGTTGTTGTTGTTGTTTGGTTGGTTGGGCTTTTACCCTTCCATTAAAGCCATCATACTTCGTTTTCAGGGATGTGCATGCTGGGTATTTTCATGCTTTCATACATTTTCAGGTTCGTGCATGCTGGGTATTTTCATGCTTTCATACATTTTCAGGGACGTGCATGCTGGGTATTTTCATGATAATGACTTCACAGGACACCAAACTGTGGACAAGAATGGGTACTGATGGTCTGTATGCGTGTACACATAAAAAGGGTTCAGGCACTAGCAGGTATGCATTTATGTTGACCTAGCAGCTTGGAAATTTCTCCACTCTTTACCCAACAAAACGGCACCCAAGCAGGATCAAACAGCTCTTCCAATAGTCGGACCAGTATCCTAATTACTTGGATATCATACCCATCAAAATATGAGATGAGAGATGAATTAAGATGAAATCTTTATTTTCAAAATTAACAGAGAAGTATATGGACTGCTTTTTCTCATACGGCTTTTGTCCTGAGAGACTACAACAAAAACTATAGACTACATTCAATGAAAGAAGTGTAAAATACACAAGTTCATTTTCAGTATTACAAAATTATCCCTAATGTATACACACATTCGCGCGCACACACATGCACACACACAAACTTACAAACACACACACGCACATACATTCACTTACAGTGAATCTGTTGATCTTGGTATCCTTGACTGAGCGGATAAGATTCAATGTGCCAGTATCAGTGTTAATCTGGAAGTAACTTGTTGGATCAACTTGATTGAAGTTATCTCGCCGCGCACTTTCACTCAAGATCCTGTAAGTGATGATGTCCTGAGAAGATAGGAAAACATGGTTAAAACACTTTACACAAGAGTTCCAGACATTTAAGTCAAAGCTCATTCAAACTGACAATAGTCAAAACTCCATGTCAAGCAAAATGTTTTGGGAAATTATCAATATTTACACCAAAAATACAAAGTATCTTTCAAACAAGCCATATGAGTTTGACAATATAATACTCACAAAGCAATAAAGATTGATGGTGATCAGACTGATGATAATGCTAAGATATTCCACTTTGGTCTGAGACTGTGACAGTGCTGGACTGTTTCATTTCAGTTTCTTAATCTGTCCTGGCATTAACTATATCAAGTATGAAGATACAGTCAACACTGGCAAGAAAACCTGAACAACATCCTCAAAGCTGCACTTAAAAACTGAGCCCATATTACATTCAACCCTGAGCAGCTGAATATATTCCTACAAATTTCCTCAAAATAACAAGTCACTGTGGGGCAATGGTCAACACAACAGACCACCAACTTGTGGGTTCAAATTCCCATCAGTCCTGTTCAAAATTAAGATTTTTTGGCCCCTACCAGACTCCTACCAGAGCAGAATTTGCTATGAGGACCACACAGCGTCACTGTGGCTGTTGCTCAAATCTCCTGACAACACCACAGACATCTGTATTTCTTAGGCCTGGTTGACAACAGGATATATTATAATAGTGACGAATACTGCCTTGTCACACAGTTTCAATCCTACATGGAACTCCACAGAGTCATGGCACCATCCCCACTGTTATCATCATCATAGCACTGAAAAAAAATTTCCTGGCTTCTGTGGCCATTAAGGTGGCAAAGAAAAAGGGGCAGAAATAAAAAAAAGAACAATGAACAGAAAGTGAGCACATGCAAAAAAATGCCTAAATGTGATCATTCCTTTAAAAAAATCCCTCGACCAAAAATGACCCAATGTTCCTTTCTTTCTCCAGATACATACTTTTTCAGCTTTTGAAATAGAGATCCCCTCCACCTCACTCAACTAAGAACTGCTACACTCAGATGAATTTAATATGCAGATGATGCCTCTGGGAAACAAAATACAGCTTTTACGTTTTGCTTCAATTTAACCAATTTCAGTTATCTCAAGCTGGTCTTATAATTTTTGGAAAATTCCATATGCATTATATTATCATAACCACAAACAGCAACTACTGGAAGGATTTAAAATAATTACAACAGTAACTAAGTCTGTACACAAGCCAATGCAATGGTAAGCAAAAAATAATCACTAAATGTAGCTTACATCAGCATCGGCATCCTCAGCAGTAACATTGCCAACACTGGAAATGTATGGCTGGTCTTCAGATATCTGGAACACATAGGGTGGCTGCACCCATTGTGGTCCATTCTGGTTTCGAAGGACAGTGATACTGCACACCAGTTTGTCCCGTCGATTTGTACGCAGACTGTCATAAGCCTCAATCACCAACTGTGCATGGACAGATATTGTATGTCAGCATTATTACTATAATAAGTCAATTACATGCATGAACATCATGTGAACATCATACAGATATTGTATGTCAGCATTATTACTATAATAAGTCAATTACATGCATGAACATCATGTGAACATCATACAGATATTGTATGTCAGCATTATTACTATAATAAGTCAATTACATGCATGAACATCATGTGAACATCATACAGATATTGTATGTCAGCATTATTACTATAAGTCAATTACATGCATGAACATCACTGAACACCATGTCAGGACTATAATACAATAGGTCAATCACCAACTGTACATGAATGAATATCAGGTCAAGGCAGCTGTCGCACTGGATTAATCACTACCTATTCATGCATGATCATCATGACAGGATTAATGCTACATTAGATGTTCTTATACCTACTTTCCTTCCCCCACTCACCCTTCAGTATTTACTTGTATTGTCAATGCTCAGCCTCTTTCATTCAATAACAATACAAAATGATCTGATACATTTTAAATATAGCTATATAGAAGATGGACACTTCAGTGCTCCAATGTTATCTTTAATACATCCTTTATTAATTTGCCTTGAATACCTAATTTGTTTTTTAAATCTTCTAACTTAGTCCAGTACAAATAGATCTCTATTGTTTGCTTTCTTGTATCTTTTTTTCTAACTTATCAGTCAAATGACTGCTGATTTAACGATAACATGTACCGTAAAGAAGGAAAGTGAGAGATCTGTTACATACAATCATTAGAATGTATTGGTGGATATTCTTGCAGAATGACATGTCTTTCTGACAACTTGGTGCTTTGAATAAAATCCATCTCATCAATGAATTTAATTATTCAATGTTTTCTTCTACTATTTAGCTGTTCAATTCACATGTGTTGGTGAGTGCACATACAGCACATATCTGTCACATAAACAGACACACCCACATACCCGATACTCTGTCTCGCCAAGAGTCTGTCTGCGCAAATTCACAGTAGTGGTAATTTCATACTGGTTCGGATTGCTAGTGTCGATCAAATCAAAAAGGACATCAGCAGGGTACTCCCCAGTCAAAGATATGATGACAGTGCCCTGAAAAACAGGAAAAGAAAACTGAAGTGAACATGTCTCACATTACAGAGTACAACACACCACTGATATGAAAACTGTTATCTGATCTTGCTGCCAAAAGTGACAAAGAAACTTCTCACTTGAAGTTGGTGCTAACACAAATTCAGCAATGCCAACCAGTAGAATCTGCAGGTGAGATTTCTTCTTTATAGAATCCCATTTCTTTTCATATGATGACCTACTAACTGATAGTAACTGCAGACCCAAAATCTGACTGCCTTAGTTCAATTCCAGCTCATAACACATTATCTACTTGCTCCCTATTTTAGTAATTATTGTGCCAAGTATTCAGATGTGGTGAGTCAGGCATCTGATACAGAATTAAGCTATACCCTTTTGGTCACAAGTCATCCATATAGGGGCTAAAACCAGTTTTTTAATGTAAATACATGTTTGGCTAGACATCTTTACCATGTTGGACTGACAGCATTATGGCACCAGCAGATCACCCTGTCTGGGCTGAATTTAGTAGCTGACACTAACAATAGTATAATGAATCGAAATAACTCATACAGGCCTCACGGTCTAGCTCCTGAAGTCCCCAGTGTGCGTGTATAGCTGGTGCAAGCCCTGTTCCCATCAATCTGAAGGCTCAATGCAAATGCAGTCCCACTGAGAACAAGGGCAACTGCTAGTGGGGACAGGCGGGCGGAAGTTAAATTCCAACAAGGTAAGCACATTTAGCTAGACATGTATCCAGATAAAAAAAAAATGTTGCTTTTGTTTTATATGCTGTACCTCGTTGGACTGATAGCAGAATTCAAAGATTGGAGGAGCGGTTGCCCCTAGGGATTGAGAGAAATAGCCATATCAGCCACTGTGAAAGCAGTGCATGGGGAATCATCAGCACTGGTTGTTCTGGAAGGGAATTTCTGAGTGCCAGTAAGCTGCCTCCAAAATTGCCCCACAGGGAGCTTGCTGCTGGAAAACCATAGAAGAAGCAATAGTTCTGACCTAGGATTCTCAGGGGTAAGATACACAAGACATGTATAGCCTGCCAGTAGGCTTAGATGCTAGCATGGGACAGTCATCTGGAAACAGTACCTGAAACTATTTCATTCAAAAAAATTCAGGCTGATGAAGATGCAGGTGTCTTGAGGCCTGGTGATCTTCAATTCACAGAATCTAGTTATGAAGGCCCCAGACTGGGCACAGCTATCTGTCCAAATGGTGGAAAAAGGAAGGGTGGATATTCATAACTGGGAAGAGATCCCCAGGATCCTGATGCTTGACTAAAAAACCAGAGAGAAATCTAGGAGTAACAGAATGGTCCGCCAGAAAGCCTTTGACTGCTGGGTTGCCTCTAGGAGCCTGGACTTTGCTTTTGCGCCTGCTGGAGGTTAAGGTGAGAATGGAGGCAGTATTAATAGTGACAAGATCCAGAGGAACAGAACCCAAGGGCTGGAAAGTCATTTAGAAAAAGTCAAATATCAGGCCTTTCAGAAGGGAGTCAAATACTATGGCAATATCCCAAGGTCAAAGTTTTTAAGGTTCCTTGACCTCTTTGAGTGTGGTTTCTCTAACAGCATTTCTGAAGAGGAAGCTGTTGGTGAGTTGGGCATTAGCTGTGATAGGACAGTGAAATAACTCAGTGGCAGCCTCAGCTTGCTTTAGTGGTTATGACACCAAACCTCCCAGGTAGACTATTTGCAGCTGTAAAGGGTGTCTGTGCCTTTACATCTGAAGTTTAGTATTAAAAACCAAAGTTTTGCTGAAGCTCCTCCCAGACTAGGACAAAGTTAACTGGCTTCAGGCAATGGATACTTGATCAGAAATTAACTCTGTGTGGCCCGTGACTCGCAAAGGCTCCATATGTGGGGCTGAAGAGGCTGTGGGTCTGCTTGACCAAATCCTGACCCGGGCTGATGCAGAAGGTTTGGGGACATCATAGTCCTTCCCAGGCGAGCCTTCTGAGCACCTCCTATACAGTCAGAAAGGATGAGAAGGCATAGGCTGATAGACTGCTCCCATACAGTTTAACAGCATTGGGTGCAAGAGGGGAATGACAAGTAGAACCTGGCTGAGACATCAATAATGGACGAAATCAGTGTTCCCACACTCGTAAAAGTATTTGGGAGTTGGTGTCAGTCTGTGTGAACAACACCGTGTGACCTGCTGAATGAATCTGGAGCGTTCAACTTGCCCACAAGTGTAAGGTTACTAGTGCTACATCCTGCTGTGACATAAACGAAGCAGAGCCTCTGTCTGTATGTCCTTGAGACACCTCATTAGTCTATCAATGACAACATATAATGCTGATGTGCAAGGTCTTCTTGTCCTCCAACTACAATGTGGTGGCATGCTCCCCTACACTTCCCACTATGCATCCATTCAGGCAAAGATATGTCTTCGGAAGTGTGCAGGGACTCCAACCTGAAGGGTTAATGGATGTTACCAGCCTTCACTTTGAGCCAAATAATGTTAAATCATGTTTCATATAACATCTTTTTAATACGTGCTATCCAAAAGATTTTCCCACCTTTGTCAAGATTCTTTACCATTTAGTATGCTTGGCTGGGCAGCCAGTATGGCCTGAACCTAACAAAATTTAAGCAGTACCCTATGCAGCTTCCATATGCATTGACATACACTGGACACCTACCTACCTCTCCGTATACCATGTTATTTGGTGATTTAATTAATACGGTTTATATTCTGCAAACACATTTTCTCTTTATTGTCTAACCACTGCTATCCTGCTATCCCCATGTTTCAGATGCATACAGAAGAATAGGTAGGATTTTGTTATGATTATTTTAACTCTTTTCCCGCCATGGTCGCAATCAAGCGACTTCCCGTAGACCGCCATGGTCGCATTTGTGCGACTTGGAGGGGTCATGCTAAACGATAACTTTTCACGCAGGTACAAAGCTTCTGTCAGCTCCACTGGTGAATTCAGGCGACTGTGCTATTTCTAAACTCTACCCAGCAACCTAATTTTTCAGTAGTAAGGCCGAAGTGTGGCTTTGTTAACTGTCGGAGTTTACGTCACGTTTTCTCCGAAGCGTGTTCTCCAAAATGGCTGCAAATTGACACATATTGTCTACACTCCGAGTAGAATAAGCTGACAGCTGACTTTGTGTGTAGATTTTCCATTGCTTTTCCTCATTTATTGTAATGATATCTGGTGCACAACTCACGAAATAAGGTCAGTAGTACAACTAATAAAAAATATGAAAAAAGTGTTTGTTTTTCTTTATAATAAGATTATCTGTGGAATAATCAATCAAGCACATAAACATAAGCAAGCATTCATATATAAATACAACATCTGCCCTTTACACAGCAAAACATAGTAAGTGAAAATCTTCAATAGTCTTTGAGATATAAGCTTTTAAAAATGCATACTGTGCTGCAAAATTGGCTGCCCAAAATATACTTGGCACTGAGGAGTGCCGTTTTTAGGAAACTTGGCGGTGAAAGAGTTAAAAAAAGACAGCACATGCCATTTCCTTAAATTTTTGCAAAAATTTACATAAAAGTACAAAGGACAGAGTGAATGAGTCAGACACAGAAAGAGAGAGAGCGAGCATGAGAGAGAAAGGGGGAGGGAGGGAGGGACAGAGAGAGAGAGCAGGAGGTGGGGGTGGGGGTAGAAAGACAATGATAAAGTTCAACATTCTTACATAAAACTATATCACTAACATACATGCACCCTTCTTTCTTCTGCGTTTATGGGTTGCAATGCTCAAGCACTCATAATCATACATATGGGCTTTTTACCACTAAGGAGACTGTAACTCTCAGATTTTCAGAGTTTACAATCATTGCTGAATGTTTTCATGTTTCCATTAACGAGTGAACATTGACCTGGTTTACAGGATCTTTAATATGTATGTCTCATGATCTGCATATACTTACCATGACAGGAATTTGGGCACCAGCGGGTCAATACATATGCAGATCTTGAAGACAAATCTCTATCCCCACATATCAATACAGACATAGATAGATCTGTAAGGATACACAGTGCATGTAGCAGGATGCCTACATATATATAAAGCATGGTTAGATGAAAGTATTAAAAAAAAAAAAGGTGATTTAATCCATTAGGCATGTACATTGCTCTTTGACAATTTCTTGCACAGGTTTATATATTCATTTACTTTTTTTGTCATAGTTCCTGTTTAAGCATTATTTCGCTTCCCATCCCACCCCCCAATGACAGACTGTAGTGACAATTATTGATGTCTTTAATTACACTCATTACAAACTTGGAAAGAAATAAAGAATGATCTGCAAAGAAAAATAGTTTCCAGAGCAGGTGAACTTACAGCTGTGTTACTGTCTGAGACAGTCAATGTTTCAAGCGATGAGCCCAAACCCACATTCTCGTTAACATTAATATTGCATAGATCGGGTGACAAAGAAGGGGCTCCAGGATACTGAATGATGGTGATGAAGACATTGACTGTGGAGAACCTAGGGAAGACTCCATTATCTGTGCCTCGCACTTGCATCTGGAATTTTAAAAATGTACAATTATTTCCACGTCTACAACACATACATACAGTATACAAAAAAATGAAATGGGAACAATTATTTCTGTGAAACCAGAAAACCCTAAACTAGAATCAAAACATAAACAAGACAGATGCAAATTATCAGCAAAGTGACCTATGTCCAGCATACGCATAAGACAACAAACAACAAATACAACAAAATTCAGAGGAAAAACAGCAAGACTTTCCTGGTGTTTCATCAAGTTGTTTTCACACTGACTGCTGTTGCATTTGCCCTTTGTTATCTTCTGTGTATGCCTGACAAAGGTGCCCCAGCTGAAGATTTGCATCCATCTTGTTTTGTAATACTAAATGTGCTTTTTGACTTTATTTGGGGGTGTGTGTGTGGTTTTCCAGTTCCTATTTGCTTGAATGAAGGTGGTCACTTTGGTCTGAATTATTTCTATGCCAACAGCTTGAATATATCAAAACAGGGGTTAGACAGCAACATGTTCTGTCACCAGATCTGTTTTCCCTTTAGAGTGAAATCGCTATGAGAAATCAAGGAGAATGCTCTGGGACAAAGGTTGGAAGAAAAATCATGATCTCTGTTATGCAGATGACACCAATCTTATTGCAGAAAATGAAAAAGACCTAAAAACAAAACATGTGAATATAACAAAAATGCAAAACAGTAATAAACAGCTAGAGCTAAATAGCAAGAAGACTGAAGTCAGTAAATAACAAGAAATCCCCTCATGTAAAGTAACAGCAAATGGACAACACTGAAACAAGCTGATAAGTTTAAATACCTGGGAACAGTCATCTCACCAGACGGCAGATGCACAGTAGAAATATCCAGCGGAATTGGCCACGCCAAAACAGCATTAAAGAAAATGAAAAACCAAATGCCTATCAATTCACATCAGGAAGAGAGTTCTTCAATATTATATAGAACCAATACTGTTGTACAGATGCAAAGCCTGGACAATCAACAAGCAAAGTCAAAACAAATTGAGGCAGCTGACATGTGGTTTCTAAGAAAAGTGTTGAGTTCCATGGACAACAGAAAACAAACAAGACAGTCTTGAAAGAAGCAAACACAAACATAACATTAATGAAGAAGATTAAGGAAAAGACAAGCAACATTTATAGAACATCTCATGAGACAAGAGAAATTTGAGCACCTGGTCACAACAGGAAAGTTAGAGAAAAAGAGCACTATTTGTTTTGCAGAGTGGATGGAGATCGAAAGAGTAGGAGACATACTTGCAAAGAGACATACTTGCAAAGATAAAAGATAGATTCCTATGAAGGGCTATGATTGCTAATGCCATGCAGCATGGCACACGATGATGCTGATGATGACAGTTTGAATCTAGCATCAAAATACATGGGAACAATGATTACTGTGCCCAGCATTCACATCTGTAACCAAAGCACAATTACTGATGTTGTTTTCAAGATCTTATTTGTTTTCATTATATAAGAAATTCCTACACATGACAATTAAAGCATTGTCACATACAAACACAAAATACAGTGCTTTAAGTTTATTAAAACGCCCTGGTAGCAGAGTGTATGTCAAGTTCATTCCTCTGTAGGGTATCTAGGTAAACACCATTTCATGTTTGCACTTCCCATTTTCAATCATGCAGCATGTTCTAAATTCTCAAAACATGTTTCTCTTGAACACAACTTTACATAAAGCCACATACACTAAGAAGAAACTAAGAAGAAAATACACTGAGGGTTGTTGACATACACATGTACTTTTTGCATGCTTTATATGAGACTTCATCAATACACCAGACCCTTCAACTACAACCACCAGTGCCTGCATACAAATGAAAACACATCATCAATTCTTATCACTGGAAAAAAATATCATAGAAACTCCAAACAAGAGAGTTCAATAATAGCAATAATAATCATAAAGAAAAGAAAAAAAGGAACAAAAGAACCCCCTACAAAATTTAACACTATCGCAACCATTTAACACCTGCTTTTATATATTGTTTTGTTTTCTGTTGTTGTGTATGTTTATTGTTTACTTCTTTTTGTTTTGTGAATTTTTTTGGCTCAGCATCAACAATTTTCAAGTCAACGCAGGCTAACATTTCATCACAAAAACTGGTACATTCTCACCGTATATTGACTTCTGGGCGCATCAAGAAGACTTTTTTTGACACGCACATAACCAGTAGACAAATCAAGGCTGAAATACTGCAAGGTGTCAGCCTCTCCAACTGCAGTGTAGGTGATTGTATCCTGTTGAAAAAATTGACACAGATGTACCTCAAAACTTATCAAAAAACATTCACACAATAAACTAAAAAAAAATGAAATGAAATAAATAATGCAAATAAACAAAAAGTATACATAAAATAAAATAAGATAAAACAGACAAGAAGACTGGAATAACTATAAAGTATTTCATTAGACATTCAGAGTTTATGGTAAGAAAATAAAAGTTGTACCCAAACCATGAGGTCGTAGGGGAGTGAGGTGGTTTAAACCAACTTTTCTTGAGGCCAATATTATGAGGGCTGTGCCCGTCATTTCTCTCACAGTTTTACCTGTCCCTAACTTTGAAGAAAGTCAGGTACTCATTCACAACTGGGTACATGTGAGACCAAATGTACATATAATGTTCCATGGATATGATTCATATCCATGCAAACTCACAAAGAAAGACTGGAATGTGAGTGCTGGTTTTCACACCAACCAAGCCACAGAGTATACTGAAACAGTTTTAATTATGTTACAATGGAATGAAACATTATTTACCATTCTGCAATACAACAAACACAATACATTACAGGACAGCGCATTTTCGTTAATCTCAAATGAGTACTTACTTTCAACAGCAGCAGCAATAACAAAACCAAACACAAATATATATAAAGACAAATTTCCAAATAAAACATCAAATACCATCAAATTATTCAAAACAAGGCTTATTTTTATTAATACAATGTGCACAGTTGCTTGCATGCATGCACTCGCACACCTAATCACACACACACATGCATACAGCATGCAAGCATGCATAAATGCATGCACACGCATGCGTGCACACACACACACACACATACACACACACAGATGCCCACAGGAGACAGACAGAGAGGAGACAAATGCTAGTGAGAGAGAGACAGAGGGAGAGAGAGAGACAGAGAAGGGGATCCCAAACAGAAAAGGATTACATAATACCTGTATAGATTTGTACCAGCACACTGGGGAAATGGGGAGGGGTTAAAAACCCAGAGATTTCAATAAACCCCTTGATCAGATCAATGAGAACAAACCTGAAGGATCAGTGTGTATATAAATCTGATGGACAGTAACAGCATTTTGTGTGGGTTTATAAACCTATAACTGGTTCACATTGATATCATGCTGTGGCATTTAGCTGGCAGAAGTTATAATAAACATAGTTGCCATATTATCACAATCTCTCACTGATGACCATACCCATTGTATCAGCAGCATCAAAGGGTTAAAGCTTTCAATAATCTGCTTAGCTGTGTTTCATTCAGTAAAAGTTTGGGTTTTTTTTTCCTTCTTACAGTAATATTTAATCTTTCATTTAGTATTATTTTCAACATGAAACCGTTTCTCTTACCCTAGAATTCTGGTCAGTGGCATTGACAATGGTGATGACTGAGCCCACTGGTCTCGTTTCATTGATGGTCACAGAGATAGGTCTGGGGGCGAACACAGGACCATACTCATTTCTCGTCACTGTGATCAGTACTGCTGCTATTGCCGAGTTTAATGGGTAGGCCGTGTCATAAGTACGTACACGAAGCTGAAAATCAACATTCTACATTACTACAGTCTAAACAAACAAAAGCCTGACTGTAAATTCAAACATTATCAGAAGTATAGTAAAAGGAATTATTTACTGGTGTTTCTTCATTGACAAAGCGGAAGTCCAGTAAGGAACCCTTAAAATTATATGAAGTATGAAGCAGTTGAGTATCAATCTGCATTTACATTATCAAAAATACTTTAAAACTTCCCTGAAGAATTTTAATGTAGCTATTTTGCAAAATATATATATGTGCTATCACATAACTAGTATTCGGGTCCCAGTGGAATGATTTCACAGAAGATAATCAATTCTTTGTTTAGCTTTTATGTTTCTTTTTTGTTTTTTGTTTTTCGCTTTGTTGCATGAGTGCAATCATGTTTCAGCATGAATATGTGTGTGTGTATGAACAACCAACTCACTGTGTAAGGACTCTTGGTATCAGTCAGCAGACTGTTGATCAGATATACTGTACCATTCTCATGATCAACATCAAAGAAGTAGGCAGCTTCATCATCCCCCATCTTTTCAAAAACCAGTTTTTCCTGGAAACAGTAGGACAAAATTTCTTTCAGCAGAACATCAAGTCACAGCATGAACTTTATGAAAATGGCTTTGTGACCTTACCATTGAAAACTGATTTAAGTGTCAGTCACAAAGTATATCTCACTTGCAAAGTCTACATCCCATTTTTGTATGTGTGTGTGTGCTTGTGTTTTTATTTTTTTCTCTCCCCATCTTCTGTGATGCTTTAGTGATGCTGATCCCACGCCACTTACTCCAGCTCCTAAACACACCACTATCCTCAAGTTCGTTCAGTCAAAGTCCCAGTGCCAGGAAACCTATGGTAGTCAATGATGACAAGCCATCATGGGGCCATCCACCTGAGAAGATTTGCGTTGCCGCAGGGTCACTTTGATGAGTTTGAACAGTGTCTGTTCTGATCCAACTAACAATGATCACTGCCTGCTAAGTTCCCAACTAACGACAGTAATAAAAAAGCCAGACCAAGTGAGCCACCACCACCCCAATCCTCCCAGCAAGGAGACCAACACTACATTCCAACATTAGCCCCCACGAACCACTGACACCAACAGACCCCAACTTGAATTTACTTTGTGCATGGAAGTGGTAGAGAAAACCAAAATAGAGATCACCATGAGATCAGGACATGAAGAGCCACTAAATATGAAAAATGTTCGTGATGCTATAATGACTGATAATTTCATGATACAGGGGATGATAACTGAAAGGTTTGTGTGCAAGCTACAAGCTTGTTGTTTGCCATTAAGACCTTGTGAGACATTTTGGTGTGGATTATCAAGTAGTTCAATTAACAAAGCAACAGATGAATTACAAAGAACAACAATACCAAATCATACATTCAAAACATACACATACTTGACCGATTTATTCAAAATTGATTTATAGAAAGTAGACTGTATACCTGCAACTATACTGAGACAACACCTACCAGAAAACACAATATACACTTGCACACTGACATAAACAAATGCTAATTTGTACACACATAACCATATAACATACATATGCTCACATAAACATACAAGTTACAAACACATTTGAAGAAAGGCATGTGTTCACATACACATGTTCAATCATGTACACATGCATGCATGTATACTTGTACACCATTACCAACATAACTACAACAATTATTACTACTATCAGCAGCAATAATGACAACAACAACAACAACAACAAGGGAACTGAAGCAAGCAACTAAACATGCTCTAAACATGTGAAAAATTGTCCCAGACACTGTGACCACTTCAGTGACATAGATGATGCGACAGCAAAACAAAAAGGAAAAAAAGACTGAAATTGTTAACAATCAAACTTACTCTGAGGTCCGAATCCCTTGCAGACACTTTGTAGATGGAGGATTCCTTTTGACGATTTTCTGATAACTGTGTCTGGTAGGGCAGACCGGTGAACTGAGGAGGAAAGTCATCCCGAAGAACGGACACACTTACTGTACCAGTAGCACTCCGCTGAGGAGTGGCTTTGTCTTTCACTGTCACTATCATCTGAAAATGTAGAAGTAAAGTCTTGTGCAGAATTAAGGGAAGGGAGAGAGGTGAGAGGAGAAAAGGATGAACAGAGGAGAGAGATGGGAGAAAGGGAGCCAGAGACAGTGACCACAGAAGGGGTAAAACAAAAAAGCAGAAAGGAAACTGGATGGGAAAAAAACTAAACAAGAAAAAAAGAAAATTTCTTTGTGCATAGAAATATACAAGAACTTAACAGCGATGGGATGGCGAAAGGCTCTGAATTCTAAATAGATTACATACAAGATAACCTACCCCATTACCTTCTTATTCTTACTTTTCCAAAATAAAATTTAGAGAGAGAAATAGCAACACACACATGCGTGTGCATGCGCACACGCACACATACACATAGGTGTGCGCAATCAATGATACAACAGGACACTTTGCATGAGTCTACCCACACTATCTTTTACATCCAACAGAAGATGGTAAATACACATATATGTCATATCATACACCAGTCACCTATGAGACAATGAATACCATGTAAATTAACGATGAAGAAAATACACACTTAAAAAAAATATGCCCACCCACAAATTACAGACAATGAATACCATATAAGTCAACGATGAAGAAAATACATACACGCTTAAAAAAACAATGCCCATCCACAAATTACACCATCACTTTCTAACCTTTGCCTATTACCACAACAGAAATCAATCATATCTGTGTCAGAGCATGGTGAAAACTCATGTAATTAGTATAAACAAACATCAAAGTTCACCCAATCCCCATACAGCCCTCAACTTCACACTAATGTTTAGCCCCTGACCCTCAACCCCACGACCTTCCCAAATGCTGAAGAAACATGCACAACATACTTTGTAAGAACTGCTCTTGGCAGGGTCCAGCTGAAGAGATTTCTGAACTCTCACAGAGCCAGTAGAGGGATCAATCCAAAAGTACTCCACACCAGGGAATCCACTGAGGCTGTACTCCAGAACATCCTGAATGCACAATTAAACATGCATCATCATCATAAAAAAAAAAATGTTCACTCAGTGTTACACATCACTTGCTTGAGCTGAGCTTGGGGTATCAAAAAGTCACACTATCCATTTTCTGCTATAAGCTAAAAACATCACCTGGGGTCTGTGAACTTAAATTTTTGATCTTTCAGGTCAAGCATTTTTAGTTTCCTGAACCTACATTTCTGATGTGTGATAGGCCAAGACCTTAACTCTCTCCATCCAGATGTTCCCAATAGGGGACGCCCTGTTTACATACATTTCATATGAATATACCCTACAGCGGATTTGGCCTATTTCAAATTTTTGGAGTTCCACCATGTTTACAAGACTTTATAATTTATAAATAGCTTCATTGGCCTTTCCACAAGCCAAAGCAGCCAATCAGCAAAGATTTCGTTCAACCATGTCTGTGCAACCTCCTTTTGTTTGACCCACCCATTGACCTAAGTTGGACAAAGATGGTGTCTCTTGCTAGCACTTCACAGCCATGACACTCAAAAGGAAGTCATCAACAGAAGCTGTTTACCACCCATGAAGCACTGAAAATGCTACAGACTGCAGATTCAGACATTCAAGAGACAGTTGAAGATAATACTGATGATTTTTCTGTTTCAAGCGACTGGGACTGTAAAGAAAACAGATCATGGTTGTGGCGCAGTTCAGAGAAAAAAATATATCCAAAGTACTGTGCACATGACAGAAGTATTTTCTATCAATATTATGCTCCGTGACTGGTACCAGGTCCGTCATGCTGCCTTTTGCTAGAACACCTCAGTTGCACCCACCCCCAGAAAGCCACACCCCCATTAGCACAAGACCAAAATCTCGACAGAGGTCAAGTCCAGGCCTTTCGGCTAGGATTGTCTGCTTTTGTTTCTTTATTATTCATTATCATTTGTGCAGGATCAATAATAAATGAATGAAAATAAAACCAAAGCTACATGTCATCATTTTTGCCTAAAAGCCCCATAAGCCTAGGCCCAATAATGATAATAATATTAGCAATAATGAAAGCCCAGTACTAATATCAATAACGACAGTAATATAATAAAGACATATTTATATATCATGACACAATTATTTCTCAGAGTGATTTTCAGGCAATTATTTCTCAACGTTATTTTCCAGCAAACACACTGTTTGTGGCTTTTTCCTTTAACTTGTTTACCTGGAATTGTTATGAATATATGCAAGTAATGTTGTTGTTTTTTGTGTGTGTACGGTATCCAAATTGAGGTTCAGACATTTCTTTGGTTATTTTGTGTACACAATGACCTTTGCCAGCTTAGTATGTTCTTTTCGGCTTCAGTGAGAGAAAGTGTGCTTTATTTCAAAACTGAAAATGTGGACATTTTTTGCCTACACCCAGAACATCCAGTTTTCAGTAATAAATTTTCAAACTTTGTCACAAAGTGGCCAAAGGTGTTTTTAATCAGTTCTAAAAATTTCATTACCTAAATCTGAATGACTGATTTTTTTGTGATTTTATTACTAACCCATACAAATGCTCAGAATGTGGGGAAAAGTAGGGGAGAAAACTGTCAGTACCGAGTGAATTAAAGCAGTATTTGAATGGTCCAAAATATTCTTGGGTATCAAACATATTGCTCAAAATGGCAATTTTCTGCCATTTTTTCAAGCTTCAGCAGAAATTCAGCTGAATTTAAATAAAAAGCACAGAGAAAGAGTACGACTGTTGAATTCAAACTCTTTAAGATGGACGCTAAAGCCCTGTAGCAAAAGGAAACTGTTCACTTCTGATATGACAGTTGTTATTTTCTTTTAAGTCTGCTCACAACTGTTCCAAACTTAAAATGGTTTATATCAAATGGTTGGCTCTTAATCTCATTTAGAGAAAGGTATGATTACAAATCTTAGTTCAAATGATCAATTCCTAATACCCTGCTTTAATTTCAAAAACTCAAATGAAGAAATTATCATTCCACTTGAAAGTGAAAATGATCCTGTTTATACATGCACACACATATTATAGTTGCATGCATAATTCAACACACATTTTCTGCATTATGTGCACAAAAACTACATACATATACACAAGCAGACAGACAATGCACATCCTGATATGCTTACAGTCCCACAATACTGACCCCATCATCATCCGAGGCTGTCACATTGCCGATGATGGTGGACACAAGAGTGCGTTCTTCAATTCTTCTCTGTAAGTCGTCCACAATGGGCGGGTTGGGGTTCCTGTTGACTGTGATCAGCACTGTGCTGGTGGCTCGGTTCGATGACCGCAAAGTATCATAGGCTACGATGACCAGCTGTTTTAAAGGACAAGGTGACCATCATTGATTTCACAGCATGAAGGCTTTGTCATGAATTTGGCATCAAAGAAAACAGAACAACCACCTTCAACACACCATGCTATGTGCAACCACTTGGTTCCACTATAAGCGTTTTCTGCCTCCTCAAGAGGCTCTTCTGATAGGGAGCAAGTCTTTTGCTCATAGAAACAGTGTCTTGATCGAGGCGGACACAGGAAGATCATTCGTAAGGAACATTAGGGAAAGACAGGCAACATTTATAGGCCATTTTATGAGGAAAGGGGAATTAGAGCACCCAGTCACAACAGGAAAGCTGGAGGGAAATAGAGCACCAGGTAGACCCAGGGAGAAAATATTGGACGGACTTGCAGGGTGGATGAGGACAGAGAGGGTGGAAGATGTGCTTGCAGCAAAAGGGATAGATACATGATTGCCAACGCCATGCAGCATGGCACATGATGATGATGAACAGTGTGTGTATCCTATTTCTCATGATGAAAGTGCTGCTCAATTTATGTTGAAAAGTATACTGGCCAGTGAGAATAACATTTCCTGGAGAAAGACCAGGGAAGCCTAGGAGATCATGCGGTTAAAGTTTACCATTGACTAGACGAGTGGGATTATTTGCTTACTGCACATCATGCCATTGGCAAGTAGGGCAGCAACTTAGATCCTCCACTCCTGTCTCTTCTGAATGGTACAGCAGACATGTTTTAGGATCTTGAGTTCTCCTACCGTTCAACGTCAGGTGTCCCTGGGTCTTCTTCTCTAGTGAATAGCAATCTATGTGCTGTTATTCTTTTCTTTTCAAATGATTTGCCATACTCTCCTGACTGCATTAGGATATTAGTTATTGATAGGAGATGGTGCTGGGCCAGAAGATTCATATGGTTCTTTGGAAGCTTCTTGTGTGGAAGGTAGATACACTGGAAAAGCTCTCTCATCTTCTAATATCTTAAGCCATGAAGTAGGGTGGAAAGGACACAGCTCTGGCAGTCTCAGTCTGGTGATGATCCCATTCTGATGGAACTTTTGCATATGAATAAGCAAGCACACACAAGCAACATTTGCATTATAGGAAGTGGGATACAGACACCGATTCTGAGTGCAGAAGATGATTAATTGCTTCATCTTTAAAAAAATCTTAACAGGATGAAAATTTTACAGCACTAAACTGCTAGCACCAAACAAGTGACTTTTAAGGTGAAAAGCCTGATGTTATTAGTTTCATTCCGCTCTTCTGCCTCAACCATACTTGAAACTGTGTCAAAACAGTGACAATAGAGGTAGACAAAAAATACCTTAAGTAACAAATCTTGTTGTTTTTCTTTGTAAGATATTTCAAAAGACAATTCATCTATCACTTCAACAGTATTATCACACTGCCTGTTTTTTTTTTTAATCAACTTCTAAAACAGCTTTTTTCATTATTTGATTGTCAAGGTAAATGCACACAGCAAAGTCTATTTCTCAGAAAATATATATACATATATATATGTGTGTGTGTGAGCGAGTGTGTGTGTGTGTGTGTGTGTGTGTGTGTGTGGTGTGTGTGTGTGTGTGTGTGTGTGTGTGTGTGTGTGTGTGTGTGTGTGTGTGTTGTGTGTGTGTGTGTGTGTGTGTGTGTGTGTATGTGTGCGTGTACACATATATACATATATCATATATACGCATCACTGTCAAATACTTGATATATACATGTATGTTTTAGAGAAAGAGACTGTGCTGTATGCATTTTATGTATGTGTATGCATGTGTGTATGTGTGTGTGTGTGTGTGTGTGTGTGTGTGTGTGTGTGTGTGTGTGTGTGTGTGTGTAGTACGTATATATGTATGTAGTATCTATGTATGTGTGTGTGTGTGTATACATCTATGTACCTCTGTCACTTACATGGGTGCCTATGTGGACACACACACACACACACACACACACACACACACACACACACACACACATATACATGCACACATACACACATATACATGCACACATAACACATACAGTTCAGTTCACCGTTCAATGACAATTTCACTTAAATTGTAATTGTCAGCCAAGTTGCAAATGGCAGTGAACCATCAAGCATGGTATGATCATGACAAAAGATCATAACTATAACAAATGCTAGATTTACCCATCAAACACTGAATCTCAACTGCATTTCCTGGCTATCTGTATTTTTAAGGTAAGTGTGTGGGTGTGTTTTTTTTTTTTTTTTCAGTATTTGATTTGAAGTGCATGATTTAGGTGCTCTCCCACAGCCTTACCTCATTAAAATGGATTCTGTTTAGAATTTTGCCAAGTTTGCTGCTATATGTCATTCATGTACACCAAAATAAATGCATGCTGCCCAAAGGACCTTGGTCTACTGTCTCATAATTTTCCATTGCTTTTATTCTTGCTTTTATTGCTTTTATTCTTTCTCCCCATTTATAGCCATGCGTGTGTGTGTGTGTGTGTGTGTGTGTGTGTGTGTGTGTGTGTGTGTGTGTGTGTGTGTGTGTGTGTGTGTGTGTGTGTGTGTGTGTGTGTTTGTGCGTGCGCGTGTGCGTGCGTGCGTGTGCGTGTGCGTGTCTGTTTCAGCGCTTAGATTTGATTTTATCAAGATTTTGCGCTATATAAATATTGTAATTATTATTATTATTATTAAAAAATCTAGTACTCAGACTACAGCTCAAGGTCTAGTTGGAAGTGTGGAGAATGAGAAAAGTATCTTTTTGACCAGGAACTGAACCCAGGATGTCAATACTAGGGCGTGCCTTTACACTTCTGCCACCACACTACTGAAAATGCACTGACCTGATACGTGACAGCAACATCACGCTTGAGATCATTGCTAATGGAAACAACGGCTGTAACGTTATCCACACTGAAGTAGAATGGAGCCTGCAGATCGCCAATGACCTTGTATACAAGTGTACCCTGGAACACATATCAACCACCATCATTTCTTACTGCACATCTCATTTTACATTTTTTCCCATCTGACAGAGAAATCTGTCAAATAGATATAGATACTGATACACACATACACACACACACACACACATATATATATATATATATATATATATATATATATATTATATATATATATATGTATGTATGTATGTGTGTATATGTAGATATGTGTAGATATAGATACAGATATAGATGTACATGTATGTGCATATGTACATATGATACACACTCAGAAAAGGAGCACAACTTAATCCTCTCGCTCCATAATCTGCTTCCTGCATACTACATTTTTTTCTACAAAGTGAGGACTGTTTAAATTAGAATACAACACATGCAAGAAGAAACACATCTTAATTGAAAGACAACAAATAAACCTTTTTTCCCCATCAAATAGCATACAGTTTGCTCAATTCCCTTCTGCACCTTTACTGAAAGAAATAACCAATGACAATAGACATGTTTCTTTTCCTTCTGAAACACCTTTACAAAGAAATAACCAATGAACGAACATGTTTCTTTTCCTTCTGAAACACGAGTTTTTGCTGGCTACCACAACTGCCTGTCAAACATGATAAATGCAACACATACAATATGAAACACATCTTTATTTTTTCTAAGACAGTGGGATATGATTAATATGATACCGTATGACACATACCAGGAAAAATGCTGTAACTTTTTTCGAGAGACAGCGAAATTTAAGATGAACAAACCTTAACTGCTTTTGTCTCAAAGACCGTGGGACCTAGACACACATGCACGTACGCATGCACGCACATGCACATGCACACACACACATACACACACACACATTATCTTATTTGGGTATAACATCTAAACTCCCTATAAATATTCATACACAACTTGAAATTGGACAAGACCTGAATGTCCACCAGCAAAATGCATTTTTATACCATACTAATCTGCAAATGTTTCACTCATTCTTTGATTCAACGTCTTTTCACTATAAGCGATATTAGACAGTGGAGGGGGAGGGGGAGAGGGGAAGGAAAAAATATAAAATATAATAAACTGGAGAACGATAGTTGGACGGGTTGGCCTGGGGTAGAGGGGAGACAGAGTAAAAAGTCATAAATAGGTGGTAGAACAGAAAAATGGAACGAAATCTTAACACTAACATTAGTAACAATTAACTTCAACAATGTGAAGGGAAATCTTAACACTAAAACACAAACTGCATGAAGTTAAAGTTATGCATTAACAGGATTGTGAACTAATGATTCTGAAATTTTAACTAACAAAGATTGATCTGATGTTACTTTTTTGAAATGAGTTTCAGAATAGTTTTCTTGTGTAAACATTTTCGGTCAAAAAGAACTTAGCATTTTGCAGTAAAATAAACAGTGAAACAGTGTGAACTGTTCGCCGCAAATACACTTGACTTTTTTTACAATATTTTGTTTTCAATGCGTTTAGCCGAATATGAAAACGAACAGCAACAATCAATCTCAAATGATACATGGAAGAATACTGCAATTTTTTACATACATTTTGAACGTAAAGTTTTACCACTTGTTGTGACACAAACTGTTCATTTAAATGTTCATGAAATCGAATCCATGAGACTGATTCAAGCAAGTTGCAAGCTTCTTTTATGGAAGTTCATATGAACATCTAATTCTACAGAATTATCAGAATTCTGTGCACCTTGCTTAGCTGCTCTGTCAACTACTTCATTGCCATGAAGACCAATGTGAGAAGGCACCCTGCATAAACTGATATCTGTAACCTTTAATCCTTAAACGATGTACAAGATGATTTGCCTCAGTAATTAAATCAGGACTTGTGTCGGCAGCAAAAGACCATAAGGCATATAGTACAGATTTTGAGTCAACAAAGAGAACTACTTTGAAAGACACAGGTTTAAGATTTACTAGATAATGCAATGCTTGTATAATAGCAACTAATTCCGCTGTAAATATAGACATGTTTGCCCCAATGAAAAATGACCTTTTTATTTTAAATTTTGGAACATAAAATGCTGCTCCAGCACATTTATTTTCTAAGACTGATCCATCAGTAAAAACATGAAGGTGGGTACGGTATTTTTCATCGACGTGTTCTCTTGCTGTAGATATTGAAATGTTGACATTTTCATGTTTCTCAGCGTCTGTATAATCAATATCAAAAGAGGCTTTTAGCATTTCCCATGTAGGGATAGGCGTTGTTGATATTGTCTCAGCTATTTTATCCATATTCATGTGAGACTTGAAATCTGAAATTCCTTTTTTGCAGAATGAAGTCCAATAATTTTTCTTGCTTCAGCGATGATTTTATTACACTGGGTGTTAGTTTTTTTCATTTCCATATGATCTTCGGTTTTCTGCTTTTGATGTAGATTTTGTATTTCTCTTTTTTATACTGAACTGCTTTCTCACATGCCTCTGTCCACCAAATATTACCCAAACGGTTATTGGACTTAAAAGTTTTGAGTTTCGGAATTGAGAGGTCTGCAGCAGCTAGAACTGACTCCTGGAATTTAGAAAACATAACGTCTACATTTTTACTTTCATAATGTTTGTAGTCTTGATTAGCAAGAAGCAGTCTGAAACAAGGACAATCAGCACGTGTATAATTATATTTTGGTATAATATCAGGGGTGCTGTCTTTCATCCTGATGTTTTCGTTAATTAGTGTTATGAGGATAGGTAAGTGATCACTTCCCAAAGAATCTCTGTGGGTGTCCCAGGTACAGCATGGTACTAATTTTGGTGAGATTAAAGACAGATCGATGGCTGTTGCCCAATGTTTGGAAACATCTGGAATCCTAGTGACACTCCCATCATTCAAAAGGTAAAGCGAACTGTCACTATATTTTCTACCAAACGGTTGCTTGTCACAGTACAACAATCTTTTTCCCAAAACGATGAGTGGGAATTAAAGTCTCCACCTATTAGCCATTTACCATGTTGCAGATCCGGAATCGTGCGCAACCATTCTGTGTTGTGGTCATTTGGACCTGTTGGCGGGTAGACTGACAAAACATTCAAGATGAAAGAATTACTGAATTGTACTGTGGCGGCACAAGAGTGTAAGTCTTCAATTGATGTTAAAACTGGGAAAGTAAATATGTGATATATTTAAGTATATTATTGCAGTAGTTACCTTCTTCCCAGGATTCCCATAGTCATACACTGAAGGATAATAATAATTTTGGAAATTGGGAAGTTTGGTTGGTACAACATTAAGCGACTGCAGAATCAAAACTTTACACTGATTTGATACGAGAAAATGTTCCAGATATGCTGAATTGGTGGAAACAGATCTACAATTCCACTGTAAAAAATTGATTTTCACTGTTCCCTAATCTCTTATTTTGAATTAACGGTGATTTGTTTAACAATCACAAATGCTTTTGTTTTCTGTGTATGAGGAAAATGGGCAGAAAAAAAAATTGATTACTTATACTACGAAGTAAAGGTAGAAAAAAAATGTAATAAAACTATGGAGAAAAGAAGTCCTACTGATAAAGATAAGAGTTAGATCTAGAACAGAAACAAATTACAAATAAATAAAACAATAGTATACACGCCTTCAAATGTACAGAGATTATAGTCTGACTGAGTCCTGACTCACTGTATCCTAGTGTTTATACATTTTCAACAAGAGAATTGTCAGAGATGACGAAGAAAAAGTCCTGTGACAAGAAACGTTGGTAACTGTAGATCTACTATGATTTGTTCAAAACATGTTATATGACAGCCACCATGGTTCGCAGCTGTCGAAAGGGGGGAACAGTCCTCAGGGGAAGATCGTGATCCTCCTAGGGGTCTCCCAAAACAGATCTCGAACGTGTCTTCCAAGGTTCCCCGCTATCACACTATCCCCGCTGCAAATGTTTATATGAGTGTGTATGTGCATGTGTGCGAGTGTTTGTGTGCATGGTTGTGTATGCGCACATGTGTGCCTATTTATGTGTATGAACATGCATGTGTATTCATTATTTTCTATTAATGTTTATTCACACAAGTTCTTTTGGACAAATGTATATGTGCATAGACGCAAGTGTGTCTGTGCGTTTATGTGTGCATGCCATGTGTGTGTGTGTGTGTGTATGTGTGTGTGTGTGTGTGCGTGTGTGTGTGCGTGTGTGTGTGCGTGTGCGTGTGCGTGTGTGTGTGTGTTTAGGTATACAGATTTATGCATGCATGGGTACATTGTGCTTATATACACATTTGCATAAGCATGTGTATGTCTGTGCATGTGCAAATGTGCATAAGCATGAGAAAAAAAGAAGACAGATGGATGACATACCTGCACGTCAGTATCCTTTGCCAATACCTGTGTGTATGTCACAGACTGCTGAAAAGCATTCTCATTGATGGGCCAAGAGTATGAGGTGGTGGGTTGGTTTTGTAGGTAGAAAACAGGAGGCATGTCACTGCCCAGCGTGAACACAACTGTTGTTGTGCATGTCTTGGCTGTAGGCCGACCTTGATCGGAGGCCACCACATTGAACTGCAGAAAAGTTATTGCACTGTAAAATTTACAATCTGCTAAAAAACGTTTTGCATGGTTTGGCATGGTAGCATTTCTAATCAAAGCATGGTGCTTTGCTTATACAATGCTAAATTCTATCACATATTTCTACATAATGTGTAACATGTTTACAATAATCTGAAGTTCACGCAAAAACATACACACACAAAAACATCAATTCATATCATTATCATCATTATTACTGGCACAAATTTTCAGCCAACTGGCCTTTGTCAAGTGTAAATGTAAGATCACAAACAAACATCAAATACAAAATTAGGAGAAAACTCTTCACCCACTGGATGAAGCAGCAGGGAAGTTTCAGTCTTTTTCTCCTAATTTTGTATTTGGTGTTTGTTTGTGATCTTACATTCATGCTTGACAAAGGCCAGTTGGCTGAAAATTTGCGCCTGTCTTGTCTTGTTATACACGTTCTGATTCTATTTTCCTGTTTTTCTGGTTCCTGTTTGCTTGAATGCAGGCAGTCACACATGTTTTGGATATCATTATTATTGTTACTGTTATTACTGTTGTTTAAAGCTTAGCCATCTACACAGAGCCATGTCAAAGCTACAATTATCTAAAAACACACACAGCACCTGATGGCTGAAAACACTGAAAGGAAGACAAAGTAACATATCACAGCATTTGCACATATAATCAAAGGATATGCCCTTGGCATTGACAATTCTGCCCAAAATCCTGAATACAAATATATAAATACAGTTAAATAACTAAAACATATATGAAAACCGGCCTGAACTGCCTACAGTTGCTTGCTTCTGCACATCACATTTCCTTAGAGTCATAAATGCAGTTGCTACATGTACCTACTTATCAATTCTAATAAAAAGTATGTAAGGCTTCAAAGAACACAGATGACTGGATCAGCAAGGCAGAAAGTAATACAAAGAGATGACAGAAAGCAAAGAAAAAGGTAGAAACAAAGAAAGTGACAGAAAAGATGAAATTTCTAGCACAATATTTCCAGGTGGGGATACCATTTATACTAGAAGAGTCCCTGGCAACCTGACAGTCACCAATTCATGAATTTGCCATTCATAATGTGGGATTTACAATGCCTTACTACATAAGTAATTTACAATAGACTTAAATGTATACAATGATCTAAAGTATACACATACACACCCAAAATGCACATACATACAAATTAAGTAGGGGAGGGTTGATTTGCCTGTGTATCAAGTTTGTGTGCAATTGTGCCAGTCTCTATTTGAATAAATGTCTGTGTGACAGAGTGAATGAGTTGTGTCTCATCTCATCACAGGCATGGTGTGGCATGGTGTGGCCTTGTGTTGTTGTGCTGTGGTATGGTATTAATTAAAAGTAATTGAAAGTTCAACCAGCCATCTCTATTCAAATGATAACAAGAATTTACTTAACCACGTTAAAAGATTAATGCAGCAGCTCTGTCTTCTGAACTCAAAATTGACACTGATTTAATAAAACTGTTTAAGAGATATAAATCTTTTTTTCATACGGTTTATTAGTTGTACTATTGACCTTATTTCGTGAGTTGTGCGCCAGATATCATTACAATAAATGAGGAAAAGCAATGGAAAATCTACACACAAAGTCAGCTGTCTGCTTATTCTACTTGGAGTGGTAGACAATGCGTGTCGATTTGCAGCCATTTTGGAGAAAAAACTTCGGAGAAAACGTGACGTACATTCCGACAGTTAACAAAGCCACACTTCGGCCTTACTGCTGAAAAACTAGGTGGCTGGGTAAAGTTTAAAAATAGCACAGTCACCTGCATTCACCAGTGGAGCTGACAGAAGCTTTGTACCCGCGTTTAGCATGACCCCGCCAAGTTGCACAAATGCGACCATGGCGGTCGTACAGGAAGTCGCTTGATTGCGACCATGGCGAGAAAAGAGTTAACCATTATCATCCTCTCTATTATTAGTAAGAGGAGGAGAGAGAATTTTCAATGTTGAATATTTACAGCTAGTCCTTGCCATTCTACACACATATATGTACACATGAACGCAAAACACTTTAAAACCTGAAAAATGAGAAAAAAATCTACCTATATATATATATGTCCAGGAAAATGAAAGAGGAAGGCCCATGTAAGAAATTTGTGGTGGAGCATGCTGTGGTGGAAGGATGAAGATTTGGTATTCAACGTTAAGACTGGGGTGGGAGAGGGACAGCTGGACAAATATCTTGTGTGGTTGAAAAAAAAATTGGATTACTCTGTTAACAGTTTTCATTCAAAAATGATCTGTGTGTTTATTCCTGAATAAACAGTCCCCTGAGGAAGGATATACACAGGCCAAAGTACCAGGCTCAAAATTCCAGTTTGTTGGCTTGTTTTTTGGTTTATCTGCAGTAGACAGATAGACAGATAGATAGAGAGACAGACAGACAGACAGGCAGGCAGATAGGCAGGCAGACAGGTACAGACAGACAGAGAGATAGACAGATAGACACATAGATCTATATGTGTGCGTGTGTGCGTGTGTGCGTGCGTGCGTGTTGTGTGATGTTAACAACTATACAAAGAAAAAGAAGCAAAAAAAAAGCGAGCATTAAAAATTTAAAAGAATAAGTGAGAGAGACAAAGATGGTGACAGAAAAAGACATACAAGAAGAAAAGTAAGAGGTAAAAAAAAAGACAGACTAAACAGACTTACAGTGAAATAACCACCACTCAAAAAAAACTCACAGTAAATCTAGTATTTGTTGGCAGATTTCTCAATGACTTCTTCAAGATGATATTGCCCGAGTCAGGAGCAACAAAGAACTGGTCAGTGTCCTCCTGTTCTGCTTGACCAAAATTGTAGACAACAGTATTCTGCAAATAGAATGCAGAATCAGAAATTCATCATGCTTTGCTGCATCTTGAAAACACAATGCAGATAATAATATCACTTGTATAGCACAAAAGGTCCATGTCGAAAACATGTTCGATGCACTTTACAAGAAAGGAACAGCAATAAAACTGTCAATTAAGTAAAAAAAAACGAATGATTACAAAACATGAAATGAATTTAAGTATCAGGAACCAAAGTAACATAAGTATTAGGACCACAGTAAAACAAGGGCTGGATAATGTAAATGAACACATTATTGTAATGACTACCGTACTAAACATCTCTCTCAGTAAAATGGCTACTCACTTGCGTAGCTTTCATTGGTTTTACACATGGATAACCTCATTGTCTTGGAACAAAATAAATCAAAGGTATAGAAAAATGAAATAACCACAATCATATTATTCTTATAAAATCATGTGAAAATAAAGCATGCATATGGTACACAATAACATTAGAAAACAAAAGCAGACATCCATTATCTATGCATTCAACTTCCTATGTGTTCATTGTGACTAGAAGTTCTAAGATCTGTTTTAATTTTGTGTCTTGTTATGGTTCGTTGTTACTCTTAATGAACTATGCTTGCAGCATTAATGTATGTATAATCTACATTTTTGCATTTTTTAATGTTTGCATAGAATTTTACATCACTTTAAGTTATGCGCTACATGTGTTACTACAGATTAAGCACAAAACAGTACTATTATCATCATAGAAAATTTAACAACTATCCATTGTTATGTAAATTGTTACAAGCATGCTTTTGATATACACTGCTTGCAGTGTATTTATTATTATTATCATTATCACATATGTAGCAAGGGTGTTTGGAGATGCCACAGTTTCAGCATTAATTTTTTTTCTGCAAGCCCTCTTTCTCTTGTTCAGAAACAATTATATGAAAAACATCTTTTTACAGAACCAAATATTGAACAATTCCATGTTTTGTCTGTCTGCCTTTTATTTCATTTTCTTTTTTCATGTTTTTTTTAAATAACAAATCTATTAAAAGTAGAACTACCTTTGCCTATACCTTCTACTCCAACCGGGAATCTGTTGATCTGATGCATCAATTTACATATAAAGTCGTAAAAGAAACTGTATTATTAGGAAAAATGCAACATTATCTGCAATGAACAAATTCTTATTTTCACAAGTGCTCTTCTACTGTTCTCTAAATTTCTTACGGAACCAAAAACATCTTGAGTATAAAGTCTAAGTATGTTCTTCGTTTTGAAGTATAATTTTTATTGCAGAGAATTTTTCATGCATGACAGAATCAACCAACATGGGTATAATGTATTCAACTTTTAACACTTTCACTCCTTCACCCCATCCAAAATTACATCTAATCATTACACTCCATTCCCCTATCCACCAGTTTTTTGCAGGAAATTTTAGAATAGGGTCCTGGAAAGAAAGGGATAAGTGTAAGTTTTGCTGCGGAGTGCAGGAAATTGGTAGATAGAGTTGGGGAGTGAAAGGTTTAAAAGTTTTTGTTATGAGAAGGGGGGAAATGGTGTAATTAGTATTATTGCGTTGCGGGTGTTTCCTCACCCCTTCAGGGTCTGTAGCACTGACAGTAGCCATCACTTGTCCTGGAAAAGCCTCCACATCTAATGACTGCACAATGGATGAAGGATTGCAAATGGGATTCTGTGGGTTGCGGTCAATGGTGACTGTCAGTATGCCGTTTGCTTGGTTCTTTGGGTAGAAAGTGTCGTAGGCAATGAACACGAGCTAAATGAAAAAGAAACAAAAACATTACACAATTCACCGGATAGAACATGTCATAGGCAATGAACACATGCCAGGGGAAGAAAGAAACAAAACATTTCACACATCACTGGGCAGAATGAATTATGAGCAAAGGACAGAGTCAGGAGTAAAATAAAAACAAAAATAATTCACAAATCACTGTGCATACTGTGGTGTTGGCTGGGAGAAAGAGAAACAAAACTGCTGCATCAAGTAGAATGTGTTGTAGAAAAAATCTGTAAGAAGACAGACAGAAAAATACTGTGCAGTTCATCATGTACAATGTGTTGTAGGCAAAGAAAACAAGCTACAGAAAGAGAGAAAACACACTGTGCAATTCATTGGGAAACACGTGTCCTAAGTGAAAAAGGAACAGAGAAACAAAAACAATGAATAAATGATTTGTTTGCACTTTTTTAAAATCATTCTAGTGACTATTCTGTTTCTCTCTCTCTAAATTTCCAGGTTGACTTAATTTTTCTTGCATCCTATAAAAATGAATATTTCCCATAACACAATGGCAAAAAAACATGGGCTTCAAACACAATCACCAACCTGGTATTCTTGCAGCAGTAGATTGTCCATCAGCAGAGAAGTGCGCATTGTGACACTACCATTTAATTTGTCCACATTGAAGTATGTCAGAGCTGGATAGTTACCAACAAGCTCATAGTTGATTTCATTCTGTTGAAAACACAAAAACAAAAACTAATTAACACCTGTAGAAGGAAGTGTAGAAAATGGGTCGCTAAGGTGTTTAAAGAAAAATCCATCATTAACTCAATAACTGCTATGCTGTAGCATCATCATTCCTTTGTAAACCCCTACACTTATGCCTTGATTATTTTCATATTCAGCGTAAAGACTGTTTCCTGATCTTGCCTGCAAAACAATGAGGATTTTTTCCATCTTCAAGACCAAAGAGAGACTCATATGGAGGTTGAAAACTTGTGGCAGTGCCAACCAATATCAATCTTGAAGGGCAAACATCTGTTCATATTCATTCTTTCTTCCTTTCATCTTTTGATCTGAAATCCTGCCCTAGGAAAAAAATTAACAGATGTATCACCATTTCATATTTTTGGAATTTATATTATTCACCCAAACACACAAGTTTTTCCATTGATCATGTCATGATATCATACTTTACTTGTGAACTTTTTTTCCTTAATTGGATTTTTCCCTACTGTTGCACAGGTACTTTCCTTTCAATTGAAAACATTACAAAACCACACTATACAACATTTCAACACACTTACCTTAATATTGCCGTCATTAGCAGACACTAAGAAGATGTTTGTGCCCACTGGGGTTGTCCTGAAAACCTGCACTGTGTTTGGTAGATTCCGGAACACTGGCTTGATATCTCGATTGATGTTCACAGTCAAAGTTGCTGTGGCAGTCTGTTCATTTACTGATTGCTGATCACGCACCTGAATGGTCAGCTAAAGAAAGAAAAGGTAACAATTAGATCAATGGATGGTACATTGGCCTCATAACCTTGAGGTTGTAGTGATGCGTGATGGTAGAGATTTCAACTTTTATAAAGAGCCAGTGTTGTGATGGTGAAAGTGGTGCACATTTCCTCTCTTCACTGTTTTATCTTGTCTAACACAGAGCAGAGTCACAGACTGGAGACCACATGCACAAAGTTGACATCCAGCACGATTTACACTCATGCGGTCAGGGAAAGCAGACACTCTATGCCAACCAGGCTTCAAAGAAAGAAAAGTCTAGTTAAAATCTGTACAAAACTGTCAGCCTGTTTTTGATTCAGGGTGGGTACATTAAACGTGTAGATTACAGGAGTGCATGTGTAGTCTAATGTTGGAACATAAAACATGAAAAACAGTAAACAATAAAAATTCAAATAAAAAAACAACCCAAAAGCAATGATCTTTAAAGCAGTGGTAATGAATTTTTTTTAAAATGACACAAACATGAATATACGTGTGGGAGTGTGTGAGAGCATGACGATGTGTTTGTGTAAGTATGTGTGTGCACATTTGTGTGTACGTGTGCACACGTGTGCACAAGTGCATACATGCATGTGCGCACACACGTGTGCATGTCTCATGCATGCATGTGCATGTGTGCGCATGTGTGTGTGTGTGCATGTGTGTGTGTGTGTGTGTGTGTGTGTGTGTGTGTGTGTGTGTGTGTGTGTGTGTGTGTGTGTGTGTGTGTGTGTGTGTGTGTGTGTGTGTGTGTGTGTGAGAGAGAGAGAGAGAGAGAGAGAGAGAGAGAGAGAGAATAATCTACCAAAAGAATGAACTTAACATTAACTTTCGAAAATTATCTGAAATCGGTTTTGTTCATCAAGTGTGCACTGGTTGTAAGAAGGCGATGGCAACACAATGATATCAAGAGAGAGAGACATAATAGACAAGACTAAAGACAGAGATAGAGAACATAGTTTTTATCATACTAATCTGACAGCACGTCTGTATTTTTGTTGTTGTTATATGACTAAATATAAGCATTAAAGTTGAAATGGTCTTGTGTACCCAACACATCTTACTGCATAATCATATTTGTTGAAATAAATTTCACAGGGTAATAATGATGCTACTACTACTACTACTACTAATAATAATAATAATAATAATAATGATAATAACAATAACAACAACAACAACAACAACAACGACAACGATGATGATGATGGTGATGATGATGAGGATGAGGATGATGGTGATGATGATAATGATGACAACAACAACAACGATGATGATGTTGACAAAATGATAAAAAAATAATAATAATCATCATCATCATCATCAGGTGCCCTGCCGCATGGCATTGGCGACCATGGACTTCCATCCATCTCTATCTCTCGTTGCCCCTAGCATCCCCCTCACCCTCCTCATCCCCAGCCACTCTGCAAGTCCGTCCAGCATTCTCTCCCTGGGTCTACCTGGTGCTCTCTTTCCCTCCAGCTTTCCCGCTGTGACCAGGTGCTCCAAATCCCCCTTCCTCATAAAATGGCCTATAAATGTTGCCTGTCTTTTCCTAATCTTCCTTATGAGTGATCTACTTGTGTCTGCCTCCATCAAGACTGTCTCGTTTGTTTTCTTTGCTGTCCATGGAACTCTCAACATTCTTCTTAGAAACCACATCTCGGCTGCCTCAATCTTGCTCTGGCTTTGCTTGCTGACTGTCCAAGCCTCGCATCCGTACAACAGTATTGGTTCTATATAACATTCGAGGACTCTCTTTCTGATGTTAATTGATAGGCATTTGTTGGTAAGAATGCTTGTCATCTTCTTGAATGCTGTTTTTGCTTGGCCGATTCTGCCAGCTATTTCCGATGTGCATCTGCCTTCTGATGAAATGACCATTCCCAGGTATTTGAACTTATTAACCTGTGTCAAGGTTGTGCCATTTGCTGTTATTTTGCAGGAGGGGATTTCATGTTTTTTACTGATCACCATGACTTCAGTCTTCCTGCTGTTTAGTTCCAACCCCTTACCTTTGCTTTCTATTTCTAGTATATTCACAAAGTTTTGTAGGTCCCTTTCATTTTCTGCAATTAGCACGGTGTCATCTGCGTACCGAATGTTGTTTATCATTTTCCCTCCAACCTTTAATCCAAGGTCTTCTTCTAGGTTTCTTGTGATGTTTTCGCTGTATAGTGAAAACAGATCTGATGACAAAACACAACCCTGTCTGACTCCTCTTTTGATGTTTTGGAAAGAGCTTATATTGTTTTCTATTCTCATTGCAGCTGTTTGTTCCCAGTACATATTCCTGATTATTCGTAGATCTTTTCCATCAACATTGAGTCTCTCCAGTTGATTGATCAATTCTTTATGTCGTACCTGATCGAAAGCCTTGGTATAGTCAACAAAGCATAAATACAAATCCTTATTCATCTCAATTGACCTCTCTATGACAGTTCTTAGGATGTATATAGCATTAATAGTTCCTTTCCCATCCACAAATCCACACTATTCTTCTGCTATTTCTCTTTTGATTCTATTCCTTGTCCTCATCATGATTATTCTTAACAGGATTTTTGTTACATGACTCATCAAACTGATTGTGTGATGGAGTTCGCATTCTATAGCCCCTGCCTTCTTTGGAAGTGCAATGAAAATTTATTTTGACATATCTTTGGGGATTTTTCCAGAGTCATAAGTTTCATTTAGGAAGACTGTTATTTTTTCTATGCCAAATTCCTCCAGGGCTTCAATCATCTCTGTAGTAATGTTGTCTGGTCCTGGGGCTTTTCTTGTTTTCATCTTTTTCAGTGCTGCTCTAACTTCATCTTTCATTATGGGTGGTCCTTCAAAGTTCTTTTTTATAATGTGTTCTTCGTTTCTGTCATCCTCAAAAGGGTCTTTAATGTACTCTCCCCATCTGTCCAGTATTTTGTCTTTATCCACGATAAGCGTGACATCTTTCGATTTTAAGCAACCAGTTGATGTGCATGTATTTTTCCTGTGGACAATTTGTTCAATTCGTCTGTACGTACCCTGAGGATCCATTTTACGTCGTTCTTCTATCTCTTTGCATTTTGTGTTCAGCCAAGCTTCCTTAGCTTCACTGCACCTATACCTGATTTCTTTGTTTATCTTCCTGTATATCTCCTCGTTTCTCTTTGCCCTCCTCCTTTCCTCCATCAAGCCCAAAATTTCATTAGTCATCCAGCTCTTTTTTGCTTTTCTATCTGCCTTAGGGATTTCTTCACAAGCTTCATTTATCGAACTTCTCAACTTTGTCCATTGTTCCTCACTGTCACCAATGTCTTCCAGAGCACTGAATTTGTTTTGAACATGTACATGAAATTTTTTAATTATCATTTCATCTGTCTTTAAGAGTCCAAGGTTTAGTTTGATGTTGCTTTCTTCCTGAATTTCAGCCTAAACCTTCCCACTACAGGATTGTGGTCACTGTTGCAGTCTGCGCCTGGTAGTGTTTTTGCTGACAGTAAAGAATTTCTAAATCTTTTGTTGATCAGGATGTAGTCAATCTGATTTTTATTATCTCCTGGACTCATCCAAGTCCATTTTCTTCTGTTAGGCTGCTCAAACCAGGTGTTTCCTACTATGAACTCATTCATCTGTGCCCATTCTACAAGTTTCCCTCCCCTTTCATTTTGTGTACCAAGGCCATGAGGTCCAACTATGTCCTCCACCCTATCCTGTCCCACTTCAGCATTAAAATCTCCCATTATGACTGTAACTTCTTGTGATTTACATTGGACCTTGGCCATCTCTAAAACTTCGTAGAAGTTGTGATGTCTTCCTGAGTACTTGAGGATGTTGGTGCATACATCTGTATGACGTTAATATCAAATGGTTTGCCTCCCAATTTGACCAGCAAAACTCTGTCGGACACTACCCAGTATCCCTTAACTGCTTTTGATTTGTCTTTGTCCATTATGATGCCTACTCCTCTTTCATGTGAATTACCACCAGAGTATATCACTGTATATTCTCCTGATGTTATTATGCCTGCCCCCTTCCATCTCACTTCCCCCAGTCCTAAAATACTGATGTTAAGCCTTTCCATCTCCATTTTGATGTCTAATTTACCTTTCTGCAACAGCGTTCTGATGTTCCATGTTGCTATTTTGGTGTTTCTAAGTTTGACTTTGGGTTTAAATTTGGTCGCAGTAGCTGGCTAACGGTCTGGTGTCACCTGCGCCGCATGACAGTCCGTACCGGACAAAGGTGCTCCTATGTGGAGCACCTATCGACGTCGATGGTTTTCATGTCCATGGTTTTCCTTGGGAAAACTACAATGGTGGTTTCCCTTTGCCTTCCATCGGGTTTTTTTTTCAGGGTTAACTCCCTTAGCCTTACTCTCTCCCGAGATGTTCACAAGGCAATGGAGCTATTTACCCATAGCTTGGGGATCTGGTTTGTTGGCACCAGGGCGTATCCACACGCCGGTGGGCCTGCATGCCGCACATCTGGGGGCCAGACCTCCTCAGAGTCCTACGAGATTTAGCCTGAGTCCTGTCACCATGAGGAGGCACAACGTAGGGCTTGCGGATGGAGAGGCTATGTACTAACAGGAAGAGACTTACACCTTCTGCTCTTCTTTTTGCGTAGCTGCTAGCCAGCAGTGTAGGCTGTGAAAGTGAGAGGTGACAAGCACGCAGTCACTAGTCACTAGCCGACACACTAGACGCATCACATCCACCCTCAAAATAATACTTATAATAACAGTAATAATAAATAATAATAATAAGTTAAGAAACAATAATAATGCTGATGATGATGATGTTGGTAATCATTAGAGAAAAAAATCATTCTTGCATGACAATGTTCTCCACATTAATTTGGACTCTCTGCATGTGATATATTTCAAGTAAGACACAGCGATAGATTTTATATATCTATATCTACATATATATTTTTATCTATCTATATCACACACACACATACACACACACACACACACACACATATATATATATATATATATATATATATATATATATATATATATATATATATATATACACATATAATAGATAGATAGATAGATAGATAGATAGATAGATAGATAGATAGATAGACAAATAGATAGATGATATAAAGTAGTAAAGTATCACACATACCCATACACATCAAAATGAACATATCAATAAACACACGCAGATGAATACATACTAAAAATGGGTGAACAGGCAAATCTTTAACTGTGACTTCAAGCGCGAAAGATTCAGCAGATCGCTCAGATCAGCTGGCAGCGAGTTCCAAATAGATGGCATGATGAAAATGAAAAGGCGATTTAAACTGCTTTTTGGCACCTAGAGAACTTTTTGTTCTGAGGATTACAGTGTGAAGTTTGGTATATGTACAGACAATCTGAAAGGTATGGTGATAATAGCCCATCAAAACGGTGATTGGTGAGGCTTGCAATTTTATACTGGCAGCGAGATTTGACTGGCAACCAGAGCAATTCTTTGAATAATGGTGTTGACCATGCCTTCTTTTTATCATGAATAGACGTGCTGTACTATTCTGAACTCACTGCAGCAAAAAAAATTTGTTCTGCTGTAAGCCAGCTATCACAGAATTACAATATTTAAGCCAGTAAGTTCTTGTAGAAGGGACAAGTTGTTAACAGCATGGGATTTAGAACACAAATGAATCTGCACGCTCACCTGGTCTCTGTCCTGGTTTGTTCCCAACAAACTACGAGCCAGACTGACGTAGCCAGTGAATGGATCAATGCTGTAGTAGTCTGCATTTGTACCCGGCAAAATCGCAAACAACAAGGTGTCCTGAAATTTCAAAATGAAAACAGATGTAACTGACAGAAATCAAACAGAATCACATACAAGTGTCCTGAAATTTTGAAATGAAAACAGATATAACAGACACATATAGAAAAAAAAAAAGATTAAAATCAAACTATAGTTTCGAAAACTGGAAAATGCACCAGCTGAATGCTCATGTAAATAAACTCTGAAACAACAAAGCTAGTTCATACTCATACCCTAACCAAAATTACACATGCCAATATCTGCACACATTTAAAACAGTTTGCATTTAAACACTTCAACAATCCTGCATGCGCATTCAATATGGCATCTTAAAATTTTGTAGTTTTTTTTTCAATGTATCTCAGCAAACATGCTTTTTACATTGAAGTAAGCCATGAAACGTAATCTCACGACTGCCATGTAAATCTGTCCTAATGGCACTGCTGTGTGCCAGAGCCGAATAAGCATTTAACAGTAGTATCATGAAATGTTTGTAACTTTTCAGCGTTTTGAGAAAATCTCATGAAACTCTAGAAGAATGTCAGTACACTGAACTTTTTCCAGATGAAAGAGAAAAGCAGTTTTATAAAGTTAAGCATTAATGATAACACAACAGATAAAACAATTACAATGTAACAGATCAACACACTAGATATATAAAGAAGAAGAAAAAAACACAAAACCATTATAAATTCTACATAACCTATCTGGTGCTAGACTCTCCCATCATACTGAAGAAGGAACAGGCATGCTGGTCTTAAGCACCTGGTGTGTGAGTCTTCATATGACACAGAAGAAATATCCTACAGATACATGCCTCGCAAAATATATGCATTATAAACATATTCCACCAGATAGATACGACAGCTGAGTGGTTACAACACTGGACTTCCAATGAAAAAGTCTGGGTTTGAATATGTTTGGGTACCACCAGATGGGTAAAGAGTGGAGAATTTTCAGATCTCCCAGGTCAAAACATGTATAGACCTGCTAGTGCCTGAATCCAATTTGAGCATTTATCCTTGTATTGCATTATGTATCATATTATCCATATTGCCAAGTGGCTGGCTTTTGAACTTGAGAACATTCAGCATGCATGCCCACTGAAGACAGAGCATGCTGACCCTACAGTTACATAAAATCTGAACAGCATGGTTCAAACAACATGCATGCAGATATCCAAGAATGCATTACTGGGAATAAAACAAAAGGACCCACGTCTTTCACTACCAGCAGTTTAACGTGGTGTGTGGTATTTGGGGTGATAAACGTGGGAACACAACTTACTCTCACACATGGTGAGTCTCTCATCTCAAAACTTGACAAACTGCTGTTCCATAGAGCATTTATGATTGTAAGAAGAAAGAACAACTATGTAGTTACCACATATATGATAGCTACATCAGTATCTCACTGCGTAAAACATGATTCTCACAGCATAATAGTATGACAGTCAAGGGGCAAGACTGAACCCATTCTCAAGGATTGGATAAATCTTTTCTAAGCATGGAAGGACATTTGCCAGTTCCTTGCTTTGGTCTTCAAGGTAAAATGAATACACACATGCACATACAAAAATATGTGTATGTCTCACTTTGTACACAATCAAAGTAGAGAATAGGCAATACCCACATTATCTTTATCCGCTGCAGAAATTTCAGTGAAGAACAGAAGACCCGGTGACTGAGACTCTTCAATGGTAACAACATAATTTGTTGCATTCAGTACAGGTGCATTCACATTTCGTTGTATGGTAATCCTAACTCGAGCAGTGTCCATCTTGTTCGGGAAGGCAGAATCGTACACAATCAAAGTCAGCTGAAATGGAACAAGACTGTCATTATTCATCCCTTATAATTTAAGCTGAAGCTGCTGCTTTCTTGGCAAAGTTTAACCTCTTGGCACAGGAAATTATTTGGTACTTGCTAAGACTATCATTACTA
This sequence comes from Monoplex corrugatus, assembly GCA_030674185.1. Taxonomy (NCBI): domain Eukaryota; kingdom Metazoa; phylum Mollusca; class Gastropoda; order Littorinimorpha; family Ranellidae; genus Monoplex; species Monoplex corrugatus. The sequence continues at coordinate 126,854,744 of CM060305.1, forward strand.
AAAAAAAAAAAAAAAGAGCACTCAATAATGCTTGCATTAACATCTCTTTCAAGAAAAATCATTTTCAGTTTATAATAATTTATTTCAGACTATTGTCTCTTCCTTATCTTTTATATCATTGATTTTATTGGTTTATAAATGCAGACTCTTTTGAATATTTAGTTCTGGGCAGATATGTAGATTAGAAACAAGTTTGAAAAATGACCGTTAGCCAATTAGTTGCCATGGAAAATAAAATGACACTGTCACTGTCACTATCTCTTTCTCGTTTGCTTCTTTATTTCTTTTTTTTTTTTTTTGTATGTGTGTATTTTACTGTAAATGCACCAGGACCACTTACCAAATAGTCTTGACGCCGATCAAATCGCAGGTAAGTCCCATCAAGTACGACAACACTGACAGAGGCTGAATTTCCAAATGGCCGTGGAGAGCCAAGAGTAAAGAAAGCAGGACCAGTGCTGTTGCCTACAATTTCAAACACCAGATATCCCTGTGCAATTGAAACAAAACTGGTTACTTTTTTGTTCTGATAGTTTAAAATAATATGCAATATCAAATATCAATCCATCCATACAAACATAGACATCCTTGAAATGAGTATGGGCAATCCACATTGCATGGAAGGTATTGGACGATTTCCCTTTAGTACCCAGAATCTGACAATACAGGAGTAGAAGTATGTGTAATAAAAATATTACTGGACACAAAGGAAAACATTTTCCTACTTGACAGAAGTAAAGAGCTTATGTTATAAGCTTTCAATCCTCCAGTTAAATAAAAGCAAACAAACGAAAAATAAGAATGAAAACCCCAAAAACCTACTTATATAGCAATATTTCTCCCCTCCAATTTTCCTGCCACATCACTTTCTTGACATCATTCGAGTAACATGAAAACAGAACAATTCAAGAAACAAAGCAAAACTGTGGAACAAAAAACATCTACACAACATACCTTGAGATCACTGTCAGAAGCCTGAACAGTTCCAACAACTGCACCAGAGCCTGCATTTTCGTTGAGTGAAAGAAAGGTATACTCTTCCTCAGTAAACACCGGAACTGCTGAATCTCGCACAATTGTAATGGTTACTGTGGCCAGAGTTTCCCTTGCAGGTTGATTTTGGTCGCTGGCACGCACAGTCAGCTAGAGAGACAAGGAGGTTTCTTTCAATGATAATTGTACCAATTTTCTCATACTTGTTTCACATAGAAAACCGACGCAGTAAATTCCATAACATTTGCAGAGTTATGCAACAGAAATATGTGTAACTTTCTGACCTTGTTTTTGTTTAGAGGAGAAAAGAGCCTCCATGACGAAGTTGTAACATTTTAAAAATGTTGGTAATGTGTGACACGATTTTGGAGAAAAATGGCCATAGTGTCTACCAATGCTTGCAACTAATGCATAATCCTTAATTGTTTACATCTCATTAATATGTCCTCACTTTGTGACTAGCCATGAGATACGTACGCATTTCTATTCATGTAAATATTGTTGGTGTCAACTGCACATACATATGTGTGCATCCTTTATAAAACTGTCAGTGGCTTACACCTCTGTTGAAATCTAAATCTTGTGAAGTAGTCCTGCTATTCCGGTCATATATCTTGTCTTTGTCCTCTATAAAAAATAAAATGTCAAAAAGCCTGAGAGAAAGAATATGAAGGATGTATTACCACATAGACGTTGTTAGTAGTGCCAATGAGGGACTGCGTCAGGGTGACGTTGCCTCTTGAAGGATGCAAGTAGAAGAAATTGGTTCTTGGATTGCTGGAGGTGAGGGTGTACACAATGGTGTCCTGCACACACACACACACACACACACACACACACACACACACACACACACACACACACACACACACACACACACACACACACACACACACACACACACACACACACAACCCACACACACACATCAGCACCACCACGATCATTATCATAAATCTTATTGTCACACTAATACTGTTGTACTGACACCCATCATCATCATCATCATCATCATCAGTCCCGTAGTCTGGTTGACCGTTGGGGCACCACTGAAGATTTTGCAACCAACTTCCTCCACTCCTCACGGTCCTCAGCTTTCCGCAGAATGATATTCCATTCAAGGCCAGTCCACTCTCTGATATTGTCTTCCCATCTTTTTCTCTGTCTGCCTCTTCGTCTCCCTCCCTGAACTGTTCCCTGCAAGACGGTCTTGGCCAGTCCAGATGATCGTGTGACGTGCCCGTACCACCTCAGTTTGCGTCTTTTCACTGAGGTCAGGAGGTCTTCATACGGCCCGATGGCGTTTTCGATTCGGGTTTTCACTTCCTTATTGATTATATGATCTTTGTGCGAGATACCAAGGAGTTTGCGGAAGCATCTCATCTCCATTGCCTGTATCCTTCTTTCAATGTCTGCTGTTATGGTCCATGTTTCACATGCATACAAAAATATTGACATGACCAGGGAACGCATCAGTCTGATCTTGGAGCTGATTGCGATATTCTTGTCGTTCCAGATGACTTTTAGCTTGGTCATTGCAGCTGTGGTCTGGGCAATCCTGGAAAGTACCTCGGGCTTTGATCCTTCATCTGATACTATAGCTCCCAGATATTTAAATTTATGGACGGTCTCAAGTTTCTTGTTATCTATGGTAATGTCAGTGCTGATGCCATTGGTATTATTTGTCATCAACTGGGTTTTCTCTGCACCGATCTGCATGCCAAATGCTGTGGAGGCCTCATCAAGATGTTTTATCAAGCTGACTAGCTCTTGCTCTTGCCCAGCTAGTCCGTCAATGTCGTCGGCAAAACGCAAGTTTGTGATTGTTCTACCTCCGATGTTGACTGTTCCCTCGTGGTCTTCAAGTGCGTCAGCCATTATTCTCTCTAAGAAGATGTTGAAGAGAGTGGGGGAGAGCAGGCATCCTTGGCGTACTCCAACTGTGGTTCGGAACCATTCGCCTATGTTGTTGTCATGGTAGACTGCACTGGTCGCCTTTTCGTAGAGGCATTCTATGGTTCTGATCAGGTTGGCATTGATGTTGTACAGCCTCATGGTTGCCCACAAGGCTGCATGCCAAACTCTGTCGAATGCCTTCTTGAAGTCCACGAAGACGTGGTAAAGGCCTTGCTGGTGTTGCAGGTATTTCTCACAGAGCAATCTGAGGTTGAAAATTTGCTCTGGGGTACTTCTTCCTGGTCTGAAACCTGCCTGCTCTTCTTTTATTATCTCCTCAGCTTGTGGCTTCAGTCTACTCAGAAGGATTTTTAGCATGACCTTACTTGGATGGCTGATCAGGCTGATGGTACGGTAGTTTTGGCATAGTTGTAGGTTGCCTTTCTTCGGGAGAGTGATGATCAGGGACTGGGTCCAAGGTGTTGGCCACTCACCTGTCCGCCAGATCTAATTGCAGATGATGAGTAACATATCTATCATGGCCTCTCCTCCTGCCTGGACCAGTTCTGAGGGAATGTTGTCCACTCCTGCCGACTTGCCTTTCTTCAATGATTTTACTGCAGCTTCAACTTCTTCTCGCACGATGGGGTAGCTGTCGTTGTTGGTTGGTGGAGGAACGTCTAGCACCTTGGGATCTCCTGTTGTTGTGTGTGTGTATAATTCGGAGCAGTACTCTGTCCACCTCTGCAGAATCTCTTGATCTTCTGTGAGACATTTCCCTGCTTTGTTCTGTATGGTAGTGGTTCTGCCTTGTTTTGAGCTTGCTAGTCCTTTCACAAGCTGGTAGGCTTTTTTGCTGTTATTTTTCTGCAGGTTTGCTTCGATATCTTGGCATTGTTCTTCAATCCATGTTTCCTTTGCTTTCCTCATGCCTTCTTTAACTTGTTGGTTGGCTTTTCTGTATAGTTTAGCACCTTCATCCGTACTCTTCTTTTGCTTTAGTTCTCTGCGTTTGTCGCTCAGCTTTAGTACTTCTTCCGTGACCCAGGGCATCTTTGTTGGTCGGTGTTTTCCAAGGATGTCGTTGGCTGCTTCGGTCACGGCAGTGTTGAAGTTGTTGATCTGAGTGTCTACTTCGGTGTCCACATTGTCAAGGACGAGGAGAGGAGCAAACTTCCCTCCTATCGTTGCTTGGAAGTTTTCAACTATGTTGGGGTCTTTGAGCTTCTCAAGATTGAACTTAATTCTTATGTTGCCCTGTTTCTTCATCCTCTGGAGGCGGAGTTTGAAGGTCATCATTACAAGCTCATGATCGCTTCCAATGTCGGCTCCTGGAAAGCTCCTGGTCTTTGCGATGTTAACACTTGACTGGAAGCGTCTTTTAACCATGATGTAGTCGATCTGACTGTGGTATTTTTCTCCTGGGCTGTGCCATGTCCAGCGTCTAGATGGTTTGTGTGGACCGAACGTGTTCACCACCTTCAGGTCGTTGTAACTGGCGAATTCTAGGAGCCTCAAACCTCTTTTGTTGGTCTCAGGGTTGCAGTATTGGCCACATATCCTTTTCCAGTTATTGTGTTCATCCTCTCCAATCTTCGCATTCCAGTCGCCCTGCACTATAATGATGTCTTTCTTTGGCGTCTGATCTACGATTTCCTGCAGTTGATCATAGAAATCTTCAACAGCCTCGTCATCATAGTCAGTTGTTGGGGCATAAGCTTGGATGACGGTGATGTTAAAAGGTGAAGCCTTAAGCCGAATAGTAATGAGTCTGCTAGAGACTGGTCGGCATCTCATGATGGCATTCACAGTGTCTTTGTGAATGAGGAATCCAACTCCATGTTCATGTTTGTCTTCACTGCCACTGAAGTAGAGTTTGTGGCCTTCTGGGGTAGACGTTTCTCCGAGGTTTTTCCATCGTACCTCACAGAGCCCAAGGACGTTCCATCGGTATCTCTTCATTTCATGCGTTAGTTCTGCAACTTTTCCTGCTGCTCTCAGCGATCTCACATTCCAGGTGCCGATAGTAACATTTTTTCTTGTACGTAGGGATTTTGGTCCACCAGTCACATACTTTTCACCTCCGCCCTGATGGCCAGCGACGGAAGGCTCGGTCCTTGTTCTGGGCGACGACCGGGCCGGTATGGATTGAGTTGCGGTTGTAATCTTCATTTAGTGTGTCTTGGGCAATGTCGCATGGCGGAGCCCATCCCTCTCCATGCCAGACCACAGCTGACGTCCTCCATCTAGGTGGTTCGCCTTGGTCTTGAACACATAGCCGTTGAGTTCCTTGCGGAACTTCGTCCGCCTTGGCCGGTAACCTGCATCGTGGAGGTTATTCGCCCAGTGATGCAGTGTTAACATCACCCCCTCACATGGTTTGGCACACCTGCTGAGGCGAGGTCCCGGGGTGTGGCGTTGGAGCCAGCACGTGAGAGATTTAGAGGATGGACGAGGACCAGTGATGCCCGTCCACCCTACCAGGTAGAGTGCAGCAGCCAGACATCAAAGGTACTACCTCTATCCAGAGCCCCCTACACTGACACCATACACACACACAGACATATACACATACACTCACTCTTGCATATAAAATCCATGAGAATTCTGATATACTAAACTAGCACAAAGACAAGAAGGGCTTCAGATGACTATCTTCTTAACAGGATAGACAGCCCAAATAAAGGTCCCTTCTGCCTCAAAAATCTTTGAAAGCTGTCATCATATTTCACAATGACACTGAAAGCTGTTTTTATCATCTGTACTAACAAAGAAAGCATCATTTACTGAATCTTTTTTTCATGTTTTTTTTTTTCAGATGACACTGTTCTTCTTCTTCTTCTTGTTTGCTGTCACATCTGTAGTTCAGTCTCAAAGATGAAATAGGTCTCCTTTTTTTTTTCTATGTTGTCTGGCTCTGTTGACAGAGCTCTTGACTCGAAATCTGATATCCCGAGTTAAACTCTTTGATTGCTGAAAATCTAAAACCATCCTCTACCCTTCATTACTGGCAGCGAGTTTAGCGGGAGGCAGTGCGTCTACCCTTCCTACCGACTTCCCGCTTTCCTCGCGGTAACGGCTATGCGGTTAACGGGACATGACCCTTGTGTTTACACTCTGCATTCCTGGATCAGATTGCCTTCGGCGGGTTTCCCTGTTCTACTCGGCGTGGTCAGTTAAGACATCCAGGCATGTTTATGAAAAAATAAACATTTTCCTCCGTTCCCATGGGACAGCAGTGAGGCTGTTGTTTAGGTACCATTTCCTGTTTGTCAGACCTACTACAGCTGCTTTCTGCTGTGGTTGTCAATGTCATTATAACTCAGTCCAGTCTCCAAGACTACCCCCTCTCCATACACCAATCGTCTCCCACCCCCTTGGGAAAGTCGTCGCTGTTGATTTAGAACAAGCAAGACAGAGAAGTGTTCACACACACACAAACACACACACACACACACACACACACAGGTGAGCGCGCAAGCACACAGACACACATACACACACACAGGTGAGCACGCAAACACACACACACACACACACACACACACACTCACACACGCGCGCGCGTGCGCGTCACACCTCAGCTCCATAAGTTGTGGGAATTTAGCAGAAATTTAGTAATTTTCTACCTTTGGCCAAAAGTGCATGTGGACCTCCCAAGCTGTGCCCCCTCCCCTCCATGTATCCCCCACCCCCTTCCAGAATTATTTTCCCACACCCACCCCTCATCTCCTTCACTACTGTGCCAATCCTCACAACCCCCCCCCCCCCCCTCCGGCTCTCAGACTGCCCATCTAACATATACATGTATTCTGCCAGTGTCTTCTGCCCTTTTTCTCATCAGGTGTCCCCCACCCCGGCCCCTCCCTACGTCCACTTTTCCTCAACCCCCCACCCTGCTCCTGCTCCCTCCACCACCTCCTCCCCCATCTTTACTGGCATAAACTTCACACAAAGTTCCATGTGTTCTCTCTCATTCTTACTTTGTAAAATGGAGGAGGAAGATCGTGATCAGTTTTCGGACGACGAATTAGACGATAATCTTGGTGATGATTTTGATTTGGTTCAATTCACAGAAGAAGAAAGGGCCAATTTTCAGGCGATAATTCACCAAGACAGAGAAAATGACAGTAGTGATGATTTAGACGATGAGAATCTGCCACTTTTCTACCACAGACGCCCTACCTTTGAGTGGACAAGTGGGAATTACGTTCCACCACCTGCCAATCAACCAAAATACGGAAGAAAAGCAGGCCCAGTGCGTGTCCTGGATGATTCATTGTCAGCAAAAGAATGCTTTGAACTATTCTACACGCAAAAAATATTTGAAGATCTAACAGACTACACAAATGAGAATGCCAGGAGAAGAAAGGAAAACGAGCCAGAGAAGAACAAAATGGAGTGGAAAACTTTGACAGTTGCTGAATTAAAAGTCTACTATGCACTAGTCATCATGAAAGACATCCTCAAACTAGACAGGGACACACATTACTGGCACCAAGACAGTAAACATTTCCTACTCTACACCCACTTTGGACAAGTGATGACCAGAGATCGATTTTTTCAAATTCGACGCTACCTCTACTTCGTTGATCCGCGTGACCCCATCGATGCTGGTGACAAACTGCACAAATTTCGATACATTTTGGATAGCGTGCGAAACAACTTCCAAGAGGAATATGTGTTGCATGAAAACGTCACTGTTGACGAAGCAATGGTACCATTCAAGGGTCGTCTTGCTTTCAAGCAATTCATGAAAGACAAGCCTGTGAAATTTGGTGTGAAACTGTGGGTTTGTGCAGATGCTGAAACAGCTTATTGCTACAACCTTGAAGTATACACTGGAAAACATGGACAACAGGTACAAAAATTGATGGGACTCAGTGCACGTGTTGTGATCGGTCTTACCAAGCCAATTCACAACTTTGGCCACATCATATACACGGATAATTTTTACACCTCACCTGTTCTTGCCAAATACCTGGCCAGCAAAGGAACCTACCTGTGTGGCACAATGCGTCCAAACCGTCTGGGTTACCCTGCTGACATCATAAAAGCCACCGCTCAAGCAAGACAGCTTCCCCGTGGTGCCAGTGAATGGCGACAATGCCAAGATTCACACATGGTGGCCACAGCTTGGAAAGACAAGCGCATGGTTTATTACCTGTCCACAGCCCACGCCCCTGAAGGTGGAGAAGCGCTGACTGTCACCAGACGTCAGAAGGATGGAACAGAGCTACAACTCCCCTGTCCTCCCACCGTTGCCGCCTATGCCAAATACATGAACGGTGTAGACAAGCTGGACCAAATGATGAGACAAAACAAATCCAAGAAATCCATGAAATGGTACAGGAGAGTGGAAACAAAATTGCTGGAGTGCAGTTTATATAATGCCTACATGATTGAGGGAGATGTCATTGAGCACAAAGTGGGGAATACTGTGAAGCGTGATTTCTTGTCCTTCAAACTGGACCTGGTTCATCAGATGGTAGATGAGCACTACAAAGACAAAGCACCAGTGGGAAGGCCACGCAGCGAAGGGCATAGAAAATGATCCTCGTTTGGACAGAACGGACCACTGGCCAGTAAGAGGACAGGGGAAAGACCACAGCTGTGCCGTGTGTAGCGCACGACACCATGATTACCTGCGACGCCACCCAGGAACCAGCTATGCTGACAACCCCTTCAAACTCAGGAAAACAACCATGATGTGCGAAAAGTGCTCAGTATACCTTTGCTGCAATCAACACCATTGCTTCAAAGTGTATCACACCCGTGTTACTTTTGTGTGACATGTTTGTGACAATCTGGTGACAATGACACCAACAGCCCCTATATGTAAATAACTCTTAGAGTAGCATTTATAGTCTATACCGTCTTTTGTTTTATGTTAGTCACAACGTAATTTTGCAGCAAAACTGTTTAGAGAGAGACTTTGTATTTGGAACAACAGGCTCGTGCTTTGATGCTATTATGTGGTGGCAACAATGACACAGTGACATGTTGTGTGACTGGATACCTCGTTCACATTGAGACAGTGACATGACAGAAAGATGAATCTGTAAGTACCAGCATGCGTTATGCCATTTCGGCTGTATATGTTGCTGTCTCTGTCCATGTAATCATTTTGTTTATCTTGTGATGCAATATTGTCAACTGTTTTGTCTCCCTGTGCGACACAACATGCACGCAGGTCTGTTAAAGCATGTTAATTTTATTACAACTTCAGTTCCGTACACAACGGTATATCACATGTCATGTTTGTTAATCATCCACATTGAGTAGAGAAACAGTAACATAAGTACCCTCTTTTCACAGTTTTACTCTCTCAGGAAACCCAGGAAACGAAAGACAGCGTATGTACAAATTCAGTTCATACAGTAAGAAAGTACTCTCCCGCTAAAGCGGGAGTTCGTAATGAAAGAGTTAAAGCCCAGCCTGTAACATAAAAAGTGGCCTGTTTGCTGCCCATCTTAATCCTCAGATCATTTTGGTGGTTTGAACTTGTCTTTCCCAAGTTCCTTTCCCAAATTGTCACTTCCGTTTCAAGCCTTGCCAGTGCACAGGATTTTGTACAGGCACAAACAGTCTGCCAAGTTATCACTGCAGTATTTGGATGGAGCAAGCCCATATAGAAGTGTCTAAGCACGATGAATCTCTCTTGCACAAACTCAAATTTTAAATGCATACACAGAGGCCTGGTTAGCAAAGAGTAGCTCTTGCCTTCCAACCTGACTGGCAGATGTCTGTCTGGAATGTGCAGCCTCCAATCCAGTCATGTCTGATTGGTGAAACTGACTATGATCAGGGTCAGGGAAGGTAAAACATTGTGAAGGAGAAGAAGAGATGGGCACTTTTCTCAAATTTCTGGCCCAGGAAGGTTGACATCTCTGTCATCTCGTTCTCCTACAAACTCACATTGACGGGGAAAACCTTTACCTTTTGTGCAGGCTAATCTCTGCTGCTCAATGCAGAATGACTATTATGATAACGTACATCTATACCAGTCAATGTGTTGAATTGGTCAGTACAACAGACTACTCATTGGGGAAAAGGGAGGGGGTCATGGGTTTGTACCCCATCAGTCCAAAATCGCGCGCACGCGCACACACACAGACACACACACACAGACACACACACACACACACAGACACACACCAAAGAAACACACAACTAATGTACATATATGACGGACCTAAAACATAGCAGCCTTAAGTGTACAGCAGAAAACATACCCCATCAGCATCAGTGGCAGACACAGTCTCAATGACCTCTCCGACAGCTGTATTTTCTGGAATTTGGACAATATAGCTGTTCTGGTTTTGTGGGAACTTGAAGACAGGGGGATTTTCGTTTCGAGTCACACTGATCTCCACAGTACATGTCACACTCTGTGTAGAGACCCCACTCCGAGTGGCCAGTACCAGCAACTGCAAGGCAAAGAAGGGATACAGAATGATTAATAAACATTTTGTTTCTAAGCATTGCATTTCCATGTATGTGTGTAAGCGTGTGTGCATGTGTGTGTGTGTGTTGTGTGTTGTGTGTGTTGTGTGTTGTGTGTTGTGTGTGTGTGTGTGTGTGTGTGTGTGTGTGTGTGTATGTGTGCATGCGCAAGCATGCATGCATGTATGTGTGTGAGAGCGTGTATGCGTTCGTGCACGTGTGTGTGTGTGTGTGTGTGTGTGTATGTTGTGTGTGTGTGTGTGTGTGTGTGTGTGTGTGTGCATGCGCAAGCATGCATGCGTGTATGTGTGTGAGAGCATGTATGCGTTCGTGCGCATGTGTGTGTGTGTGTGCGTGTGAGTGTGTGTGTGTGTGCTTTCATCAACTCTTATGCTCTTTTATGCAATTTTTGAATGTTTTCTGCTAAATAGGAGTGTATGGGTATCCCTTTTATTGACTGCAGAGATGCATGCATATACCAATGTACGCATACATTCCAGACTGTGTTGAAACTGTACGTTAAATTTCACTTTTTTTTTTTTCAACTGCAATTAAGATATGAATGTCTTCATAATTTTGGGCTTGATGTGGACTATTCAATGTGTGTGTACATATGTGTATGTAAGTGTGCGTGTGCATGTGTGTGTGTGCATGTGTGTGCATGTGTGTGCGTGCTGTGCATGGTGTGCGTGTGCGTGTGTGTGTGTGTATTTCTCAGTTTGTAATACCTACTTCCACTTCAAGTCTTGAATTACAGTTGTTATTAAGACTCTTTTAATCGTTTTTGCAATTTATGGTTTGATCCTTCTGTTTTAACAAGCTTACACATACTTCTCGATCCCAATCATAGTGCATTTATTTTAACCACTTCAAACTTACGTACATTTTCAATTTGTCAGTTCAATATTATGATTACGTGATAATCAATGCTTTGTGATGTTTATGAAGGTGCATGCATATTATGTGCATGCATGTATGCACGCACATGTAAAAGTGTGTGTGTGTACATGCATGCATGTAAGTGGATATGTATGTGTCTGTATATGTACATATGCATGAAGGACAGCACATGTATATGCATATACGTGTGGTCAAACACAAATGTTTCAACATTATTCTGCACAGATGAACTGCTTGCTGACCGTGTATGCTGGTAGGTTTGCGGGGTCAGTGGTAAGGTCTCTATAAAGAATCACACGTCCAGCATTTGTCACATTGAAGTATGATGTTCCTGGCTCAATTCCTACTAATGTGTAGTTTACAGCCTGCAAACAAACAAATCAATAAATAATTGAAAATTCATGCCCACATCATTGTTTATCTTCATAATGTTACCTAAACAAATTGGTTTTTAACTACTGTACATATGCTAAGTCATACTCTTCTTTGTTTATTTGTCCCTGGATAATGCCTTTCATTCAGCTGGTATTTAAAATGTGCCAATAAAGGCCAAATATAAAATGCATCTCCAGGTTCATAATGAACAAGCAGAAAATACATCATTCCAGTGACCATGGCAAAGTGGTTGACAACAGACTTCTGACTGTGAGGTTGTGAATTTAAGCCCTCAGCAGTCAAAAAAAAAAAAAAACTAGGATTTTTCTGCTCTGACTGGCTCCTACCCAGAGTTGAGCAGAATAATCAGCTAACTGTGAAAACTGGAACCACGCAGTCATGTCTAATCCATCTTATGGATACATCATTCAGAGCGTTTTCATTTTTCCTGACCAACACTGCAGGTGTCTGTATTTTCAGGCTTGGTTAACACCAGGATATATCATGATCATAAGCACAGAGTACAGCCCTGTCATGCAGTTTCAGTCCTAGACTGAACTCTTTTATCAACATAATCATTATCCCCATTATCATGAAATCATCATCAATCATTAGAGCACTGCCACTGTGGCCTTTCATAACCTGATTTCATGGTGACCTCCATTTTGGTTTTTTACTTCTACCACTCCCATTCCTGAAGTGAACTGAAGTTGGGATCTTAGATGTCAGTGGTTCATAGGGCCTGTCAACAGATCGTTGTGGTGGTGGTCTCCTTACCCAGAGCTCTCTCATTCGGTCTGCCTCAGCAACTGAGCGATTACAATTGCTACTAGGGAATCAGTAGGCAGTGTCCTTAGTAAGTTGGATCAGAACAGGAATGCTGATCTCCACCAAAGTGACCCCGCCACAGTGCAGGGTCTCCTCTGTTGTATGGACCCATGATGGTTTGACATCTCTGGCCACTGAGACTTCAACTGAAAAAACTTGGGATTGGTAGAGCCAGAATAAGCAGTGTATGATTAATGCAAATGAGGCAGCGCAGAAACTGTGACAAAGAAACAATTAAAGAAAAATGCACAGAGTATGTATCTGCATCACACAGACATATTACATATTATTACATGCATATTACACATATACATACATATATATATATATACATATACACACATTTAAGCTCATGTATCTGAGGAAAGCTCCACATGATGATTGAAAATTTCCTTTCTGGCCAAACAAGCAAAACCTGTGCGAGTAACATTCTTTTATATGAAACAGAATGATTACACTGTGAACTAGTATTGTTTAAAATAAACTCCTGATGAAAAAAACTGCCACTATTCAGCACTGCATGCCTCAGTTTTGCTTGTGTGCAAAAAAACAAAATACAACAACAAAAAACAGCATGTGACATGCTGAAAGCAAGAGGTACATACCCGACAGAGAGGTACTGATACATTTTGCCTGTTGTCCAGAAATGAGGAAATGAATTTCAAACAACAGCCTGACTGATACGTTATCAACAAATTTAAAAATCAAAATGACGCCAACGTTCAAGCAAATAGGAACCAGAAACACACGAAAATTGAATCAGAATACACATATAATGTAAAAAAAAAAAAATTTAAAAAAAAGAACACATTTTTAGGCTACTAGCCTTTGGCTAAACAAAATATGCATTGCGCATTTGTTGTTTTTTGAATGTATTTGACAAAGGCCACTATGCCAAAAAATTGCACCTGTTCTGTTTTGTTATATTAAGAAAAATATAAGGAAAAAAAACAATAAGATCAAACTGAAGAACAATTTTTGAAAAATCCATTTTAGACTCACCCCTGGTCCAGCGGTAACATCGCCAACCACAAAGTTGAGCACAGCATTCTCAGAGACAGTGAAGGGAAAGGGGTTCCGGTTGCACGAAATCTGACTTGTGTCTTTGAAAATGGTCACCGTCACTGTCACTGTTCCAGTTAGCTTTGGATCACCATTATCTGTTGCTAGTATAGTCATCTGTGCAAAGGAATCAAAAGCCCTTTGTTGGGTATACTGTGGTGATGTTACTGTGCAGAGCCATATCAGGCCTATACCCATCTCAAAAAGTACATCATAAACAAAAATTATAAGAAGATTATAAGAAAAAAAAATTTTTTAAATGAAGTACACATGTCCATGCATTCACACACAAAATCTAAGGATATGCCCCTGGTGCTGACCACTCCATCCAATTTATCACCAGGGAATAAAGTAAAACATACCTGAACACAAATGTATACCTAACTAAAGACACTAAAACATACATATAAAAACAGGCCTTAATTACCTGAAACAGCTTCTGCACATTTCATTTTCTTAGAGCCAAAAATGCACACTTACTATACATGCCCAATTTCCATCCTAAGAAAAAGTATGTAAGACTTCAAAAACATACAGGTGAATGGACCAGCAAAGAAGAATATGATAGGAAGAAATAACAGAAAGCAAAGGAACAAAACAGATACAAAAGAAACACTATGTGCTGATAATGACATTTCCAATACACCTCCAAGAAACGAAATGAAAATTCACAATATCTGATGACACCGTCATTTAAACACATCTTAGCAAATCAAAGGAAACTCATAATACACGTTAATACTGTGAATGTTCTGAACTGTCTATTGTCAAAACATGTTACATGATGAGTTATGTATCAAAATATGAAATTGTCTTAACACTCACAACAAATCTGTCATTAGGGATGCTGTCCAATCCAGCATTTTCAGTGAGGATGACTTCACCATTGTCAGGATAGACCTTGAAATATTCCACACCATTGTAGGTGTTGCCACTTTCCATGGAGTATGTGATGGCTGCCTCTGGACCCTGGGATGTGATAAATACATTACGCAAAACAATCTTCGCAAGAGCGAAAAAAAAAAAGAAGAAAAATGAAATGAAAACTCATTATGCAGGTCAGTTCATATAATGGTCAATGCAATCCAGTAAAAAAAAAAAAAAAAAAAAAAAAAAGAAAATAAGGTCCCCTGCCTAATTATCTTATTCAATATCACCCTCACAACAATCCAAACCAAGCATGCAGAATGATACACTTGTCAGTGTATTTATCTGAAACTTACACATGTGCACAAGTGCATAAATTCACACAAAAGTGCACGCATACACACACATATTCACAAACACATACAGACATAAACATGCTCACACGTGCGTATGCATCACACAGACATGCACATGCACGAACGCACACACACGCACATGTACACACATAAATTAAGTATAATGAGTGTGAGGGAAATGGCTTGAAGAAATATGACAAAAATTCAGCTCACAGTGTTATCACCATCAGTAGCACTGAGATCCACAATCACTTTGCCTATCTCCTCGTTGAAAGGTATACGCACTCCAACATTTTGGTCTGGGAATTGTGGTGCAAAATTGTTCCTTGGCACAAGGATTACAACAGTGGCCGTATCAGATAAACGAGGAGTACCTCCATCTTGCACAATGAGGCGAACCTGGCAGACAAGACATGCAGTGTTTAAAAGTAATACCAAGCTTGAAAAAAATCCATGTCACTAAAGATATGTAGTGTTTCAAAATAACAAAAACAAAGCAAAACGAATCTTGCAGTCTTTGAGTCTATAGAACAGCAGTACAAGGGTCCTCTGGTAGCAGAGGCAGAAAACTACCAATCCAACAACCACATCACTTTATAAATCCAGATGATGAAAAATTTTGTTATGACATGAAAACCAACAACCCGACAACAAAAATAAAGAGTCCATGTCAATCCAGAGAACATCCCTCATTACAAACCAGAAATCTCACTCTTGCTATCTCAAATAAAATTCTGCAAACACATAATCTGACAAACCTATCACAAGATCACTCATTTGTCAAAGCTGCTTTGAATAATAGTTCATTCAGTTTTTCTAACTATTCTGTCTTACTTATGATAACACAGTAAAACAATGATGTTCTGGAAATTTTGGAACGTTTGTGCAAAAAAAAAAAAAAGGGTTACATTAGAGAAAAAATAATAAAAAAATAATTGAATTACCTAATATCTAATAAACTATATATTTTCTTGAAGGAAATGAACTGGCTATTTATTGCAAATGTTTTTCTGTCAATCCAAGCACAGATAACTCCAGGACAAAGGGGATAATTTACAGTACAGTGACCCCTATACCGCGGCTACTTCCGCGGTTGGAAGTGAAAGGCTTAAAGAATCTATCATATCACATTTTAGGGAGTATTTCTCACATGTTGCAGTTAATTAGATTGTTGTTACTTATACATAACACCAAACTACTAAATGAAACCAAAATACTTAATGAAAATAACTGATGCTCATCATCAATATCACATTGATTATTCTGATTTGTTTCTTCCCAAACCTGACATGTAAGTGAACCAATGCACAAAAAAGGAAGAATTTCAGGGACATCAGCAATAAGGATGTTAAGCAATGGCTGATTATGTTGTGATGTTACCAATACTAAAGCACTTACATCTGAAACATTTAAGACAGCGGTGTGCTTGTTTGATTTTCAAAATTATGATCCCTGTGATAATCATTCTGTAGGAATAATGGTCATAGGTCATGGGTATTTTCACATCACAGGTTTTTAAAAAAAAGGTCTAGGTTGCCTTATAACTCTTGAAGTTGTAGGTAAAAGATTTCAAATTTTTTTGAAGCCAGCATATCATAATGGTGATGCCCCTGCTCACACTCTCTCTGTCACCATTTTGCTTTCTTCAACCCTGAACAGATTCATCCCTGGTAAGACTAGAAACAACATTTGTAATTTTTCCCAAGCTAAACAGGCTTTACTGTAGCATAGTGTCTAGCCACCTACTCCTTTACAATGCTCGTCAGCAACCAGCAGACCATTCCTTTATACATTAACCCCACCCAACAGAGGGACCATATGTAAGGCCACCTATTCCTGACACATTCTGACATTGACACACAGTTTGTTACAAAGGACCACTAACCATACACAAACCCCAGATTGTTAATGTCATCATGATTATTAGTATCATTGTTTACAGCCCAGCTAACAGTTCAGGGCCACATCAATGCCATAACCATTTCAAAATACACACAACACCTTGCTGATTCTGAAAACCCATGGAAGAGAAAATTAAGTACATATATCCATGCACTTGTGTACGTAATCTAAGGATAAACTCCTGGCACTGACCATTTTGTCTAATTTATCAACAGGAGATTTAAGGAAACAAACCTTACTATAAATCTGGACCAAAGTGACTGCCAGTGTCTAAGCAAATATGAACCAGAAAAAAACACAAAAATAAAATAAGAATGCAAATATAATGCAACAAAATGTGTGCACTTTTTCAGCCAACTGACCTTTGTCCAGCATATACAAAAGGTAAACAATAAATGCACAACATTTAGTACAAAAAACAATAGACAACTTCCTGAACAAGGTCTTTCAATAAATTCTGGTTCTGAATAGAGACATAAACAAAACTAAGTACACTCATAAATAACTACTAGTGTAAATTTCCTATAACTGCTTTTGCATATTACAAAGTTAATACATGTCCCCAATTATTAATCCTGATAGAAAGGATATAAAGCTTTGTAAACAACAAACAGATGGACCAGCATGGCAGAAACAGTGAAAGAAAAGAGGAAATTTCTAACACAAAATTTCCAGAAGATGGGAATACAATTTATACTGAAAAAAACCATAGCATCCCCATGAACAGAAACCATGGGTTGGGAGGGAAACTGGCAAAACTGGCTCCTTCCACAATGTATTCCATATATCCTCTATCGGTTTTTGTTATAGACTGATATGTAACTTTACAAATAGTACCCCAGCACCCTAGCCCTTGAAGTCAAACAGGCCAAACAATAGTGTGGTCAAGCTGAGCAATACTGGTACAACAAATATATGTCCAAGTAGTCAATAGACTAATTTTTAAAGCCAAACAGCAATGCACAGACAATATTATCACCAACTCAAATTCTTCCAAAAAATTTTTCCAATTGTTTGGCCACATGATGGATGCGACAACAAAAATTGTCCTTCTAAACCATGTTTCAACAAAATGCCTTCTCAACAAATTCATCAGCTTCTTCAGAGAGAAAACAGAAAAAATAAGAAGAAATTTCACCTCCAACTCTAATGCTTCTGTGCCTCTCCCTTTACCAGCATTCCATTTAGACCATTTCAGCCAGTCAATCCAAATCAATTGAAAAAAGTTATCCTTGCAATGCCTAAAAATCTGCGATTTTAACCCCATCCCTGTCTCTCTTCTTTTTGACTGCATTGAAGAAATTTCTCTGATTTTAACTACAATCATGAATATTTCTTTAAACACAGGTGTCATGCCATAGTCAAACCCTGCTTGAAAAGTCCAGTCTTGATCCCAACAATCTAAAAGCATTATTGGCCCAATATTCAATCTTTCATTCCTGTCCAAAGTCCTTCAGAGTATCATCTTCTTGCAGCTATGAGTCACTTCGAAGCCAATAATCTGCTTGAATCTTTTCAGTCAGCCTATCATTAAGCCCACAGTACAGAAACTTTGCTGAGAGTTGTTAAGGATCTTCTGCAGACTTCTGATAATAGAAAAGTGTCTATTCTGTCACTGCCAGTGCTTTAAGCTGCATTTGACTCTACTGACCATGACAACATGATCTTAAGACTGTCATCCACATCTGGCTGTGCTGAACTGTTCTAAAGTGGTTCAAGTCATATCTTTTTTGTCAAACTCAATCTGTTGTCACGATGACATTAGATCAGCTCCATCTCCGCTTAAGTATGGTGTCCCACAGGGTTCTATTCTGGGCACTGTATTTACAACCACTTAGCTCTGTTATCAAACAGGATCACTATATTTCTTCACAGATGACTCACAACTGTACAGCTCTGCTTTTCCAAAAGACATCTCAAGCACAGCTTGAGTTACTGCATGAGCAAAATCTGTATCTCCAACTATGCAGATGAGCAAATGCCATCTCTCTGCTGATGCCACAAATTGACTGCGTGTATCTTTCATTCTGTTCAGACTAGACTACTGTAATTCTTATCCGACCATTCTGATGATAAGCTATCCCAACTCCAATGAATCCAAAATAGTGCAGCTCAACTTGTCCTATGGAAAGCAAAGGGAGCAAGGCAAAAGCACTCTTGCAAAAACTACACTGTCTACCAGTCAAAGCAATGACTGAGTATGAAATTGCCACACTCTGCACATGTTTCAGTGTATGAGTTTGAAGACAATGCCACAATATATATCAGAACTCCTGCCATACAAACCATCCAAAGCTCTCAGCTTCTCTCAGTCTCAGCTTCTCTCTTAACTGTACCTCGGTTCTCAATACCAACTTGCAGAAAGAAATCCTCCTGTTTTTGGCCAAACACTGACACTCCAAGTATCTTTAAGACAAAGCAGTTGTCCGCTACTTTCAAAAAGCACCTCAAAACACATCTCTTTCAAAATTACCTCCAAAATAAATAAATGCTTGTGGCTCTTCTAAATCAAGTAATACCACAATTTGTGTAGTGCGTAGCGTGTGTGTGTGTGTGTGTGTGTGTGTGTGTGTGCATGTGCATGTGCATGTATATGTATGTGTGTGGTGGATGTGTGCATGTGCGTGTGTGTATGTGTGCATGTGTGTGTGTGTGTGTGTGTCTGTGTGTGTGTGTGTCAGTGTGTGTGTGTGTGTGTCAGTGTGTGTGTGTCAGTGTGTGTGTGTGTGTGTGTGTGTGTGTGTATGTGTGTGTGTGTGTATGCATGTGTGTATGTACGTATGTGTGTATGTATGCACAGGTTGCATGTGAGTGTGCATACGTGTATACGTGCTTATATATGTGTGTATTTTCACGTGTATGACTGTCAACAATAAATTGAAAAACATTTACTTTTGATGAACCATGTTTATGTTGTGTTGATGTATTGGCGTATACATGTAAACCATATATTTTGTACTGCATTATATTGCAGTGGCACGGTAAAGTTTATATTGCACTGATGTATTAGTACATGTATCTGATTGTTGTACCACATTACTGAATTAACAGCACAATGTTTATGCTGTTTGTTAAGTGCAGCAAGCATTCTCTGACATGTATGTTTGTGCTACATGAATGAAAAGTAGTAGTAATAGTAGTAGTATAATAGTAGTAGTGACGGTTGTGGTGGTGGTGGCTGTGGCAGTAGTAGTATTTTATGATTATTATTATCAGACTGTCATAAATGTCTTACATGAATAGCTTATTAAACCATTTTGAGTCTAAAGGTGTAAGATACATACAGAGCCAATTAATTTTCACACGGAAAAAAGACACTAACACTTTCAAACTTGTCTCTGAAAATCACTTCCTAGATAAAACGAGTAATAAGTATACACTGACACTTTTAAAGTCAACAACAAAGCCTATAAGTACACCTCTAAGCTCTGAGTTGCATCTTTCACAGAAGACTGGGAGAGGCATTAGCTCCTAATGATATTACAGTTTCAGGACATTAAAACATGAAGCCTCACCACATATTGTGAGGCAGAGTCCGATTCCAGGCCACTGTTACTCTTGACACGGATAGCACCATTGGACGGGTCTGCTTCAAAAAATGTTGTGGCACTGTGATCACCGATCATTCTGAATTCCAGAACATCGAAAGGATTCTGAAAGAAACATAGAATGTACATGAAGAAATACACACACAAACTAGAAAATGTCAAATATACAAAGAGCCAGAACATGAAGTATGCAGACAACTAAAGCCTTTCAAGTCACTGTCAGTTACTTGTACCAATTTAATTATTACAAAGATTCCATGTTCTATGCAAAGCACAAGTAGAGAAGAGAGAGAAAGAAAACAGAATGACAGAGATAGAGAAAAGGTTAGAGACAGAGGTAACACAAAAAAGGAGAGAAAAGGAGCAAGAAGAGAGGAGGAAGGAAAACACAGCAACAAGAGAAGACAGAGGGAAGAAAAATGTAAGACAAGAGCAAGAAAAGAGAGAGATAGGGAGGGGGGAGCAGGGAGGGTGAATGAGAGAAACAGAGAGAGAGGATATGCCTAAGCAATTGGTGGAAAGCCTCAAGGACACCAAAACACCACAATCAATTTAAACAAATGTTTTAAAACTTAAAAGCCTCCAGAAACTGACCTGTGAGTCTGGATCTGACACTGTAGGGGTGAAGATATCAGAGCCGGGTGAAATGTTTTCAGAAATGCTTGCCCTGTAGTTAGCTTTACCGGTGAAGACAGGAGGATTGTTGCGGATCACCGTCACCGTTGCTGTTGCCGTGTTGCTGCCCTCCAGACCAGCTGCATCCTTCACCTTGATACGAAACTGTTAAAGGCAATAATGTCAGTGGAGAGAATATGACAAAAACAAAAATAGAATAAAAAATGGGATGGGGGTGAGCAGGTGGGAACTAAAACAAAAAAATCTGTACACAAAAAAAGCACACACATATACTTTGTACAAAATGTATGCATTAATACACATATACACACACATAATAGCACACACTTAAATCATCTACCCACACTATTACCTTATTGCCAACTTAACCTCCTGGTTGTGTTGCTGGCATAAATGTAAGTTATGATTTCGACATGTTCTTGACATAAACATTCAGCATTGCAGAAATGTCGACCACATCATTAGATTTAATTCCCCTGACAGTTCTTTCTTTCCTAAATGTAGCAAACTCAGTGGTGTGGGGTGGCAATGTGTATATGTGTGGAGGTTGTTGTTGGTGCGAATGAAAGAGGCAAGAACATTTTGGCCCAGTTTTCTCCCAGTTGCATCCTTGGATTTGATTTTGTCGAGATTTTGCGCTATATAAATATTGTAATTATTATGTATGCATGTGCGTACGTATGTATGTATGTATGTATGTATGTATACGCTTAGATTTATGTATGTATGTATGTATGCATGTATACGCTCAGCTTAGATTTATGTATGTAAGTATGTATGCATGTATGTATGCATGTATACGCTCATATGTATGTAGATATGTATGCATGTACACGCTCAGCGCTTAGATTTGATTTTATCAAGATTTTACGCTATATAAATAAAATATATTATTATTATTATATGCGTGTATGTGGTGTGTGTGTGTATGTGGTGTGTGTATGGTGCATGTGTGTACGTGTGTGTGTGTGTGTTATGTGTATGTGTGTTTGTCTATGTATGAGTGTGTACATGTGCATGCATGAGCATATGTGTTCAAGCATGTGCGTGCATGTGCATGTGTATATGTGTGTGTGAGTGCAGGTGAGAGAGAGATGGAGAGACTGCTATATTACAGATTACTAACCACAAAAGTGTTTTCATTTCTGTCTGGATATGTCCACTGGGGCAGCGTACAGATGATGCCACCATTGGCATTGACGTCAAAGTATGATAAGACAGTAGCATTTCCTTCAGGCGTGTAGATCAACTGATTGTAGGGAGGCTGCATCAGGACAAACACATATGTTTGACACAATTTAAAAAATATGTAACCAGTCACCTTGGTGTAGTGTTTAGTGCAACAGACTACTGACCGAATGGTTGTAGGTCTGAATCCCCATCAGTCCCTTCAAAAATCACAGTGGAATTTTTTAGGCTCTAACTGGTTACCACCCAGAGCTGAATGTGTTAGGGGCTCCCTGGGAAGACTGGGACCGCATAGTCAAGTCTCATCCACTTCACGGATGAGTCACAGAAGATGTTGCTCAAATATTCTGTCCAACATCGCAGGTGTCTGTATCTCTTGGGCTCAGCAGATGTCAGGACAAATTATGATAGTAAGTTTAGAGTACAGCCCTGTCACACAGACTTGGTCTTAGATTGAATTCTATACCATCATGGTTATCATTCTTCTCCTCCTCATCATCATCGCATTGTAAAAAATGTACCAACTTCTGTGGCCATAAAGGTGACATAGAAAGAGGGACAAAAAAATAAGGTGAACACAATGGTGATCTCTGTAAGTGCGATGATCCTAAAAAAAATAAAAATTAAAAAAAAACGTATATATATATATATATCTCTCTCTCTAATTGTGTCCTAGTGTTAGGGCACATTAAAGCTTTTCACATTACCTCAGCAGTTGTTGGGGAGATAGGCGCTAGGGCCTAATTTTTCTTGAGTCCAACTAAGTGTGCCCCAGCTCTCAATCACTGCTTTACCTCCCTTGCCCCTGATAAGGGGTAAATATCAATCAACAGCTGGGCAGACTACAGCATTGCATTCAATCCAAAACATGAATCTAGCTACCCATCCTTTGGCAAACATGCTTGGTTTTGCTTGTCATTCACCCCCTCACCCTATCCAATAGCTGTACAAATTTAACTCTTCAATCTTTTCACCTATCCAACAGCTTCCAGCAGGAAGCTGGTGGAAAGTGAGACAGAGAGAAAAGTAAAACATTTTTTGTTTTGCTATTATGGCTGATAATGCAGGAAGCTGGTGGATAGGCGAGGGAGTCAAACGGTCAACTCTGGCTTTCAGAAGCAAGTCTAATCACTACATTCTCCTGTCTCCACAAGCAATAAACAAGCCAATAAAACATCAGGCACATCATCAGAAATCACAGTCATACAGACTAATCTGAATTTATTGTCAAGATTCTGAAATGAATTACAATTTCAAGTTTTCCTTTCTTTTATTTTTTTTCTTTTGTTAGCATTTATGCATTTTAAATAAGTTGTATATGTAAGAACACCGCAAATGCTAAGAGATGGAAGAAGATCCAAAATGATCATGGCATATACTTGTGTAGCAATAAAATAAATTACAACCAGTATCAAAATAAACAAGCAATACATGTACACCCCAAGGCTGCATATGACATGAACATACAAAATTAAGGAACAGTAGCTTCGCACCGAAAGGCCAAAAAGAATACCCCAAAAATGATAATTGTTTGAATAAAAAACAACAACAACAAACAAACAAAAAAACAGCTAAAACAAAACTAAAAAGTATGGGGGTTTTTCTTTTTTATACATGTCTCTTTTACTTTTCACAAACAATAATACATAGGCCCATACATATGATATACACATGCATGCACTAACATTGTTGAAAAATTTACCTTGCAGATGTACAAAGTTTTTTAAAAGTACATACATTGCAAGCAGATTATTTGAGCCAAGGTGATGATGCAGAAGATCAAATCAAATGCTTTCCATCAATCTTAATAAAAGAACCATTTAGTTTGAAATCTGTAATTCATATTCAATAGTGACACATGTTTTTCAATATTGCACATAAGTTTCAGTTATCTCCAGAACAAATTCATTTGTGGAATACAGTATATATCTTATTGCCATTATAAATGTAAGATTTGACTTGCAGCAAAATGAAGTTGAATATGCGGTCTGATTTGAAATGTCTGTCATGTTAGTAAACATTAATGAGATGGCATTGCCACAGAGGTTACTGATAGCTCTGTAGAGCTGTTGCCAGATTAATCATATACTTCTACAGCTACAAAAAAATGACATAAGTGGTTTTGTTCATTTCTCCAAAATGAGTAGACACCATCAATCTATACACCCATGCGCATCAAGGTAACACTTGTTGCCAATATTTGTCAAATTAATATATTTTTAATCATCTAAATCTACTTCTGCGGTAAATGTTTGTACTGACTGCATAGTTGTCTTTACAATGTGCAAATGAAACATGTGACATTCTTAATAAAACATACCTCCTTATTCATCCAGTTCTCAAAGAACAGAACCTTGTTTTCTAAGTTTATGTCTTCATTACAAAGAAACTCCTTGTGTGTTTTTGACTGCAAAGTCTTGCAAACTCTTTAGATGCAAGGATATTTTTCCAAAATAAATTTGCTTCAGCAGGCTGTTGTAGAGAGAGACTAGAACCTAAGTTTTCCAACAAGGTGATTTTCTTACATGAGCTGTGGGTATACTTTTCTATTTATGACTGGCACTTTGCAGTTTTCTTTAACGCAAAGCAATTTTAATGCATTAACATATTTCCTTATAACCCCACCATTATTGAAAATACTTATGCTTCATTTTTTAGTTGATTTTGTCTCTTTTCCTACTCCATACAAATTCAGATATTGATTTTTACAAAGAATCTATCAAACTGTTTGGTGGATTTGGTGAGAAAATCTACAGATGAATAATTTAGGATAAAATGAAAGATTTTAGAACAGCAGTCCTGCCTAGATATGTCATAAGTCTTTTTTTTTTTTTTAACTTTGTTCCATATAATGCCCTGATTTCCCCTAACTTCTCATGAAAATTCATTATCTCACAGTTTATTAAATCATTTGTGAACCACATCCCTAATATTTTAACCTTAGGTGGATACTTTGGGTGGGAGAAGTTTATATACATGAACACTTTTTGGATCCAAATTCCTTTAACATTTGATACTGTTGCAGTTTTGTTTAAAGCTCAGCTGACTGTGAAGAGCCATATCACGGCTATAACATGTTTCAAAATATCAGGGCTATAACCTGTTTCAAAACAAAGACAATACTTAAACTGGAAAAGAAAAGAAGAAAATTAGGTACACATATCAATGCATTCACGCACATAATCTAAGGAGATACCCCTGGCATTGACCACTCCATCCAATTTATCACACATGGGATTTAAAAACATACCTGAATACAAATTTAAACATAACTAAGGACACTAAAACATAAAAACGGGCCTAAATTACCTAAAATTGCTTCTGCGTATCTCATTTCCCCAGAGCCAAAAATGCACTTACTACATGAACCCAATTATCAATCCTAAGTATGTATGACTTTATTGAACACATACAGGAGAATGGACCAGCAAGGCAGAAAATGCTAGCAAAAAATAATGTCCATTTATTGTTAAGTAGTAGTAGTAGTAGGCCTCCTTCGGTCATGACTGACCATGGACAAAGTACATCCGTTCTAATGTCTAGATGGGCTGTCTGCTTGGTCCAAGCAGTGTCGCCTGTGACTGTACAGACCAATGCGAGAGAGGCAGTCTCTGTCGCAGCGGTCGCATGTGTATGCTGATGCTGGTCTGTTGGCTGTCATCCCTTTTCTGCGAACTCGCTTTTCTGCTGCAGCAGCTGACAGTTTGTCCTCACCAATCCGCAGCTGTTTCTTGAGAGTAGCTCTCCAGCTGTTGCGGTCGTCTGCGAGGTCCTCCCAGGACTCAGTGTTGATCTCAAGCGCCTTCATGTCACGCTTGCAAACGTCTTTGTATCTCAGCTGTGTGCGGCCAATGTTTCTCTGCCCTGTGGCAAGCTCACCATAAAGGATGTCTTTTGGGATGCGACCATCTTCCATGCGGCGAACGTGGCCCAACCAGCACAGCCGACGCTGTCTCAGCATGGTATGCATGGTTGGGAGGCCAGCGGAGGTTAGGACTTCGGTGTTGGTCACCTTGTCTTGCCAGGAAATGCCAAGTATGCGCCGTAGGCTTCTCAGGTGGAAGGTATTGAGCCTTTTCTCCTGATGAGCATGCGTGGTCCACGCCTCGCTGCCATACAGCAAGGTGCTGAGGACACAGGCGTTGTATATAGTCATCTTTGTCTTTGTGGTCAGCTTGGGATTTGTCCACACCCTTTGTGTGAGGTGGGCTAGTGTTGTGGCTGCCTTCCCGATCCTCTTGTCGACCTCTGTGTCAAGGGAGAGGTTATCGGTGATGGTGGACCCAACATATGTGAATTGATGGATGGCTTCAAGCTCGTAGTCATCAATGGCTGGTGGAGATGGCGTGTCTTGGCCCAGGATGTTTGTCTTCTTAAGACTGATGGTCAGACCAAAATCTTTGCAGGCCTGGGAGAAGCGGTCCATTAGTGACTGCAAGTCCCGCTGAGTATGGGTCACAACTGCGGCATCGTCGGCAAATAGCATGTCTCTGATGAGGGCTTCACGGACCTTTGTCCTTGCTCTGAGGCGGGCGAGGTTGAAGAGCCTGCCATCTGATCTGGTCTGCAGGTGGATCCCTTCTTGCGCTGTGCTGAACGCATGCCTCAGGAGGACAGCGAAGAAGATTCCAAAGAGAGTTGGGGCCAGGACGCAGCCTTGTTTCACACCGCTGCGTACGTCGAAGGGCTTGGAGAGGTTTCCGTTGAACTGCACCATCCCTTTCATGTTTGAGTGGAAGGACTCAATTAAGCTGTGCAGTTTGGGGGGGCAGCCGATTTTTCGGAGAGCCCTGAAAAGGCCATCTCTGCTGACTAGGTCAAAGGCCTTGGTGAAGTCAATGAATGCCACATACAGGGGCATCCGCTGCTCTCTGCACTTCTCCTGGATTTGGCGAAGGGAGAAGACCATGTTTACCGTGGATCTCTCTGCTCGAAAACCACACTGTGATTCTGGGTAGACGCGTTCAGCCAGTTTCTGCAGGTGGATTAGGAGGACCTGAGCATAGACTTTGCCAACAATGCTGAGGAGCGAGATACCTCTGTAGTTGTTGCAGTCGCTCCTTTCGCCCTTGTTTTTGTACAGGGTGACGATCTTGACGTCCCTCATGTCCTGTGGTACAGCTCCCTCATTCCAACACTGACAGAGAACTGCGTGCAAAGGGTGCAGAAGAGAAGTCTTGCAGTGCTTGATGAGGTCTGGGGGAATTCCGTCGTTGCCAGGTGCCTTCCCTGATGCCAGGCTATCAATGGCCTCGCTGAGTTCGTCCGCAGTTGGCTCTGCGTCAAGTTCTTCCATTACTGGCATGCACTTGATGGCATCGAGGGCTAAGGGGGACACCATGTTCTGTGTGGAGTAGAGGTCGGAGTAGTGTTCCGTCCTGAAGAAAGGTTCATTCAGATTGCGTTCCACAGTGATTGTAAGTATGTATCCTACAAAGAAAAATTATGCTAAATGTGAACATACACATACCCACCCACACACCCACTGACAAGTTGACATACAAATCAATTTACCATATTGTCAGCATCTGTGGCATCAAGAGTAATGAAGGGAATATTGAGGTCTTGGATCTCCAAAATTTCTCTATTGTAAGTGGTTCTCCTGAAGAAAGGTTCATTCAGATTGCGTTCCACAGTGATTGTAAGTGTGCCCGTGGTGGATCTAGTAGCAGCACCAGCATCATCTTGAGCTTTGATCAGCACCTGCATGAAGTTTATTTGATGGTAATGAGCAAGACACAAACAGATATATGAAAAGAAAACAAAAGAAATGAAATACACAAATTAGAAAAACAACATACAGATAAACATGTATATGACTGGGAAAACTATACAAAAAACACACAAAGTGACGGAATAGTCAGACAACCCAGAGAAAGAGCACATGATGAACAGTCATATGACTCGGAAAATATGGCTTGGTGCCTTGTATATGGTAGTGTGTGCTTCAGAACATAAGTTCAGAACAGAAGAATAAATCTTCAAGTCAGACGATTTCCAAATATACTCATATTAGCAAACTTCCAAGTTCACAGCTCATTCTCATCCATTATTTCTCAATCCAAAGCAAGTTTATCAAGTTAATTCCCTCTATCAGTCTTCTAGCCTACATACAACTTGTGTTTGGCAGTCTTTGTATGAATTTTTTAAGCTAAAAATTTTAACACATTGGGTAAACATGGTGGAGTAAACAGGCAGCATTAAGAAAGGAGTGGAGTTGGCCTCTGGCAATAATATAACTTTGCATATTAACTGTCACTAAGGGTCATAGTTTCCCATACATAGTTAACACATAAGGTTTTGGGAGAGAGATATTACATAACGTGGTTTCCAATGAACATCTGTCATGTGCGAGTCTGTTGTATTGTGCAGTACTGCATGACAATGTGTGTATGTGTATGTGTATGTGCATGCGTGCATGCGTGCATGCCTGCGAGCGTGTG
Organism: Monoplex corrugatus; assembly: GCA_030674185.1. Lineage (NCBI taxonomy): Eukaryota > Metazoa > Mollusca > Gastropoda > Littorinimorpha > Ranellidae > Monoplex > Monoplex corrugatus. Next base: position 126,883,184 of record CM060305.1, read on the forward strand.
TGTGTGTGTTGTGTGAGAAAGTGAGTGTCTATATACTTTATTGGAATTGTTTTGAGGTTGTTGCTTCTGCCAAAGCCGTCTTACAGACAAATAAAAAACCTGCATGTGGCATAAATGGCTAAAACACCCATCATCAGATCAAATGTTTCCAAAAATAGTATCTACATGAAATAGGAACAGCAGTACAGATATTACAAATGCAGAGAGAAAGAGAGAGAGAGATAGAGAGATAGAGAGAGAGAGAGAGAGAGAGAGAGAGAGAGAGAGAGAGAGAGAGAGAGGAGAGAGAGAGAGAGAGAGAGAGAGAGAGAGAGAGAGAGAAACAGAAGCAGATATATCAAACAACTTTATCATGATACATGAGTATAACTACAAGCATTTCTATGCTCTATGTAAAATTATCACATTTTTCAAATACTTACAAAATATGTTTGAGCATTGTCAGTTGACAGAGCACTGCGCAACCTGACTTGGCAGGAGCTGTCCACTTGAAACAGACTGGCAGCTCGGCCTTCTCCAACAATTTCGTAACTGATCCTCCTATAGTCCGGCTGACAACAGAAAACAGAAATATAGGCACTGTTTTCTAAAATCACTGTCAAAAATGAGCAAGGTTTTCTACAATCAGACAATCTCAACAATGAGCATGAGTTTTTACAATCCGTCTAAAAATGTAGGCATGGTTTTCTAAAATCTGACTCCACAATCAGCATGGTTTTCTAAAATCAGTCTTGTCTGAAACTAAAGTGAGTATGTTTTCTGAAAAAAAAATCAGAACCAAATGCGAGCAAATTTCAACTGTTAAAATAAATCTCTTGCTTTCTTGCCAGCACAGATTTGCACGGGTACTAATTATACCAAAGGAATCCTATTTGTGCATGTGGCTTCCAGTCTAACTGCTATGAATGGGTACCTAATTTTTTCAAAGTTAGGAAAGGTTATTCAGCAAGGGTGAGAGGATGGTCACCTTCTTCATACTGCTGGCCCCATGAAAGCTTGGGAGTCTACTACCTCACTCCTTTATAATCTAAGCATGACGGGGAAACTTGAAATAGAACTTTATATGAAAGAATGGGAAGATGCTGACCTGTGTGTCATTATCCCTTGCAGTGCACGTGAAGACGACCTGTGTGGGACTGATGTTGCTGCGAATGGTCACATTGTTTGGCATGTTGAGGATCTCCGGAGTGAAGTCATTGCGTATTATGTTCACTGTCATGGTGCCTGGTGAACTTACTAGCTCCCCATTATCCACTGCTCGCACTGTCATCTGAAAAAAATGAAACTGCAAATTAATACAGAGGAGTCTGAACATACTGAAACCACATTTTTAAAGGGTTGCATTACATGTTTTATCAAAACAGAGTTCCTTTCCAAGCTCCTTGAGAAAGTAGTTTTGAAATATTGAAAACTCGTCTGCCAGCAATTTCAACTATCTTTTTCAATCAGGTTACCATTCTGACCAAAAGCACAGCACCAAAACTGCTCTTGTTCACATTATAAATAATTTACTGATTTCAGATACATATTCTTTTAGATCTGTCTGTTGTTTTGACACCAATGACCACCCCATCCAACATGATTCTGACCATAGCACAAAACTGATCTCATTCACATTAAGAATGATTTTCTGCTTTCAGATATTTCTTTTAGATCTGTCTGCTGTTTTTGACACCTATGACCACCCCATCCTCCACTCTCAACTGAAGCACTCATTTGGAATCCGAGGTAGTGCTCTCCTGTTTTTAGTCATACCTGTCCAACCACTTTCAGTTAGTCATGGTAAATCAGTCTAAGTCCCACCAGCTAAACTTGTATATTGGGTAACTCAAGGCTCTCTACTTGAGCCAGTCCTCTTCACACTCTACATCTCACCACCTGTCAGTATCATCAGTCAACACAAATCAAATATTTCTATGCTGATAACACCCAGCTCTATAATAGCGCATCTCCTGAAAATCTTTCATTTCTTTCTTCTGATCTTAAGATCTAGCACTGGATGAAAAAGGTTAAGTTTGTGAATGGACATAAGACTAAAGCAATGCTCCTTGACCCCAAGTACAAGCTTTCCACCTAAAAAAAATTGTTTTATCCGACTAGGTGACAATGCTACTGTACTTTCTGATTCAGTCAAGAACCTTGGTATTGTTCTTGATCCTCAACTCTCTATGCAAAAATTAATCACCCAAACCTGTCGATCTTATTATTGTCAACTATGATGTTTCAGTTCTATTCAATGTCCTTCATCAACTTCTGCCACATCTAAACTTGAGACTTCTCTTATATTGTCTCACATCATTTACTTTAAATTTCCGCTCTCTGGCTTGCCTAAATTATTCCAGTCTTTGCTTCTGGTCTGCCAGCTTCTTCTGTGGCATGTCTCCAGTGTGTTAAGTGTAAAAAGAGGCATGATCATATCACTCCACTGCTGCACTTTCTCTGCTTGTTGCCCGTTTCTTGAAGAATTTCATTTAGTATCAATACATTATTCTAAAAGTATATCAATGGCACCGCACCTATTTATCTTTGTGACCACCTCCAAATGCACACCCCTGCCCCACTTCTCTGTTCTGCTTCTGATACATGTACTTGTTTATAAATGCCTTGATACAGTTTCACAGTTGATTGCTGCACTTTTTCTGTGTCTGATCCGTACAACTGGAAAAAGCTTCCCTTGTCTATCCGGCAGTCACATATTCTGTCTTCCTTCAAGTCTCACTAGAAGACATTTGTCCAGCAATGATTTCCTGTCTAGGTGTTCACCCTTTCGTCCCATTCCCCTCCTGTTCTCTCCCTCAAAATTTGCATGTGCTTTGTATCCCAGAGTACTGATCATTGTTAGAGAATGATTTAGTGAATGAGAAGAATGCGTGCTTTGATTTGATTTATATATCCTTCACGCCTTATAAATCATCTTCTTATTATTATTATTATCATTATCATTATTATCATTAACATTATCTCATCATCATCATCATGATCACATGCCCTGCCACACAGCGTGGGCAATCATGGCCCTCCACACGAATCTATCTTTTGTTGCTGCAAGTACACCTCCCACCCTCTCTGTCTTCATCCACCCTGCAAGTTCGTCCATTATTTTCTCTCTGGGTCTACCTAGTGCTCTTTTTCCCTCCCATGCCATTTGTTATTCTGCATGAGGAAATTGCTTGTTTTTTAATGATTACCATGACTTCAGTCTTCTTGGTATCTAGCTACAACCCTAAATTCTGCTTTCTATTTCTTTGATATTCACAAGATCTTGTAGGTCTTTTTCATTTTCTGCAATTAGAAAGGGTTCATCTGTATACAGAAGGTTGCTTATCATTTTTCCTCCAAATTTTATCCCAGGGCATTCTTCTAGGTTTCTCATGATGGTTTCGCTGTAAGTGAAAACAGATCTGGTGACAGAACACATCCTGATTAACCCCCTCTTTTGATATTTTGGAAAGAATTTAATTCATTTTCTACTCACTGTTTGTTCCCATACCTATTCTGTTCCAATACATATTCCTTACTATTCTTAGATCTTTTCCATCAACATTGAGCCTTTCTAATTGGCTGATTCATTTTCCGTGTCTTACCTGATCAAAAATCTTTGTGTAATCAACAATACATGAACACAAATCCTTATTTAACTCATTTTTTCTTTCTATGAGAGTTCTTAGGATGTATGACATTAATATTTCCTTTCCCTTCAACAAATCCATTTTGTTCTTCTGCTAGCTCTCTTTTGATTGTGTTCCTTGTCTTCATCGTGATTATACTGAACAGAATCTTTGTGACATAAATTCATCTAGAGCCTCAATCATTTCTGAGGTAATATCGTTTGGTCCTAGGCTTTTCCCACTTTCATCTTTTTAAATGCTGCTCTAACTTCATCTTTCATTATGGGTGGTCTTTCAACGTTCTTACTCATGTGTTCTTCCTCTCTGTCATCATTAGAAAGGTCTTTAATGTAAGCTGCCCATCTATCTGATATTTTGTCTTTTTCCATGATAATCATACCATCTTTAGATTTCAAGCTACCAGCTGATGTGAATACCTTTTTCCTGTGGGTAATTTCTTCACTGTTTCTGTACATAAACTTAGGATCTGTTTTTGTGTCGGTCTTCAATTTCTTTGCACTTTGTTTCCAGCCAAGCTTCCTTAGCTTCTTTGCATCCATTCTTGATTTCCTCAGGTATCTTTTGATATTTTTTCTTTTGCCTTCCTCCGTTCTTCCATCAAGTCTAAAATTTCTTTTGTCATCCACTTCTCAACTTTTCTTTCAACTCTTGGGATTTCTTCACAAGCTTCATTTATTAAGTTTTTTAACTTTGTCCATTGTTACTCACTGCGTCCAACGCCCTCCAGAGTACTGGATTTGTTTTGAACACATACATTAAAGTTTACACGAGTCAATTCATCTGTCTTTAAGAGTCCAAGATTTAGTTTGATGGTACTATTGGTTTTGTTTTCTTCTCTTTAGTTTCAGTCTAAATCTTCCCATTACAGGACTGTGATCACTGTTGCAGTCTGCATCTGGTTATGTTTTTGCTATCAGTAAAGAATGTCTAAATCTTTTATTTATCAGGTTATAATCAATTTGATTTCTTGTACTGTGCTGCTTGCCTGATGTTATCATGCCTGCCCCCTTCCATCTCACTTCCCTTAGTCCTAAAATATTGATGTTAAGCTTGAATCTGATTGCAGTAGCTTGATAAAGATTTGGTGTCACCTACGCAACATGACATTCCCTACCAGACGAAGGTGCTCCACAGGAGCCCCTATTGACATCGTTTTCTTTTTTCTTTTGGCTGGCCATGATACAAAGGAAAATATGATGGTGGTTTCCTGTTCCCTTCAATCAGTTATTATCCACAAGACTCAAAAGTATGCCAGTCTAGCCAGAAACCTGGGGATATCTGGCTTTCAAGCTTAAGTCCTCTTGATAGGCACATCAGCCTAAAAAATCTCAAGAAGCACCTCTCAATATCGGGGAGAGAGAGGACCAGAGCCCTAAAGGCAAAGGCAGAAGCAGTGGAGAAGAGCTCCAGCTGGATCTGGACCAGGAGAAGAAAAGTGAACCTCATAAGGCTTAAAATTCCCCTGTACGTTGCTGGCGACCGATAGCCAAGTGGTTAAGACATGCATCACAAGGGTGACTTTGCCTTGAAACACCTGACCACCCTGAATGCACAGGTTCAATTCCAGGCAGAGGACAAATTTCTTTTTTAAAAAAATGGTGACAGCAGAAGGGTATCCAATAGTCATAACCTGAATGCGGCCCAGCCCTCTTAAAGTGTAAGGAGTTAATGGGCCGAAACACCTACTTGATAGGGATTTTCTCCTCTGAGGATCTTCTTGTGTCCGGCTTTCCCCAGTTTCTTACTACTACTACTACTACTTATTGGTTATATTATTATCATTATTTTTTTAAATTATCATTGCTAAAACAATATTATCATTATTATGTTTACACTGCATGTGCATGTCTTGTAAGACATACAAGGCATAATACATTAATGTCATCTGCACAAAACAGATCAAAACTGAACACAAGAAAAACAAGAAAATAAGCCAACACAAAACAAAAAAGTTATCAAAGTAATCTACACACACCTGAGGGGTCGCCGTGGTGTAGTGGTTAGTGCAATAGACTACTGACTGGAAGGCTGTGGGTTTAAATTCTCATCAGTCCCTTCAAAAATCATTGTGGGATTATTTGGCTCTAACTGGTTCCTATCAGAGTTGGGCATACTATGGGCTAACTGGAAAGACTGGGATTGCACAGTCGAATCTCATCCACCCAACCGATGTGTCATTGAGGGTGTTGCTCAAATCTTCTGACCAGCACCACAGGTGTTTGTATCTCCTGGGCCTGGTTGATGCCGGGATATATTATGATAGTAAGCGTAGAGTACAGCCCTGTCATGCAGCCTCAATCCTAGGTGGAACTCCATAGCATCATGATTATTATTCTCATCAACATCATCATCATCCCATTGTAAATACTGTGCCAGCTTCTGTGGCCATTAAAGTGATACGGGAAACGGGACAATGAAAAAAAGGTGAGAGCAAAGGTAACCTCCCTGAGTGCGATGATCCTAAAAAAAAAAACACCTGAGGGTGCTGGATGGGACCCAATGCAACAATGCTTCCCACTGGCCAAACAATTGCCTCCCAGCTCCCTGAACCCACATGGAGCCATTTCACCATGCAAAGAAGGGCTGTCCATGAGCCACACAACCCATTCAAACCCCGTCATCAGTTACCTTGTTTACAAGCTGTATGGCAAGGTGGGGAGATGACAAACCCCTGGAGATAGCCACACAACGCACACAGCCAGGTCCAGCCCAGCCTACTTGACCAAGAGAAAATGAATAGCTTTCCTTTGTCTACTCTGGGCCATATCTCTGTAATGGGCCAGCACGTCCAGCCGCCAGCTCTTCTAAAAGCCTGCCCTGCTGCCAAGCTCATCTATCCTTGCTATAATCTCAACATTTTGCAGTCCAACATTGTTTTTCCAAAACAATCAAGAGATGTTTAGTCAACTGCAAAAACGATCAGCAAATAATGCTCTAGCCAAGGCCTATTTGTAAAATGTAATAAGACATCTGAAATCTTCGGCTTACAATTTTGCAATATGTTAAAAAGAACAGAACAGAACAGAACAGAACAGCACGCACGCACGCACGCACGCGACACACACACACACACACACACACACACACACACCACACAGTTTTGAAACATTACTTACTGAAAAAACGTTGCCAGGAACCCCAACCATTGTTTTTCGAAGGAAGACATCACCATTGCGTTGAATTGTGAACAAATTCTGATGGTCTGAGTTCACATCAAAACGATAGTAACCCGAGAAAGCAAGCTGAAAATAAAAGACATATTGTAAGAATAATAAATCAAAATTAAACTTCTCCATGCTCATGACAAAAAGCAATTCATAAAAAGAGCTCCCTTACAAAAATGAAGGCGACTACCCTCAAGGGCAGTAAACCATATCCAACCCTTATAAATGTAAAGTATGGACAGACACATGCAGATACCTGTTTGAACCTTTATGCCAAATTAAAACAGAACCACTGATTTTACCTTTCCAATGCATACACAGACTTTACTATTCTAATGCATAACAGAAAAAATCTCAAAGGCACCTTTCCTTTCAATAAAAACGAATCTCATCACACAAAAATGTAGTTCAGAGATCTCATATTTTTAATGTGTGTGTGCATATCTCACTCTGTATCTCAAATTTGATTATGAAATATGTGATCAAACAATTTATACAGTTATATTAAAAACAGCATATAATCACATATAAAACAAATCTAGTCTATAAGTTACATGGAGAGAAGGTAAAGGGAGGGAGAAAGAAAGAAATGACTTGAGGGATAGAAAGAAGAAAAATGGGGAGAGAGAAAAAATGAGATTAGAAGGGAAAGAGCAGAGTCTGAATCCATTCATTTAGTGAGAGGCGAACAATCTCTGAGAAGTAGGACATCTTTTAAAAACACAAAAATTGTGTATGTGGACAAAGAGATACAGACACTGAGAGAGATGAGAGACACTTGATACTTTTGACACTTTAATGTCATTAATTACACAATTGAGTACATGTTTGGCTAAACATGCTAACCACATAAGACTGAATGCATTACAGAGCCAGTAGATCAGCCTGTCTTGGCCTGATTTAGCAGCAGCTGATACTACTGATTGTAATAAGAAATGAAAGTAGCATGCATAAGACCTCAAGGTCAGCTCCCGAGTCCTCTGCACATGCATAGCTGGTGCAAACCCTGTTCCCATCAATCTTAAGACCCAATGCCAAGCAGTCCCAGCAAGAACTGTGGCAACTGCTAGTGGGGACAGACGGATGGGAATTTTGAGTAAGACATGGATGTATTTGGATCAAATCACTGCTTTTGGCTTTATATACTGTACTAAGTCAATCTGAATGCAAAAATTTAAAAGACTAAATATGGGGTTGCCCTAAGGTTCGAGCGGGATTAATTGGAAGAAGTGGTTGAATCAGCCAATATGTGAGCAATGTCCCAGGAACCAACAACACAGGGGTATACTAGAAGGAATTCTCAGAATGCCTGTAAGCAGCTTCCAAAATTGTCCTCCAGGGAGCTTCTTGTGAAAACTGTAGAGGAGGTGGTAGTTCTGCACTCCTGGATTCTTTGTAGGATTCCCAAGTCTTGTAGAGTTTGCCGGTAAACATTGATAACTGCTTGGGAAAGCCATCTGTAAACAGTGCTCTAGAAGATTCAGCCTGAAATTTCCAGCTCATGGAGATAAGGTGCCAACAGTTGCATCAAGGTAGTCACGAAGGCCCGGATCTATACAAATTTAACTGTGTAGATCCAGCCTATCCATACAGGTGGATAGAAGACAGATTGCGCAGGCCCATGAATTTAAAACTACCTTGCATGGGACTGCTGAAGAGGCTGTGGGTCCGTTGGATCAAATCCTGACCTCGGTTAAAATAAGTTTAGGGTCATCATTGTCTTCCTTATCCAAGCCTTCCTAAATACCTTCTGTATGATAGGAAGGCCTGAGAGGCACCAACCAGTATCCTGTCCCTGTGCTGGGCAAGACAGTGGGGCAGAAGCTTCAGGAGTTTGCACCAAAGAGGTTTAAGAAGGGTGTGACATACAGAACCTGATCAAGAAGAGGTCTAACATTGGGCAGAACCAGTCTTCCCACATATTAGAAGTACTGGAGAGTGAACAGTCAGTCTGTATGACCGGCACCATAAGACCTGCTAGAGGAGTCTGTTTGAATGTTCAACTTGTCCACATGTGTCAGACTGTCAAGTTACCTCATGCTGCATCCCAAATAGAGGAAAGCCTTTGTCAAAGTACCCCTACCCCCTTTTTCCTTCTGCTCCTGCTTAAGATCATCGAGGGATAATCAAAGCTTCACTGCCATGTCTGTGAACACCGACTCTGAATGGAACAACTCACGGTGGACTGCTCCAAGCTGCAGGATGCTGATGTGCCAGGTATTACATCTTCCTATTACATGACAGAGGCATGCTTGGGGCTCCTACTATACATACAGACTTCCCACTGAAAGGGTGGGGATGGAACTAGTCTGCCAATGACTCCATGAACATGTGCCCAAGAGGATTACCAGTCTCTGGAGATTGATTCCTGGCGCAACACATCAGGAACTCCTGTTGGAGGTGAAGATTCAACCCTGCCTAATGGTACTAAGAGACATGGGGATTCCTTGGTGATGGGGAGAGGAAAAAAGTAGCAAGAGTCCTGCCTGTTGCCAAACAGGAAAAGAAGAGGGAGGTGGTGCCTCACTGGAGTCACCGCCATGTGTATAGTGTCAAAGCTCCTCCCCAGGACCAGGAACGCTAAGTTGGGGTTCGGTTTGGAGATATGGTAGATGAAGGGAAACTCTGTTGTGCCACCGAATCGGCATCCTGTCTATGCATCCAGGACTCTATTACCAGCTCTGTAGGACAGATGTAGGTTGAGGCTGTCTGCCAGTATGAACTGAATGGTGAATGGTCTCATACTAACCTGACCTCTCTTTCTTTGACACAAAGAACCAAGCTGGGACCTAGAATCCCACAGCTGCCATTAAGTGCATGGCAGTTCCCCCTTCCAAAAACTCATGGAACTGGTGGGAACTGCAATGGGCTTACGGAAGGCACCTTGTCGTAAAAACTGTTAAGATCAAACCAAAACCTACTGACAAACCTGCTATTCCCAGTCCCTGTGGAGATGATTGTGATCCATTCAGCAAGGGAGGAGTTTCTAAACTGAATCTCTCTCTCCACTCAACACTCGAGGACAAGTCAAACTGATGTAGGACAAAAGATGCTAATGTCTGTGTCATTCAAGTATCTAAGAGCCAAAAGGGAAGTTACCAAGTTAGATTTGGAAAGAATATACAAAAATGGAACACAAAAACGCCTTAAAGAAGGAAAGCAATAGAAAACCCAAAGAAGGGTGTGTGGTAAAGTCGGCCAAGCTACTGTCCCTAATTTTGAACATGATCAAACAGGGGAGAACAAAGCAGTCAAGATAACAAAGGGACTCCAAGACTACAAAGAAAGGTACATGGCAAAGTAGGCCCTCAAATTAGGAGCCATCCAAATGAATGAAATCAATTCAGAGAAGACAACACAATGAAAGATGTAAAAAGTAAAGATGAGAGATATCAGGCCACACTAAATCGAGGATGAAAAGGGCGAGAAAGAGCAGGAAAAAACAACAATGTAGTGGGCTGTAGCAACACATCCATTCCTGTTGACGGCAGCTTTCAGATTGATGGGATTTTGAGGTTTGCACCAGCTATACATTCACAGGGGACTCCGGGAACTGACACTGAGGCCCTAATACCAGCTACTTTCAGTTCATATTACTACTGATAGTTTCAGCCACTAAATCACGCCAAGACAGGATAACCTAATGGCAAAATATGCATTCAGTCTGACATGGTACAGTATATGCCTCCAAACTCCAAAGTTTAAAAAATATATATATATTGCTGCTGCTGCTACAACAAAAACACAATTCCTTCAAAACAGAACTGACAGGCGCAAAAGTCAAGTGGTAATGATGCCAGACTTCCAATCAGAAGATCTGAGTTCAATCCTGCCTCATTTCCTCCTTATAGGTAAAGGGCGCAAAACTTTCCCAATGTCCCCCAAGTATGTGCAGACTTGCTCGTGTCTGTGTATATGCATACGGAACATCAAATATTCAAGTTAAAGATATCGTAAGCCACGTCAGTGTTCAGTGGCTTGTGGAAACATGAAAACATCTAGCATGAGTGCACACTGAATATGGAATATATAGACTGTGCAGCAAAGCAGCACTTGCACAGTGTGGGCAAACAACCTGTATACACACATCACAGAAAACATCACTCAAAACACACACACACACACACACACACACTCACACACACACACATATATACACACACACATATATACACACACACACACACAAAAACAGAACTGCCTTACCACTGATTCATCTTGGTCCGAGGCAGTGAGTTCCAAGACCCTTGACAAGATGCTGTAGGTTTCAGGAATGGTGGTCACAAAGTTGGGACCCTGACCTGTCCATACAGGGGGGTACAGATTTCGACGAACATTCACAGTCAGCGTTTCTTGGTCGCTACAGTACTTGTCGGTCACAATCACTTGCAGCTGGTGAGACAAGACATCGAAGTATTGGCATGATGACTGGTTTCTGAATTTGCCATTAAAAACAATGAATTTTTTTCACTGTCTGCTTCTGTTTTTACCTTCAAGCTCTAAAGGTTTGGCATTACCACCAATTTTCTGTTTCACCAATCTGACTTACTGTCATGGTCTTCTGGTTAGTGCCAACATGAAGTTTCAGCTCTCATGTAAGGGAGGCCTTTGAGATCTTGCAAGAAGGTCAAAATTTTGGTGGCATCAACAAATGGACCTTGATATTTAAAAAAAGCTTCAGTGAGGCATATGACCATTTCTGAAATGCGCACGACACACACACACACACACACACACACACACACACACACACACACACACACACACAATTACATTCTCTCTCTCTTTTGTATTTAATGCTAAACCCACATTTTCATTTGCTTCTATTTGTTGCTTGCTTTGTCTAAATATCAAATTTAGCATCTATTTTCAGTTTGTCGTGCACTTGACTGTGATTTTATTTTCAGTATTAGTAGAAAAAAAAACAGTAAATGAAAGGGCCATGTCATGTTATGCTTGCTCTAGCAGCACCTATTTTAACTAACGTTTACTTTCATTTTGTTGTATATTGGACACTGATTTTTACGGTTAATAGAAGAACAGTAAGTGAAAGGACCCTACCTTGTACACTGTTTCAGTGTCGTCCCGAATGTTGCTGAACACACGGATCTGACCATTATTTTCATCCATGAAGAAAAAGGTGCTGGCGCCGTCTCCAAGCAGCCGGTACTGTTTTGTGTTGTAAGGCTGCAAGTAGTAGTCAGTATAAACATTGTTCCATATACGAGTTCGTACATCTATTTTTATAATGTGTGTGAATGTGTGTGTGTGTGTGTGTGTGTGTGTGTGTGTGTGTGTGTGTGTGTGTGTGTGTGTGTGTGTGTGTGTGAGTGTGTGTGAGTGTGTGTGAGTGTGTGTGAGTGTGTGTGTGTGTGTGTGTGTGTGTGTGTGTGTGTGTGTGAGTGTGAGTGTGAGTGTGTGTGCGTGCGTGCGTGCGTGCGTGCGTGCGTGCGTGTGTGTGTGTTGTGTGTGTGTGTGTGTGTTGTGCGTGTGCGTGCGCGAGTACATGCACACAAACACATATGCATGTACATGTGCTCACACACACACGTGCGTGCATGCATGTGTGTGTATGTGTGTGTATGCAGGTGTGGGTATGTAGAAACTTCTGTACATATATGAGTGACAAATGCATGTATATAATGTGCACAAAACATGCTACACCCAACAAATACTATATCCATTTCTCTGTGTCCATGAGGAAAAAAATAATACTGCAAGAACAGAAACTGAATCTCAACAGTATGAAACTACAGTTACCCAAGTCTCATCATCATGAGAGGAAACCTCTCTATAAGCACTTTTATTCTTCTTTTCATATTTCTATGACCGATCCAGAAGCTTTTTTCCCCCTTCTTTTTCATCTCTGATTTCATTTTCCATGCCATCTCAATTGTATTAATCAATGCTTATAGTATATTAGGTTGTACTGGGGCCCTTTTCTTATCTCTACAGTGATCTAGTTAAGAATAAAGAAGAATAACTAAAGAGGAGGAGATGGTTGCTAAGGAGGAGGAGATAATAAGAAATGCTGAACACAATTAGGTGACATCATATGTGGATTAGGCATTGTCATAGACAAGATCACCAACCACCCTTTAGCATCACTGAGTTTGATGGTAGCTGCTGCTACATAGACGCAGACGTCACAACAAATCTTCTCCATTTACTCCATGCTTGACTCTTCTGTGCTACTTCAAAGACCTTCAAGACACTGCTGTTGGTGATAATGATCAGACAGAAGAGCAGACTGCCTGCAATTCTTTTGTCCTCAACTCTTCCTTGTAAAATTGCTGTCATTATGGTTGTGTTGGAGTTGAGGGTTTCCGTTTTTTTTTCTATTGTTGATTTCTGCCAGCATTTGGTGTTGGACTCCAGCACCCTGTCCACCAGCATTTTACTTTGTCAACCATGCCAGTAAAGGAAAAAACTCACTCTTTCACTCCCTCACACTATCCACTAGCTTCCTGCAAGAAGCTGATGGACAGGATGAGGGAGTCAAAGGTGAAGTTTTTGAAGTTAGTGGGCAGGATATGGAAGTTAAAGGGTGAAAGTACTTTAGCCGAGTTTTGGATGTTCCAGGGGCGTTAAAGATTGGTTTACAATATTTTAGCTGTTTGGGGGTTTAAGGGGCATTTTACATTGTTTCTGATTATTTTAGCTATGGTCTGGGGTGCTCGAACATCTCCTTTGGTTTGTTTTCTGTATTGCAATCAGAGAAATTAGCACATTCTTATTCAGACCACACTCTCTTATCTCTACAATCTTTGGGTGTATTTCTATTTTCAGTTTCTTGTATTCCTCTTGATTGTAATTTCTACATGCTTGACTTTTTCTTTTTGACCGGTCATATTACTTTTTGTCACTTGGGTATGATTCTGGTGCCTTTGTTTTTCTGCCTGGTTTTGCGTCAGCAGTTTCTGTCCAAATTTGTTTTGTCTTCCCATCGTTCAGCTAGGTAATTTTCATTAACTGACCCTCCTTCTGGTAAGGCTTAAAAACGATTTTGGTCTCAATTTAGAGAGCAGCAGAGTTTCTTGATCTTTGAATCTGTCTATGTCATATTTGATTTGCTGTTTTGCTCCGTTTTGCCTACATGCCTTAAATGTTAGTTTTGCACTCCCTGACACTTTCAACAATATTCTCAGCGCCTGAGCATTTTTCCCATCTTTCCATGTATTTTAACAAGTCTCAGTAATAAAGTACTTTCCCCACCTCTCAGATCCCTTCAACCTCCATCCCCCTGTTTTTGTGTGTGTTTTTTTAACACTAGGTTTTCCCATCCTCCCCGATCTTTTAGACAACAGACTGAGTGCCCAAGTTCTTTATCTACCTCCCAACTACATTCAATCTTCCTCTCTATTTCTACACTTTGCCTGAGCTGAGCACTTATGCCCTTTCCCACCACCATCACTCTTTTGGCTTTTCATTCCTTTTTGCTTTTCCTCTCTCTCTCTCTCTCTCTCTCTCTCTCTCTCTCTCTCCTCTCTCTCTCTCTCTCTCTCTCTCTCTCTCTCTCATGGGTTGACTTTAGGCTTCTCGGCCCTTACTTTCCCATTGCCCCCATCTTGCTACTCATTTTTCCTCTTATCTCTGCCCCCACCGTATCTCCTCTTCCCTGGCAATTGTCATTGTCATTACCTTATCTGTGATGTTTTCCTCCTATTTTCTTGTCTATGATGTTGCCTAATCCACTTATGATGTCACCTCATCTTGTCTCCTCATCTTGATAAGTATTTCTTCTCCCTCCTTCTACTTGTCAACCATCTCCTCTTTCTTAGTTACCCTTCTTTATTCTTACCTAGACCATTGAGGAGATAAGAAAAGCACCTTACTGCAACCGAATATACTACTGATGCTTTTCATACTCGGTTCTCCAACATATCATTACATTTGGGATTCAATCCCTGGAAGTCTACGTGTCTGTAGTCAACTTTGGGGCCACAAACCAGAGTACATACTGCACTGCTGTTGAGCCACTATTATTTTCAGCAATTCCTGTTCTGTTTTATTTATGCAGGACATTAGCTTCTGCCCCTGTCAGGTAATAATTGCTAGCAGCAGAGCCAAACTGGGCCAGTGAAACAAGTTTAAACACTGCTATTTCTTTTGTAATCAAGGTTGTACTGCATACTCTGTTGATAAGTCTGTGTTAGAATTGCTTTTGATGCTACCCTTCATCCCTCATCCTTTTCATGATCTTCCTGTATTAGCGATATAAAAATCATCTACCCCTTTTCACTCCTTCATTCTGCAAGAAGCTGATGGACAGGGTATGGGAGTGAAATGGTTAAAATGTACAGTAAAAAAGTAACGAGATGGTAAGAAAAACTCACTGGATCATCTGTATCCTCAGACTGGGTTGTGAAGATGATCCCTTGTTCTGTCTGGTTGATGCTGATCTCTGTCGGCAAATTAGTAAGCACAGGGCAGGCTTTTTGTCGTAGCACTGTCACAGTCACTGTGGCGGTGTTTGTTCCTGCCCTTGATGGGTTGCCACGGTCACGTACAGTAACGAAGAACTGAGGGAAAAAGGAAGAAAGCTGTGCTAATATAATCACAGTTCATAAATGTTTAACTCATAATTCACATTAATTTACATGTTAACACCAAATAAACTTAGCAGAGTCTTCTGTAAGAATCAGTGGAAACATCTGAGTGTACTAAGCTTTTCAGAGCTGAATTGTCTTGTGTGGATTGGTATGGTGTATGGTGTATGTACACATTTATGTGAAATTATACCGATCATGTTATTTTCTGTACACTTTGCCGTATGCACAGAAATACAATGGCTCTTAAACTATAGCATCAGGTTCTGTAAAGTTGTGATGTTAACAACAGAAAACGGCAGCTAGATCAATTTATAAATTTCAATGAAATTATCTTGAGTTCATCAATTTAAGCTTACTAAAACTTTTTTTTTTTGGCAAGTGTGTAAATGAATGGCAGCTCAGCATATGTTCATTATTTCTTTATTTCTTTTATTGTCTGTTCAGACATGTGATTTTAGACCAGGCTCAGTGTACACAGAAACCGACATCACTGTTTGACACAAACTTTCAGTTCTGGGCTGCCTAGATCAACAGGGTGTGTGCAACATCATCGTCTTGCTTTTATGTTTATATGCAAAAAAAAAAAAAAAATCAATTTTCACCAGCATCTCTGTGCTGTTGCATTGAAGCGGGAATAGCTACCACCAACCCATATGTAATGTGATAAAACATTGCAGCATTCCAATCTGAACCTTCTAGTGACAAACTACAATGGCCAGAGCCTCCACACAGTATGTGCACTGCCACTCCAGAAGACTATGACAAATAACTGGTCGAATTTCTGTCAAAAACCATGTGAGATGAGATCAAAGAATCGAAAAGGCTATACAACTGGACCTTCTGAGACTCCCGGGATGGACAGGCCTTAAAAGCTACTGGGGAGATGTTTCAATCGTGTGACCTGGAGAAGACTTAAGACGTCAAGCATGGCTCCTACCACCCACCCCGGCAAGGGAGAGAGGTGAGGTGAGGTGAGGTGAGGTGACGTGACATGAGGTGAGGTGAGGTGAGGTGAGTGACAAACTAGTTTCTTTTATGCTGTCATCACTGCCATCATTTTAGTCTTTAATACAAACCTCAGGTATATGCTCCTGAGCAGTTACCATTATAACAAAACAAAAACCCAAGATATGAAATTCTGACTGCTGTCACAGCATGTGATGTTGAACATTACCTATTTTATATGTATTTTTTCCCAGATGCATGTAGAAATGATAATGTGCCAACAGTCATCATAATTTAGCAAATTAATACCAAAGAAATAAGAGGGAAGCAGGGAGAATTTTATAATATCAACCAAAGGACATAACTCTTGAGTCATGTAGGAATTATCTCCCATGTTGTGAAACTTCTCAAATCTGACATAGTTTGCGCTACCCATTCAGCTAGCATAGAAGCAGATACAAAGCACAAAAACTGTAATTTCTGAGCTTACAGTTTTTGCAAACACCACCAGCCCCCTACATATCTATGTGCAAGCACCACATTCACACATGCATGAGTGGTGCATACACGCACACATACACAAATATGCCCACTCAATGAAAAATGAACTCGCATGCCAATACAATGTACAGACATGTACATATTAATGCTTTTAATCAAGTACAAACACACTTACATACTTGCGCATGACTACACATACAAGCAGGCACAGTGTACATTATCTTACCAAGTAAGGGCTGGCGTCGCTTGTATCCGATCTTAGTTCCTTAGAGACAAAAATGATGCCATTGGGCAAGACACCAAAGTAGCTGGCATCTACGGTGTTGATTAGGTCGTAGACTACCTCACCATCTCCAGGCTGTGCAACATATAGTCACAACATATAATTTTTTTTTCTCTCTCTCTCTCTCACGCACACACACACACACACATGCAGAGACACACACATAAACACATGCACGCACGCATGCACACACACACACACGCACATACAAATACACACATGCACACACGCATGTGCGTACACAGCGCATGCGCACGCACACACATCACAAACTATTTATTTTCATGTTAACATTAAAGTTGTGCGACAGTCATTTTGATCTTCATAAGTTTTTAAAACCAAACTGATCACTGAAGGGCCATATCAGAGCCATAATCACTTTAAACAAAACACACAAATCTAAAAACATTGATGACCTTGGAAAAAAACGTGGAAAAGAAAATCAAGTTCAAATATTATTACATTCATGCAAATAATCTAAGAATGTGCCTCTGGCATTGGCCAATCTACTGAATTTATCACCAGAAGGGTAAAAAAATCTCAGTAGACATACATAACAAAGTGTACAAAAACATATATACAAATTGGCCCCTATTTCCTAAAATTGTCACAGCAGTTCACTTTTCCTTAGAGCTAAAAACACAATTAACATGTGCATCCTAACAGACTGACAGTGTGTAAAGCTTTAACAAAAACACAAAGGTAAATGAACCAGCAAGGCAGAAAATGAGAAGAGGAAGCCTTGCAACATGAACATCAGATTGTAGCGTTTAAGTCTGAATCAGTCCCCTTTTAAAATACCATGTACATTTCCACCACCATTATCAGCAATATCCTCTGTTGTGATATTACCTTTGGAGCATCAGCATCGGAAGCAGTAACTTGCAAGATGGACACACCCAAAGGCTGAGTCTCATTGACAATCACAGCATATGTTGTTGGATTAAAAGAAGGATCATTCAGATTGCGCGCAACTGTCACTTCCAGAACGCTGGTGTCATAAAGGTCTCTGCCATCTTTCACATACAGCTGAACCTGAGGATTAAATATATCAGTCCATACCCATCAGTATCAAAGGCTGTATGCAAGACAGATGGCTCCTTAAAACCCTCACATTCCCTCCACCAGCTTTCCGCAGGAAGCTGATGGACTGAGTGGGGAAGGAAAGGGTTGGATTAAAACATTGTAATTCAAGCCATCCTGCATCGAATCTTCCATACATAAATAAAAAGCAAAACACTAGAAATGTTGCAAAGAGGTCATAAAGATTTATTGTCTAAAAAGTTTTATTTGGTAATCATAATTGGTAGTTACAAAAAGTAGGTATTTTTCACATTTCAGAAAATGTAGGAAAAAATCTCAAAACTACATGTATTCAAATTTTCAAGAAATCATGTCAGGCAATATTCCAACACAAAACACACATAGAAATCATAGTTCTGTCTCAGAACAGTTACCAACCAATCCAGTTTAGGCAGTCTTTATATTCTGCTTTAGATTTGAATCTCCCAAGTGACAGTAATTCATTCAGATATCCCTATCTTCCACCCCTCAAAAAGTGTCAAGCAACTGGTTCAGTTGGTTGATACAGTCAAGAACTGAAGATGTGATGTCACAACTACACTCCCAGCTGGAAACATAAAAACTTAACAGTTTGCTGCCATCTTAATACCTCAGTCACTATGGTGGCTTCAGTTTGTTTCAAAGCTCCCTAATTCCACCCCCAACCCAACCTCCATTTCATGATCCTGTCAGCATCACAGAGTTTTGCAAGGGGTTTGTCAGATTACTGAAGGCAGATCTGTGTGCAGCACATAAGGAATTCTATCAGTGCTACGTATCATTCCTCTGCCATATCATTGCTGGCAGATATTGGTGGAACACATATGGACTTGTACAAGTAAAATGTATCCCTCCTAAACAAACTTCAAATTCCTACCAAATTTCCATGTCTAAACAACTCAAATACAACAATTTCTAACAGGTAATTTTATCATCTACACATGTACACAAACACTTGGACACATTTGTTTAAACTGCACATACACACACACACACACACACACACACACACACAAATACACAACACACACACAAACACACACACAAACACGCACACATTCTTTCTCACTTTTATACACATATACTGACCAGATACAGGTTTTGGCCTGAACCAACAAGGCTCTTTTTAACGAAGATGTCAATGTTGTTGTTGTCGACCACTGTGAAGTCAAAATATTCGTTGGCATTGTCATCACCCAAGATCGAAAAGGTAAGAGTGTTGAAAGGGGCCTGTACAAAGACAACACAATAACTTGAATTTGTGCTCTCCCTAAGGACTGCACAACATCATGGTGCAGCATCACTTTTATTTTCACTTCAGCATTTTCTGTATGCAATTTTCTTTTAATCTATTCAAATGGATTTTTCTAAATATTTTTGCTACATACAACTCTTTTGAGTTTATCATCTCATTAAACACAACATCTAGCCCACCATTCAAAGTCTTGTAGAGGGGAAGAGAAATTCCTGTCTAAGCAGGAATCTAACCCAGAAGTTTCTGACTTTTCAGGTGAGTGCTTTAACCACAGGGCCACCATACCATTTCTAGTTTGCTATTCTTCTCCTAAACATCAAGACAAATTTGAGGTCAATGGTCCTGCAGGAGAAGGCCGAGGTGGGGAAAAGAAAGGGTCGACTGCACACCTCTTACTTCAGTGATGTGCCTCTTACTTCAGCAACATCACTGATGTCTGTTGTCTGGGGATCCAGGAAGTCACCGACAGATGTCTCAATCATGTGACCTGGTGAAGACTTGTGATGCACAGTGTGGCTTCTACTGCCAGTCCCAGGAAAGGAGAAAGATGAAAGGTGATTTTCCTTCTAAGAGTTCCAATTTTTCTTGGATGTGTGTAGATATTATTTTGCTCACATTGCATACTCTATTTCAGTGAGTGTGCACACTGGCTTTTCATGTTTCCACAAGCTATTGGACAATGATATGACTTGCACTACAGGATCTATAATGAGCATATACGATATCCTTCATGCCTATACACACAAAAGAAGTTCAAGCACTAACCGGAGCATGTTTTTTATCCAGCATAATAGCAACCCTGTACAGGCCTTTTTTTCCTCCCACTGTAAATGATGTATGCTCGCCAATGGTGAACTTTCCCTCATTGCTCCATCTGGTCTTGCATAATCCTGTGATGTTCATACCTGCTCTTCCAAGCTCTGGCTACAGGAGGTGAAGCTTTCCCACTTCTAGCAATGTTTACATATTCCAAGTTCCGATGTTGATGAACCCTTTCTTTTTCTTTTTGTCATTTCTTTTTGCAGAGTCTCTACAAGTATGCTTCTAACAGCTGCCGTCAGATACATCATCATAGCTGCCTTTCACATCCTTGGATCTTTTCTCTCTCCCCAGTAGCCAATGAGCTCTGTTCTTCCCTGGGGGTCTCAGAAGACATGTGCACTTTTTGGCAAAGATACTTGAGGTGGGTTGCCATTACCTTCCTCAAGCGCACTGCACGTCCTGTGCAGGTGTCCTGGCCATTGTTTCCTTGGAAATCCTCTGCCCATGACCGTCAAGTAGAAGCCGATTGTTGCACAGTAATCTGCCTTCGTCTCCTAATTCATCCGACCCTGCTTCCAGGACTTCAATGGTTGGAGTTATGGCGCCCCTGCTCGCCTGACAGTATTCATTGTAGGGTTATGAGACCACTTTATAGAAGTATAGGTATCACCCCTATACCCCAGCCCCCCCCCCCCCCCCCCCCTAGAATACTGACACCATTTGGTCTGTGGCTGCTTACTGGGTATTCGAAGCTGGCCCCCATATCTGGGGTGGGGGGGGGGGGTCATTTCCCTATCTGCCACCTGGGGACGCATTGGGTCAGGGACAGTTGCCCCATAAAGCACTTATCTGACAGTCAAAATGTCATTTTAGATACAGTTGCTCTTTATCAGTATCTCTACCAAGAATCTCCAAGCTCTCGGCACTCCTTCATATTGAACAGCACACTAAAAGCAGTGACTGGATATACAATTCTTCCTCTTGCATGTGTGTGCATGTGCATGTGTGTGTGCATGTGCGTGTACATGTGTGTGTGCGCATGTGCGTGTACATGTGTGTGTGCGCGTGTGCGTGTGTGTGTGAGAGAAGGACAGAGAGGGAGGGAGAGAGGGAGAGAGAAAGAGAGAGAAAGAGAGAGAGAAAGAGAGAGAGAGAGAGAAAGAGAGAGAGAGAGAGAGAGGCAGACAGACAGACAGACAGAGGCCGAGAGATAGAAGAAAACTTACAATGACATCAGCATCAGTGGCAGAGATTTGAGTAACTACGAAGTTTACAGCAACATTCTCATTGACTGTTTCCCTGTATGTGCTCTGCGTGAAACGAGGCCTGTTTTCATTTTTGATGATGTCAATGGTCACAGGTGCAGTCTGGCTGGTCAATGGAGGGTCTCCTCGGTCTTTGGCAGACACTGTGAACTGCAATATAGGCAGCATTCAGTTTCACTCTGTAGGACATTTATGGACAATTACACAGGCAACAAAAACAATTATTTCAAATCTGATACTGCAAAGAGTACATATCAAAAGCATACTCAATGTACTTCACACAATTTCAGATCAGTGTTAAATTTTAAAAAAAGCAGGAAAAAATATTAGGAACTATTAATCATATAAAATTAAGAAGAGAATAATAAGAAAAGGACAAGAAAATCAGAGTAAAGACAGTGAATTCCCTGTGGATTACAACCTTAACAATGATTAGGGGGCTTGTGTGTCTCTAGACCAGGAGAGCTCTTGTGGTAACAAGTGGCACTATCAAGACAATTTGTGATCCACTCACTGAACACAGCGACATATATTGCCTATATGGCATGGGCCAGAACAATGCAAATAACACATCCAAAATCAAATGACCATTCCTCAAATTTATATTCTGATATGGTGTTGCCCTCATGGACCAAAGCCAGGCAAGGGCAATGCCATACCCTCAGCCTGAAAGAGGGACCATCTATGCGACTGGCATATCTGACAACTTGAAAACCAGGGGCAGTCACAGTAGAGTGACTGATAAAAACTTTCAACCATCAGGAGCAGCCTTGCACAGCACACTGGGATGCTGAAGGATTATGGCATTACAAACCTAAGCTTTAAGTCTTCCTGAAACAACATCCTCAATCCAAACCACCAGTTTGATCATATGAGGCATGATGATGTCTGAATGCAAAAGCGAAAAACAAAGGACAGTAAAACATAATAAAAAAAAAAGTGGTATAAACAAAGCAATCATTTCACAGAACAATCACAAATCAGAAAATAAGCAGTCATTCCTGATCACCAAATATGACAAAAAACATTTATCCAACTTGGAGTTTTATTTCAGTAATGATAAAAAAGTTCACACAACAGGGGATGTTTCTGCAGATATAACTTTTAATTTACTTTAAAATGTACAGTAAGAAAAGAAGCCCATTGTTTTAAAAACTGCACAATTAAAGAAATGGTCATTCAATGGATGGAACCACTTAAAAGAAAACCAATGTTCGTTTATATAAACTAACAAGCATTGGTGGAAATATATAACGAAAAACAGCTTCAGTGAAAAGGCATTGTAAGAGGCAAACTAACCAAATGAAAACCAAGTTAAGACATACTTAAATGAAATAAGAGAAGCATGAATAAATGAACAAGCAAGTTAAGACATACTTAAATGAAATAAGAGAAGCATGAATAAATGAACAAGAAGTATGGTTGGAAACATTTCCATAATACTTACAGTGTAACGATCCAGGTTACAAGGGCTTTCGTAGAGAGCTTTGACTGGAAAGATTTCTCCAGTATCACTGTTGATCATAAAACAATCTGATCTGGTGCCTGCGTCTGTGGTCAAGATGAAGTCAAACTGATTGTTTGGAGGCTGAAAATAAGAAACAGTCTTTTTTATATCATCCCTATCCATCCACTTGTGACTGGAAGAGAAGATGGGCACCAACCCTTACAATGCTGGTCCCAGGAAAAGTTGAGGTATCTACCATGTCACTTTCTGTGATCTGATGGTTATGGGGCAACCTTTTTTTTCACCTTTTTTTAAATTCATTTTTTGTTTTACAATGAACAATGTCAACACACAACATTGTGACAAAAAATAATATCAATTCATAAAAATTAAGAGGTACATTTTGGACATGACAACATAAAACGCTTAGATTTGATTTTATCAAGATTTTGCGCTATATAAATATTGTAATTATTATTATTATTATATATATATTATTATTATAAAACATACAGAAAACATGTAAAACTATTTCATACACTGAAGGTTTCAAAGTGAACATCAAGATTTAAAAACTTGTTATAAAAGATACAGAAAGCATACAACAATATTTAATACACTGGCGGCTTCAAAATGAATATCAAGATTAAAAAGTTTGTCAAAAAGATGGATTTCTTCTCTACTGAGAAAACAGTGGCCTTTTACCATCCTTTTGTACATGGAGCCCATCAGATCTCAAGAACTTGCCAGCATGTAGGGTTTACACACAGGTTTTTGGCACTGACATTAAGACATGCATACATTTATGCATGCAAATGTGCACATACATAAACTCAATGAGAGTGAAGAATCAAGACAACACTAATAGTTATGTTATCTTTAGGTATTTTACTTATTACTGATTCCCCATGGGGATACCAGGGGTTCTTTCAGTATAAATAGTATCCTCATCTTCTGGAAATTCTGTGAGAAATTTCTTCTTTTCTGTCACTATGGTTCTGCTTCGAACCTTTGCTTTCATTTTCTGCCTTGCTGGTCCAATTACCTTATGTGTTTGATAAAGCCTAACACACTTTCTCTTTGGATTGATAACTGGGTACATGTACTAAGAGCAGTTTTGGCTCTATTGAAATGTGATGTGCGCAAGCAATTCTAGGTAATTTTGGCCAGTTTTTATGTATGTTTTAGTGCACTTAGTTATGTTTAAATTTGTATTCCATAACTATTCTGAACAAGTCTTTTTCAAATGGACAGACTCATCATACAATTTATCAGATCTTGATGAAATAATTGAATTTTGGTGCCAGTCTTAAGAAAGAATGACCCAGATGGCTGGCAAGGAAAATAAAACATATCAGGACATATAATTTCTGTCTCCATGTATGGGACTGACAACATGTGGATCATTTAATGGTGGAGTGGCAATAGCAACAGTGCAAGGGAAAAACCAGGGATGTTGCACAATTTTGACATAAGGTTTTAACTTTTTAAATATGATATCAAACAAAATATGAAAAAAAAGCAAGAAAGAAACAGAACTTTCACTGGGTAACTTAATTTGCAAAAATTCCACTTCAAAGTTTGGCAACATTCACACATATGTGCTCTTTTCCACGAGAAAAAGGCAGAATGAATTATTTTGTCAAAGACGTATAATCTACTTCAGAACTGAATAGAGTTGATGTTGTAGAATCTGTACATCTAAAAATACAACAAAATCGCTATTTTTACGATCTTGTTGATGTTCCCAGAGTAGTTCAAAACTAAGGCCACTATATACCCATCAAAATCATTGCAGTATCAAATCTAGACACTCTGTTAAGAAAACTGATACTGGTAGGAATGGACACTGCACTAGTTACAGATCAGCTATATACTCTGTTTTTGTAGAGTCAGAAAATATGTTTGACTTAATTCAGAATTTTCTGAATGCTTAAAGAGTTTTAAGCCTGAAGTAATGAAGCTAGCTTACTTGGATCATTTTGATGGATCAGTGTCTAGTAAAGCATTCATGCTGATCAAATCGCCTCTTAAATATGGTAACCATCTGATAGCACAGTAATCAAAGGTAATGAATATTAATGTAAAAAAAAAAAAAAAGCATGATTGTAATTCCTGCAAGACACTGGTCATGGAATGAAAAAGCAAACAAATCAAAACACTGTAGTTTTCACTTACAGCCACATCTCTATCAGTTGCATTGACATCAATGACAGTCACACCAAGAGTCCAGGTTTCCACAATTCTCCTCTGGTAGTTGAATTTATCCAGCTGTGGTGCCACCAGGTTAGTTTCCATAGTGATAACGGCGATAGTGACGTTGCAGAAACCCCCCTCGTCACACAGCTTGATACGTAACTACGCACACACACACACACACACACACACACACTCACAATATGAGCAATGAAATTAAAACGTAAAGCAGACAAAAGAGAAACATCTAACAGATGGCAAAGCAAACAGGAAAAATTCAGAGCACTGAGTGATGCCATAGAAAAATGTACACACACACACACTCACACGCACACGCACACACACACACACTCTCTCACTCTCTCTCTCACACACACACACACTCTCTCTCACTCTCACTCACACTCACACTCATACACACATGAATGAATAAACAGACAGACATACATCCGCACACATCATTACCTGGAATCTTTCCCCAGTGGCACTGCCTGGGTTGCTACCAACTGTGATGTCGCCTGTCGATCCAATTTTGAACAAGTTCTCCCTTGCCATCATCCCCAATTAAACTGTACTGCAGCCGGCCAAAAATTGTGTTCTAAAAGTGACAGAATACAACAACAACAAAAATCACTATTACTAATGTCATGATTAATGTTTAAAGCCTAGACAACTGTGCAAAGCCATATCAGGGCTGAACCATCTCAGAACACAACACCTCACTGATCCTGAAAAAGAAATGCCTAGAAAAGAAACATAAATAAACATCAGTGCATTTGCACACAAAAAGTCATTGATACCTGCACATTTGATTGGTCTTAAGAAGAAAAAATTTCTGTGACAAAATAACGTTACAATTTCAGCAGGAATCTGCCTTGGTATTAATCACTCATACTCTCTCTCACACACACGAACGCACGCACGCACACACGACTGTGCGCGCGCGCGTGCACACACACACAGACAATATATCTCTCTTTCTCTCTCTCTCTCTCTCTCTCTCATTCACACTCACACACACCCGCTTAGTCTTGATCAACACTTTGTGTCAACTCAATCCAACAATGACAGCAAACCTGTGCATGTTCACCATCAACTTAACTGCAACCCAGATAGTGAATATATGCTTGTTCACAATGAATACCACAGAAGATAATGATGATAATAACGTTTGCAAGGCGCCAAATCTTGATACAAGTATCAAACCCAACTGTGCATTCTCATCATTCACCAAAGCAATCACCCAACAACAACCAAAACACATTTGATGTTGTACTGACTGATGACATTTGAAAGTGGTGAGGTGCAGAGTGTGAAGAGAACTGGCCCAAGTACAGAACCTTGGGGAACCCCATATGCAAGTTTAATCAGCTGGAATTTAAACTCATTTACCATGACTGATTTAAAGCAATCAGAAAGGTATGAAATAAACCAAGATAGAGCACCATCTTGGATTCCAAATGTGTGCTCCAATCAAGACAGGATGATGGGGTGATATGGTGTCAAAAGCAGTAGAAAAATCTAAAAGAATACATAGTATAATTCAGTCACAGTTGACTGAAAATAACAAATTATTCATGACATGAACGAGAGCAGTTTCGGTGCTGCGGTTAGACTGGCATGTTGACTGAAAAGGATGTACAGAGTTTTGGGTGTAAGATGGTTATTCAGCCATTTCAAAACAACTTTCTCAAGATGCTTGGAAAAGAACAGCAAGCTGGCAACAGGACAACAGTTTTTGAGAATTTTAGGGTCAAGATTATTCTTTTTCAGTAGAGGTTGGACAATGGCTGTTTAGAGAGAAGACGGGACATTTCCAGTGAGCAGAGAGGTGTTGATGATATGCGTTTTGGAATGAAGAAGCTCAGAATGTGTCCATGAAAAGAGACAGGCAGGTATGAAGTCAAATTAAAAAGACTTGAATGGCATTTCTTTTAGGATGCTGGCAACCAGCGTTTCATGGAGTGGGA
The DNA here is from genome assembly GCA_030674185.1 of Monoplex corrugatus. Classification (NCBI taxonomy): domain Eukaryota; kingdom Metazoa; phylum Mollusca; class Gastropoda; order Littorinimorpha; family Ranellidae; genus Monoplex; species Monoplex corrugatus. Next base: position 126,910,215 of record CM060305.1, read on the forward strand.
GGTCCATGAATGGAGGATCAGGACAAATTAGAAGAAAAGAGGTTTTGTCTAATTTGGCTCAAAGATCATTGATTTTGGAAGAGAAAAAAGCTGAAAAAGCCTCTGGGAGATCTGGAGGACTGATGTTAGAGGAAAAAAGATCTGGAAGACTGATGTTAGAGGGAAAAAGATCTGGGGGACTGATGTTAGAGGGAAGTGGAAATAACTTAGTAATACCCAAAAGATCAGACATGACAGAGAACAGGCATTTTGCAGTTGCATGGGATCTAGGTAGAATAATAGTTTTAGCTTCCAAGATCTAATTTAAACCTGTTCTCATAAGCTCCTGAAAAATCTGTGAATGAACTATGACTTTAGAGGACTGCCACAGATTTTCAATGCATCTAACCGTGTTTGGCTACCCTTATTTCATTTTTTATCAGGGTGCATGCAGATAGGCAGTCAGGCAGAACACAGATGGTTGTGGGTGCATTCTCATCTAGAAGCTGGTGCAAGACAGAGTTGTAGTGACTAGCAGGATGGAGGAATCTGAACGAGAGGAGAGATGATTTACAATTTCAGACAAGAAGGATTTAACAATAATATATCACAGGTTCCAGCATACAGGTTTTGATAGATAGAGTAAAAACAAAAACACATTAGAATGGTCTGAAGGAAATTGGTCTAGGACTGAGACTGATGTAACAAGTTCATAAGCATTATCGACAATCAGCCAGTCAATACTATAGCCTTTAATGTGTGTGGGCTAAGCCTGAAGCTGAGAGACAGAATGGTTTGAAAAAGATAGGCACAAGCGCCTGGTTTTCTAGTCATCTTGATCGTCAAAGCGTACACTGACATTGCCAAGAATGACAAGTTTTCCTGATCTTAGAGTGTAGAAACCAAAGAGAGACTCAATTTTATTATGAAACATGGAAGGAGAGGGTTTGTTCATATGGCTGGGAGGATGACGGTTAATGATCATCAAAGTGTACATTGAAATCACCAAAAATGACAAGTTTTCCTGATCTTAGAGTGTGGTAATCGAGGAGAGATTCAATGTCATTATGAAACATGGAAAGAGAGAGTTTGTTCACATGGCTGGGAGGAGGACGGTACATACAAGAGAAAATTATAGTTTGATCAGACATATTCAGAACAACTTCAGCAGTTTCGAAAGACTCAATACAAAAGGGAAAGGAGTGTATGAAGGAGAGATGGGATTTAAACACATCTTTATAAACCACAGCTATCCATCACCATAAGAGGCTTGAGGGGAGAAACGTAATTTGTAACCAGGAGATGTGAGTTGTTTAACTTTTGGCTCATGGCCACCTGATTTCATCCAAGTTTCTGTCAGAAAAATCAAATCAAAGTTGCTTTCAAAAATAAAATCTGAGATACAATCAGTCTCTTGATCACAACAGACAGACTAAGCACTGAACAGACAGACTGTAAAGTTTGCAGAAAACAAAACAAGACGGTAATGGTGAATTGGTAGGCATAGGGCACATAAGAAGGAAGCCAAAACAGGAGATCCAGGTACTGTTGACATTACTGGAAGAAACTGCAACAGTTCTTGTTTAGAAGGAAATACTGACTGCAACCATGCCAGTTGCTTCGTACCAGCTGCATACAAATGGGGAGATTTTCAATGACAAATAATATGCAGATAGTGTTCATCTCCTCTTCCTCATTTATTTGTCCTCCATAGTCCTGCACAGGGTCAGTACCCATTCACAAGTGGCTGGACTGCAGGCTGTATGTACACAGTCTTCTCCAAGTGAACTGAAGTCTATGCAGTCAGATAACACAATGAGCATTTTATTGCTTTGCCAATCAATTCAATTCATATTGCTTATAGCCCAACCGACCACTAGAGCCATATCAGGGCTAACACCACGTCAAAAAGAAAAGAACAACCCATTAAGATAAAAAACAGATAAAAACCATGCTCACCGTCAACCTTGCAAATCTAAAATGCCATTAAAGAAAAACGTAAAATTACTTCAAGTGAAATCTATTGATCTCTTGTAAAATCTGGAATATTGCATCAGGAGGGACATCTCGGAAGAGCTCCTTTAAGGAATCTGCCGTGTAGTGCTTTTGTCTCACATCGTACAAGTCTCAGCAATCAAGAAGGTGTCGGATGCTCAATGGCTCATCACACAGTATACACCATCATTGGGCACAAACTATCAACATACTGAAAACAGTTGACCTCAAAACCTATTTAAACATTTATCTGTACAAATGTAACCAACATCAACAACTTAAAAGTCAACCAGTTCCTCACTTCGTCTTAAACTGGCTAGACAACAGACTTTCTGTGGTTCAACTTGTCAACAACAACAAAAAAGACATTTGTATAATTATAAACAGTGAAGACAGAGAAAACAACAAGAGATCTATATCATAGATCAAAGGAAAAAGAAAAAGTTAAGATGTTTTTTGTCAAGATGGGTAGGTGAGGGCAAAAAAAGGCATGATTTACATCAAGAAAGAATAAGAATAAAAGAGAAAAGGCACATATCACTGACAGGAGAAAAAAATGTAGGAAGAGAGAGACAGACATAAGATAAGGAAGAAGAGAGGGAAAACACTCACGCTATCATCAGGGTCTCGTCCATCAACTCTGACCACAAACTGTCCATCAGTGAAGCTGTCAAGGACTGCACTGTAAGGTGCATTGACAAAGTAAGGATAATTGTTGCGAATGACATTCACAGTGATTTTTGCTCTTCTTAGCGCACAAAGAGATGGCTGGCCACGGTCACAAGCCTCAACTTCAACCTGAAACATTTCACAACACATACTATCAGTATGACTGCGATTCCTGCCCCTGCCATAAACTAAAACCCTCATCCACAGGGTCAACTGACACCACCACAGAAAAAGACTACTTATGCCATCTGACAGGGCCACATGAGAAAAAGAGGGAAAGTCATGAGTTGTTCTTTCTTTCTTTTCACAACACAACTTACTAAAAACTCTTTTTACTCACTCATCCTATTCACCAGCTTCCTGCAGGAAACCAGTGAACATGGCAAGGAAGTGAAAGGATTAAACAGAATATTGATAACTGAATTATAACAATCGATCACCAATGAAAATACTTATCCACTTTAACTTTTCACTGAAAGGCTTTCCTTTATAAAAATAATTAAATGGCATTTCACCATTTTTATCATAACAAACAAAGTAAACTACATAAACAATTAAATCAGCATGTTCCACTTCCACAGAGTCATTAAAAGTGGAAGTGCTTCTGTTTGGTAAAAAACTGAACGAGATATTTGATCAAACTACATTATCTAAGTGTGCAGACCAAATAAGGTCGGAAAAAAACACAGCGTTTCACAGATTTGAAATGTAAGGTAAAGGTTGTCTAGTGACTATAAGGCTGTATGAGAGGTAAAAACTCCAGGACAATATCGTAAGGGTATTCCTATCTCCTCTTCCATGTTGCTTTACCTTCCCCAATCACAGACTGGATTTGGTACACACAGCTGTGTGGAGTGGATGTAGCAAGTACAGAAGTTTCCTTTAACTAGAAAACCTGAGCAGTCAGATTGGAAGGCAGGAGCTCTAACTCTACACCAGGAATGCAATAATACAAAATCAAAATATGTCATTCTGATTAAATAAAAATCATTTTGTGGCATTACATATACTGATGGCCTTATTCTAGATATTTCCATCACATGATATTTGTGGTGTAGCACTTTTACGATCACCTAAACAGAATGATTCTATCCTGTGCACACTGAAACCAGTATTTTGGATATTAGTGTTTTAAAATACTCCAGTATAATAACTTGATCAACGGTGTCGTTGATAGGCATTACTCACTGTTTCAGAATTAGAAAAATGTTGCCTTTGTAATCAAAAATCAAAGAAAACATTTCAATGTTACTGGTTAAAACCGCTTTAGTCTATGATGTATTAATTAGCATCTTCTCATTCATTTCACACTGTTAATTTGTCAAAGCTTTTTATGTAATACACAAAAGTGAAAAAAAGTCATCGTAAGTGAAGAGAAAAGGACTTACAACAAACTGATTCTGGCTTTGGTAGTTGACGAAAGCTCTACGGGTGAAAACCATACCATTGCCGAGTACACTGAAGTAATTCTCAATGACTGAACTTGTAATGTTCAAGTAATAGAAGATCTCGTTGAAAGGTGCCTGTTGGGATAGAAACATCGTATGCATAAAGGTGAAACAACCAAGTTCTATACACTGTAATTTACATATATTTTAAAGTAAATTTTCACATTTAGAAACATGTAAGGATCAATAGAGTGAAAAATTAAAATGCATCACTGAAGTAGATAACACTGGATTGTGCAGACACAGTCTTTCCAACTGTGCCAATAACACACTCTAATGAAATGGTGATTAAGGCCAGAAATTCAGAATGTTTGGACTGATGTGGTTCAGTCACAATTTCCCTGTCTTCAATCTGTTGAGATTATGATCAATGCCACAGCAACCGATCTGTACATCTAAATTCTACTGGCTTATTGTTATTGCTAGTTTTGTTTAAAGCCCAGCCGACCGCATAGAGGCATATCAGGGCTATAATCATTTCAAAACATACACAATACTTCAAAACAAAACAAACAAAAAACAGAAAAGAAAATTAAGTACACATATCAACGCATTCGTGCACACAATTTAAAGAGATGCCCCTGGCACTGACCACTCGGTCAAATTTATCACACAAGGGATTTAAAAAGCATACTTGAATACAAATTTAAACATAATTAAAGACACTAAAACATTGTAAAACAGGCCTTAATTACCTAAAATTACTTCAGTAAGACTTTATCAAACACATACAGTTGAACGAACCAGCAAGGCAGAAATGATAGAGAGAAATGACAGAAAGCACAGGAGGAAGAAAGAAATAGTGTGACAGACAAGAGGAAATTTTAGCATATAATTTCCAGAAGGTGGGGATAATATTCATACTGAAACAGCCCCCGACATCCCCATGGGGGGAATTCTGATGGCTGTCTACTGTCCAAGAATAAGTACTCATACATATTAGAATGACAGACATTCCTATGTAAGTTTGCTGAGATAATGATGGTACCAATTTACAGTGATATTCTACAATAACTTGTAAAGAAATCTGAGAAAAGATAAATGAATTAATACTGTCTGTGTTTTTCATTTATGGACAAAAAAAACCCTCACTAAACAATATCTAAACCTTCTCTTTCATCCTTTCTTTTCCCATTCCTTCTTGCAACACACAAACTGCTGTGATCATGCTGGGAACACAAACAAATTAAGAAATAACATATGTATGCATGTATGCATGCACAGACAAGTTGGTCATCAAAAACTGCATCACAGCACACAAGCCATAATTATCAGCCTCATTTCTTCCTTTTATTTTCTCGCCTTTCTTTTTCTTGTATTAAACCTCAATATTTTCTTTCTACCATACTCCTCCCTTTATATTCATCACAGCTCACCTGCTGATCAGCGTCAGTTGCAGTGACATTGGCTATGTTTTTAGCCAGCTCCGTCTCATAAATGTTGACTGTTTGATCCAAAGTGACAATAACAGGCCTGTTGGTATTGCGATTGACGTTCACCTGAACTCTGGCGTAGCCTTCACGTGATGGTGTTCCACCATCTTTAGCCACCACATTGAACTGGAGACATAAACAATAAATAAAACAATAAGCAAGACAGCCAAGCAGTCAGGATATTGGACTACCAGTCAGAAAGTGAAAGTTCAATCCTACTGGGTTGATAAATGGTGGGAGAATTTTTTCTTATCTCCCTGGTCAATATGTATGCAGACTTGCCAGTGCCTGGACCCTTCTTACATACATTTGTGCAGAGCATCACATATGTGCATGTAAAAGAGTCTGTTAAGCTATTTTAGCTTTTAGTAGCTTATGGAGAAATGAAAATGCTATGCATGCACATCCACGAAAACTGAGCATGACATATACATGGGAGTTCAAGTGGGAGTTGCAGCCAACAAATGCAGCAGCAGCAGCAGTAGATGAAACAATTTTTAAAACCACATCTATGGAGTTTGCTGGCCATGCACTTTGTGATCAAGATTTTTTTTTTTAATAACAAGGTTGGAAACAACCTCACTTTCAACAAGAGACACAGAAAGACAAAAAAGTTCAAAACACACACGCAATGTACACTCAAAATGTAAATATCCATATACACCCACATGTACATGCGCGCATGCACATACACACACGTATATGCATGCAGTGTCATAAAGACACACATACACACTGAAATCTTAGAAAACGTGACTACTTAATAAGCACAAGAAGGGAACAGACATGCACTATATATGCGTGTTTATTTGATATGTGATAAATGATAATGTATCTCTGTTGACTGCTGTCTTAACAACAGGCCACAGTTGACATCAAGGCACCATTACCTTCAAAAATCAATCAATATATATGATAATGTTAATATCAAAATTATATATGAACGTTTCAAAACTTGTACCTATATTTTCGGTACTCATATCTATACTGATAACAAAAATTAACATAACATCAAACAATGCGTTTTTCAGTGTGTGTGTGAGAGAGAGAGAGAGAGAAAGAGAGAGAGAGAGAGAGAGAGAGAGAGAAAGAGAGTGAGTGAGCGAGCGAGCGAGCGAGCAAGAGTGAGAATGTGAGTGTGAATGTGAGTGTGTGTGTGTGTGCGCACGCGCGCGCATGCATGCATGCATGTGTGCATGTGCATGTGTGTGTGTGTGCATGTGCGTGCGTGTGTGAGTGTGCATGTGTGTGTGTGTGCGAGTGTGCATGCATGTTTGAGTGTATTAATGCACAAGAATATGAACTTTTTGCATCGTTCATGTACAGTCTGTTGTAATTCTTTTTTTACTGCATTAAAACAAAGTTGAGATAAAAATTCATCCATACCACATACGACGTATCAGCATCTTGATCAATGGCTCTGTTGATGTAAATGGCACCTGTCCTAGAGTCAATTCTGAAAGGCTGTGTTTGCAGAATGCCTCCAAGCAATATGTCGTAAGTCAGACTGTCCGTGTTGTACTTGGTCTGTTTTGAGACAATATCTCATTAAAACAATAAGAATATGCATCAAAATGGTACTATGAATTCAATAAGCCATGGGAAATGGCTTTTAGTTCCTTTTGACAGCCTATAGCATTTGTATTAGCACTAGAGTTACTGGTGATAAAAATATTAAAGAGCTTAGTAACAGATACTGAACCACCATCTATTGATGATAATTCGGCCAGAAAATTTGAAAATTTAATAAATGGCTGGTATTACATTTATTAAAGACAAAGAACACACAATCAAATTATTTAGATATACTCACTTTATTTGAACAATTTTACGGGTTACAGTTGATCACACAGAAAACAAAAGCTCTGAGAATGGGTTGGCAAAGGGAAGAACAAAATTACCATGCCAAGATAGGGCAATCTACTAGTTTAGAATGAGCAGGTAAAGGAAAAAACAAAATTGCCTATTTCAGACAGCAAATATGATAGAAATACTGGGTGTATAGTTTGAAACAAACACAACGGCAAAACATATTGATGACAACTGGGTAAGCCAAAATAATGAATAGCAAAATTAGGGAACGGAGCATAAGAGACCTCAGTATTCAAAGTAAAATTGTAACAATAAAATCACTTTCAGTTAAGCCAATTCATTCATGTACAAGTCAGCCTTCTTGACATTGTCCTGAATAAAATAAACGTTTCTCATAGCAAAAAACCAAAAAACCCTATAACTGAAAAGCCTCTGAAATGTTAAAAAAAAAATAACAAAAAGTGACTCTATAGTAAAGGAGACCTCAACATGATCAATATGGCTAAGTTTGTTTCAGAAACACTTAAATCATCTACCACCACATGAAAAATTAGCATTAGATATCAAATTGGCACTTGGACACCTGCAAAAAGAAATAGTTTCCATATAAACTGCTAAATAAGGGATTTAAAAGGCCTTAATAGGACTGATAATAACTTTTGGAAAAGTATCACAGCTACTTCACTTCACAGTAAACACAAATTTGAATTGAAAAAGTGAACCACAGCATTTTCTATATTCAATTACCATTCAATTATTCGCTGATAAGATACAAAATGAGCATGTTGATTCTAAAAACTGGCAAAATATGGGAATTCAACAAATAACAGATAAAATCCATCACACTGAAAAGCAACTGTTATCTCTCAGGGAAATCTACAATATAAACTGGGAAAAACAAAGTAGGAACTGTATTTCAGGAAATCTAGAATATAACTTGGGGAAAAGCAAAGTAGGAACTGTATTTCAGTACAACACTTTAGCTATTTCTATTCCAACATTATGGATTTAATGGATACACAGAGGAGGAAAAACAGGCATGCAATCTTGTGAAGCAGGCCTGTTTAACATAAAACTAAAACTGATAAAGAAAATGCTGCCTTCCAGTGAAAGAGAACTGTTCCAACAGCTTGCCATTTTTGGATGATCTCTGGCCAATGAGACAACAACAACAAAAAAGACTGGTAAGAGTTTAATATTGGAAAATACGACCTGTCTACCCCATGAATATCCTTCTAAATAGGTAATCATCGTGAGTATGGAAGACGGGAGATGATGTGTGTATATGATACAGGGTGTGTTGTTAACTTGTATAAGTGTTGCATTAGATGTAGACACTGATATGTTTGAACAGGCATTATGTGCATCTTAAAGAGCAACAAATTGTGGGTCAAAGAAGACGTGACAGGGTGTAAGCATGTACATGCATTTGTGTGCGAGGGCAGAGGTATACAAATGTCTCACACGCTCAGTGGAATGTCTCACACGCTCTGGGAAGTCAATACATTATTAAGAATACAGTTTCCAAGTTCCTTTCTTTCTCCAAAACTTTGCAACAGTACAGTATTTTACATCTTTACATGAAGTCATTCATATAGTAACATCAGTACATATCTAGGCATGAATCCCAATTTCTGAGTAAAGGTAACAGCAGGGGTGGGGCAGGAGGACAGGTGCTTATGCCTGTGTTTTGTCTTATAGCATAAATTCCATAGCAGTGAGATTACAGTAACATTTTATGTATTTATATACAGAAAAAAGTCACTGTACATTTTGTTTTCTTTCTATTTTGTAATATCTTTATTGAAAAGAAAAAAAAATCATTGCAAGAGGGAAAAAAACACACACACATCAATTAAAATCACATTCATGCTATGAGCAGCTTTGTGTAGAGACTTTAAGACTTGGCAAAGGGGAAGATTTATCCTCCTTTACTTTGTTGTTTGACCTTTCTCAACCCAAAATAAGATCAAAAACCTGTCTATGGCAGGGTGGACTGAGAGCTGCATAAACAATTTTTCTCCCTTCATTAGATAGATTATAAAGAGAAAATGTACATCCCATGGGCAAGTTCATCACATTATCCATTAATCCCCACTGCAAATAATACTGGAACATTGTCTACAACAGTGTAACTATAAAATTCAACAAGATATTTCTTACAACATGATAATAAACCAAAACTTACATCCGAGTCCAGATCTGTAGCATTGACTGTGGTTATGAGAGTGTTGACAGGATCTGTGTAGTCAATGGAAACGACATATTCCAACTCTGTAAATACTGGAGGAAACAGATTCCGAATCACACTGATGGTGACTGGGATGGAGTTCTGCCGTGGATTAGTTCCCTTATCATATGCAATCAGTGTGAACTGGAGGGAAAAAAAATACATTTATTAATCAATTAATCAGTTCAGCTAAATCAAATCATAAAATACATTACAAAGAAGACAAATGTGAAAGATCAGTGTTAGCAAATGGCACAGCAGGAATTTATTTTACTTTACTTTTTATGTCTGCCTGTACCATGAAGTGCTTCAGGGAGATAAAAGTAGACATTCTGCAGTGACACAGGAGGCATGGCAAAAAATCATGCTGTACATGTGGAGTGTATCTACCATTCCATCATTCCAACACTGCTGTGGTCTTTGTCTGCCTCTGAAGCACAAACATCGGGTGTTGTCAGCTTAAGGGCAGGCTGGTTATCTGGCATTCTGAGCAGGCCGCAAAATCACTGGATCAGTTATTGTGTGATGAAATGGTTGACAAGTGTTGTTCTAGCCATTTTCAGATCTTTTTGTTTCTAATTACATCGCTTTTGGTCATGCCTGCTACTCTTTTGAGTAATCTCATCTCGCCGACTGTGATCTTTCTCTCAAGGGCACTGGCAAGTCAATGTAGGTACAAAATGTGTACTGATAAGCTTGGCTTTTGATCCTGTGTGAGGATGAAAATCTCTCACTAATGTAGTTTATACAATTTTATTCCAGTTTGCTTGTTAGACAGCCACTATCAACCTTTATACTGATACAAATGTATTGAACTTGCAGTGGTACTGTGTTGTATGGTATACATGTACTGAAACTGCACTAATATTACATCATATGACAGAAACATCACGTGATTCTAGCTAAGCCTTTATGCCATGTCTTTGCGTTAAGCCACATCTGATGTCATATCATGTGACTAAGCTCTATTTTGTGTTAAGATTTCTTTGTTCTTGCCTGAGTAAAAATTTAGGCATGAAGTGGGAGAAGCACTTTTGACTGGAATATGACAGGAATTTATGTAGGTCCTACCGGTTAGGTGACTTCCATGGGTAATCTGGATGTAAAAAGGTGACCAACATACATTTTGGATACAACTGTTTTAATGTAAAAATGTGCCCTATTTGAAAAAGCCACCAGTTTTGATGTTTATGTTATGGTTGAAATAGATTGTAACAGTGCCATTGTTAATGTTAAGATGGAAAACAAACTGTGAAGCCTGTGAATTTATTCATTATGTCGATGAAGTCTATGTTTTTCAACATGAACTGTATTTTTCAACTCATTCTTTACTTTATGAATGAATCTGCGCTGAGAAAGGAAAGATAAAAAACCATACCCATATTAACATCACTATACCAATCTAATATTTCATTTCCTCTACCACCTGGCTACATTCTGACAAGGATGCCTGGGCATTTTAGGAGGAGTGAAACCTGGTAGCTCACAGCAATTGCCTTTAGAGCTCTGGTCTCAGTTTCTCTATATGTTTTTCTATCTTTGATAAATAAGTTTCTCAACTACTTAAATTTTGTACTTTGGTAGCGGTTTTGCTCTTTGAGTCTGATGTGCAAT
>CM060305.1:126923894-126966394 GCA_030674185.1 Monoplex corrugatus
AAGTGCATGTGTGTGGAATATGTTTGTGATGCAAGTACAACATTTTGTTTATCTCTCCATACAATATTTTTTGTTGTTGTTGTTCTTGCTTTTACTGCTTTTATTCTTTCTCCCCATTTATAGCCGTGTGTGTGTGTGTGTGTGTGTGTGTGTGTGTGTGTGTGTGTGTGTGTGTGTGTGTGTGTGTGCGTGTGTGCGTGTGTGTGTGTGTGTGTGTGTGTGTGTGTGTGTGCGTGTGTGCGTGTGTGCGTGTGTGTGTGTGTGCATGTGTGCGTGCGTGCGTGCGTGCGTGCGTACGTACGTGCGTGCGTGCGTGTCTGTTTCAGCGCTTAGATTTGATTTTGTCGAGATTTTGCGCTATATAAATATTGTAATTATTAATTATTATTTTTAACTTGGTTTGGATTTATCTTCTAGACGTTTGCATCTCTTCAGACTCTTTCAAACACATTTATACACCACATGCAAGCAAGCATGCATGCACACATGCATGCAAATGCACACAGTAACACATACACATACCCAAAAATCGTATGCGCCTATGAACTGCAAGCAATATATTACAAAAATCTTTATATCAAAAATGTGGGTGACTGGACACCCTCAACGAAGGGCAAGGAATATCTAGTGAAACTACTCTTTAAAAACCATTGGTTACTGGGCACTCACAATGTATGGCAAGTGAAACTACTCTGGTCATGAACCTATACATGCTAGCCTCACTCCGAGTGGTTACAGGCTTGCTTCTTTCCATCGCTCATCTCGAGGTGGCGGTATCGCCATCCTCTACAACGACTCACTCCATTCCCGCCTATCTTTCTCGCAGTCTCTGCCTTTCTCTCATCCTTCTTTCGAGCACGTTGAAGTATCCTTCCAATCCACCCCTCACCCCATCACCTTCTCCTGTGTCTATCGACCTCCACCTAGCTCTGCCAACAAACTCACCACATCCACGTTTCTCTCTGACTTTGACCAACTGCTTGACCACTACTGCCTCTTACCTGGAAATCTCATCATTCTAGGTGACATCAATGTCCACTATGACAACACTCACCGTTATGACACAAGACATATCATCAACTCTCTGTCCAATCACAATATGACTCAACACATTTCTGAACCAACCCATCAAAAAGGTCACATTCTTGACTGGATCATTTCTCGTGATCACCACAATTCAGCTACTAACAACTGCTTAGTTCTTTCTACCCGTCTAACTTCAGCCCTTCCATCTGACCACTCTGCAATTCTCTGTTCTCTTGACATTTCTCCTCCTTCCCGTACCACGCGCACAGTGACTCGACGCAATCTCAAATCTATCGACCTCTCCACATTTTCATCTGATGCCTCCCCGTCTCCTTTCTGAAAAGTCACATAACCTTGCCGATGAATTCTATACTACTCTCCACCATCTTCTGGACACTCATGCTCCAGCCACAACCCGTCTTTTACCTGACCGCCCCCCTACCCCCTGGCTCACTCATGAGATTGCCTGTGCAAAACGTGCCCGCCGCAGAGCAGAGCGCCGCTGGCGCAAATCCAAACTCACTGTACACAGGCAACTTTTCCAAGCCTCTAAAACAAAAGTATCCACCCTCATTGCATCTGCAAAAACAAGCTATTTCCAAACCAAAATCCTGAATGCCTCTTCTTCAAAAGAACTCTTTACAACCATGAATCATCTCCTTGGCACACGAAAAGACTTACCTCTCCCAACAAAACATACAAATGAAGAACTCCCATCTGTATTCTCTAAGTATTTCACCACCAAAATACAAACTCTTCGTGACAGGCTTGACAGGACACCCTGTCAACCATGCCCACCTGACCCTTCCTTCTCTGGCACACCTCTCACTACTTTTACCCCAGTCTCACAAGAAGAAATTTTCAACACAATCAGATCCATGTCGTTCAAAACCTGCGAACTGGATCCTCTTCCAGGTTCTCTCTACTCCGATTGTCTCCCTACTCTCCTCCCATTCATCACTGACATCATCAACACTTCTTTTCAAACTGGAACTGTCCCAGATTCTTTCAAGTCTGCTATTGTTCACCCTCTCCTCAAGAAACACAATTTAGACCCAAATGAACTGAAAAATTACAGGCCTATCTCTAATCTCTCTTTCTTGTCAAAACTCCTTGAAAAAGTCGTCCTCAACCAGCTGAACTCTCACCTGTCTGCCAACAATCTCCTCAATCCTTTCCAGTCAGCCTACCGCCAGTGCCATAGCACTGAAACTGCCCTACTACACATTCTCAACAATCTCCTCCTTGCAACTGATACTGGCAAAGTCTCTCTCCTCACACTCCTTGATCTGTCTGCAGCTTTCGATACCATTGACCATGGTATTCTCCTTTCTAGACTTCATCATACTTTTGGCATCTCTGACATTGCTCTCTCCTTTTTCACTTCGTATTTATCAAACAGAAAACAAACTGTTCTCATCAATGGCACTTACTCTCAACCTGCATACCTGACCTGTGGTGTTCCACAAGGATCTGTCCTTGGCCCTGTTCTTTTCATTCTTTATACCTCCCCCCTGTCCACCATCATCAACTCCCACTCTATAAAACACCACTTCTATGCTGATGACACCCAACTTCAAGATAGTGACTCACCTGATAATATACAGCGCCTGTTGACTCGCACCACTGAGTGTTACTCGGACATTAAGAACTGGATGACACACAATAGACTTCAGCTTAATGACGACAAGACAGAAGCTATCCTCATTGGCACCCGTCAGAAACTTTCCCAGCTGCCTCCTCTTTCTCTCCCATTATGTAACACATCAGTCCCAATTTCTGATTCAGCTAAAAACCTTGGTGTCTGCATTGACTCTACCCTGTCCATGAACAACTTTGTTTCTCAAACTACCAGATCTTGCTACTATCATCTCCATCGTATAAGCCTGATCAGGAAGTATCTCTCTGTCGAAACAACTGCAAAACTCGTTCTCTCCTTCATAATGTCTCGCATTGACTATTGCAATTCACTCCTGTCTGGTCTTCCTGCCTCCACCATTCACATCCTACAGCGCATTCAAAACAATGCTGTACGCCTTGTACTCAAAAAGAAAAAAGCTGACCACATATCTCCTCTCCTGGTACAACTTCACTGGCTCCCTGTATCAAAGCGCATACAGTACAAACTAGACACCATGTGCTACAAAAGCCTCAATAACACAGCCCCCGATTACCTGTCAAGCCTACTTGAGATCTATGTTCCCTCACGTACCCTCCGCTCTGCCTCCGATCCTCTGACTTTTCGCTTTCCACGCACTAAGCTCAATACCTATGGTCCACGAGCCTTCTCTGTTTCTGGTCCACTCTCCTGGAACAAACTTCCTCTCTCAGTCCGTCAGCAACCTACTTTTGCCTCCTTCAAGTCCGCTCTGAAAACTCACCTTTTCTCCTCTGCATAAAATCCTAACCTCACTCAACCCCCCTCTGCAACCTGTCTCCGCTCGGAGGGGAATCATTTTGTTTTAATATATAATTGTATATGATGTGCTCTCTGTGGTTTTCCATTGGTTTTATTCTTGCTTTTATTGCTTTTATTCTTTTCTCCCCATTTGTGGCCATGCATGTGTGTGTGTGTGTGTGTGTGTGTGTGTGTGTGTGTGTGTGTGTGTGTGTGGCGTGCGTGCGTGCGTGCGTGCGTGCGTGCGTGGGGTGCGTGTGTGTCTTTTCGGCGCTTGGATTTGATTTTGTCGAGATTTGCGCTATATAAATATTGTAATTATTATGTATGCATGTGCGTACGTATGTATGTATGTATGTATGTATACGCTTAGATTTATGTATGTATGTATGCATGTATACGCTCAGCTTAGATTTATGTATGTAAGTATGTAAGCATGTATGTATGCATGTATACGCTCATATGTATGTAGGTATGTATGCATGTATACGCTCAGCGCTTAGATTTGATTTTGTCAAGATTTTGCACTATATAAATAAAATATATTATTATTATTATTATTATTATTAAAAACCATTGGTTATTGGGCACCCACAATGTATGGCAAGTGAAACTACTCTTTAAAAACCATTGGTTACTGGGCACTCACAATGTATGGCAAGTGAAACTACTCTTTAAAAACCATTGGTTATTGGGCACCCACAATGTATGGTGAAACTACTCTTTAAAAACCATTGGTTATTGGGAACCCACAATGTATGGCAAGTGAAACTACTCTTTAAAAACCACTGGTTATAGGGCAATCACAATGTATGGCAAGTGAAACTACTCTTTAAAAACCATTGGTTATTGGTTATTGGGCACCCACAATGTATGGCAAGTGAAACTACTCTTTAAAAACCACTGGTTATAGGGCAATCACAATGTATGGCAAGTGAAACTACTCTTTAAAAACCATTGGTTATTGGGCACCCACAATGTACGGCAAGAATATCTAGTAGAACGACTTAAAATAATGGTTGCTGGACACCAACAACGTACAGTGCACAGGTAAAATGGCAACATATGGGGAAGGTTAACGTCTTTTTCACATGCATACACAGGCACACACTCTTGTATGTACATGCACAGATATGAGCACAGAAACAAACACACGTATGTGTATGTGTACACACACACGCGCTTGATGCATTACACAATCACAAACATCATTTACCCAGATGATTAGCAGTGTATGCATATACATGTATATATGAATATACATAAATATGTCTTCACACACACTTATTCAATGTGTATATCTATATATCAGTATGTATACATCTATATCTATCTACCTCTCTGTCTGTCTATTTGTCTATCCATCTATCTATATAATGTGTTCCTCATTTTTTTTTTAAAAAGCTATCGAACAAAACATATTCTGAAAAAATGAAAAATAAACAGCTAAGGTACATACAGGGTTATCCGAATCGGTAGCCGTGGTTGTGAAGATTATAATGTTCAAGTCAATATCCTCATATACTCTTCTTGAAATGGACGTCTCGTCAAAGGCTGGACCGTATTGATTTCGCAGGATTAAGATGGTCACCCTGGTAACTGCCGAAAGATGTGGTGAACCGTTGTCGTAGGCTACGATTCTAGCCTGTAACCAAAATAAAATATTGGCATTAAGAGTTTTGCTGTCAAACATAAAGAAATCTCACTGTTAAAGTCCATTGCTGAAGAGGAGTGATCTAGTGATAACAAAACTGGCTTCAAATCATGTAAAAGACAGGAATTTTCTTTAATCTCCAACATATCTTAAGTGGTGGTTGAGTGCTGGTTTTCTAAACGAAATGATAAAGCAAGGTCCCAAGTGCAGCATGCACTTAACACACACTGCAAATCCCATGACAACAAAAATTTTTTAACTTCTTTTCTTTTCTTTACAGTGCACAATGTCATTTATCATATATCACTGAATGCAATTTAATCTAAGGGAAGAATCAAAATCTGCATGAAAAGGAATGAAGAAAGACAAAAATAAAGAGATGAAGGAGCAAAATTTAGAATACTAGTTAGTTATCACTATTATTAATGTTTAAAGTCCATCTCAATACACACACACAACATCGCACTGATCTTGTAAAAGTAAAATGCCGGAAAAGAAAATTAAGCATACGTATCATCCATTTGCTCACATAATCTAGGAATATGCCCCTAGCATTGACCAATTTATCATCACAGGGTTTAAAAGAATAAACTGGAATACAAATGTAAAAACCTAACTAATTACACTAAAAATACATAAAAACTTACCAAAATCATCTTAAATTTATTCTGCATGTCACATTTCCCTACAATCAATGCCGTTAGTACATATATCCAGTTATCAATCTTATTAGAAATTATGTAAAGCTTTACAAAATACATACAGGTGAATGGACCGAATGACAGAAAAAAGAAGATGGTAGAAAACTAAGAAGCAATGGCAGAATCAAAGTGACAGAAAAGACGAAATTTCTAGCATAGAATTTCCAGAAAGTGGGGATACTATTTACACTGAAAAAGCCATCTGCATTTCCGCAGGGGGAACTAGCCTATCAACAACATAATGCATGTAGGCTGTAAGACTGAAGTATGCAATACAAAGAGAAACAGTAAATCACCATAGCAACAAACAAATTCTGCACAACTTGCAAAGAAGAGTTAGAATTAATTAATTTGCACTGAACAAAAAGTGACTGCAGAATAATGAACAAATCTACCTGAAATTTAAAATATTTAACATTGATCTTTGTCCATTATATTTAACACTGATCTTTGTCCATTATACTTTTCAATGTTATAATGTTATACCTGTATTTCAGTTCTTGAGAGCAAAAGTTGCCCCTGGCAAAATTATGTACAAAAATCTGCTTTCATAGGTAGACAAAAATGCAGGCATGCAAGAAAAAAAAGAAAAGAGGAGGGAAAAAAAAAGGTAGCACTATACTATGGCATCATACTTTCTCAGAAGATGGCAACCCACATTTCACAAAGGAAGTTATGCTCTAACAATAAAAGACAATCCAATCTAATATACTACAGTGTGGTTTCTTCACTGTCAGAATGAGGCACACACATGAAACACAAACATGTTTGCATTCATAAAACACACATACACACACATGCATGCACATACACGCACACACACATACACGCATGCATGCATGCACATGCACACACACATGCATGCATGCATGTGCGCACATACCCATGCAGATAGGAAATGTTCTACTCACCACATACGTGTCCTTGTTTGTGTTGATGAGGTCAGATTGTTGCGTCCTGATAATTCCAGTGGTTGGTTCCACTCTGAAGTAGTCTGTGGCACGATCATCACCAATCATATCGTAGGTGATGTCACCAAAATTCGGGTCTTTCTGCAGTCACAAATAGAAAAAGATTTTATAAGAAAAAAGAAAGTTACATGAAGACAAAGTTACATGAAAACATTTATTCAACTTTTAAAACTCAAAATGAGCTATACTCTTAAAACGCCCAGTTTGTTAATAAGATCAAACAGCCTGTATTATGTATAATATAGTTCTAATACAATAAAAACTAAAAACAAATGATCTGGTAGCAGTCCGATATCTCTTCCAGTGCAAGATCCCAGAGCAATCTGACATTGCTGGCTCCCATGGACTTCCTGGCTCTGGGTTTGATGGTGTCTTGAGGAGCTAAACTTAGTGACATGGAATGAACACCACTGAAGTGGCTTAGAAGACTGAGCAATGAGAAAAAACAAGGAAATGTCAAGCCATCGTATACAAGTGAATGTAATTGGAGCAACGAAAAAAAAAGCCATGCTCTGTGTGTGTGTGAGCGTGTGCATGTGCATGTGTGCGTGTCTGTATGTGTGTCTGTGTGTGTGTGTGTGTGTGCGTGCGTGCGTGCGTGCGTGCGTGCGTGCGTATGTGTGTGTCCATCCGTTTATTCAGTTGTTTTGTTGTTGTTTTGGGGGGGGGGGGGGGGGGCAGAGGAGGGCAGGGGGGATTTATTTACATGAAAAAGTATACCAAAGCCATTATCCTTGTGGCTGCTCCGACAAGTATTGAATAATCTATTCATTTGTTCAGTTACATTCTTTTATATATTTATATAAATGCGTATACTAAAGTGACTACCTTGTTGTTGCTCTGGTAACTCAAGAACAGATATATGTATATATGGAATAACCTCGTTATTTATATAGATATTTTCTTTTAAAAATTGTATGCTCAGGCCACTACCCTGGTGCTCTGGAAACTTAAGGACATATGGGCTGAACATTCAAAATATTTCTCTGGTTGTTTCCTCCGTATGGTATCAGAGCTCTGGAAATAAAAAAGGGGATTATGCTGAATAACTCTCACATGAGAGCTTAAATCACAATGCTCAACTTTTTGTATGGAAATGAAAATGGTTGGCTGTTAACTGAACGCATCTATAGCATCACATTGTATGCTGTTGTTTTTAGGATTAAACTGACTTATTTTTGTTAACTGTTCACATCAGTGTCAACTGGTGTGTTGTGGTGGCTGTGCTGCAGTTGGGTTGGATTAGATTTTTCTTTTTCTTTTTTTGGTTCAGAGTTTGATGCTTTACTATCTCTGAAAAAGGCAAGGCAAATTCAATTTACCCCTGGATCAGCATCGGCATCAGTGGCGTTCACATCGAAAATCTTAACACCACGCCCAGTGTTTTCAAAAATGGAAACAACGTATACTGAAGAGGCAAAGACTGGAGGATTGTCATTGCGGTAGATATTGATGGTGCCTACAGCTCTGTTGACAGCACTTTTGCCTGGATTACCAGAATCAATGGCTGTGAATGTGATCTGTAACAAACATCCAAGTCATGTCTACATCACATGCAGATATATGTATGCATATATGCATCTCTCTCTGTATCTCTCTCTCTCTCCCCGTCTGCATACAAACACATATATGTATACATACATATATATATGTAGATAGATAGAGATAGAGAGAGAGAGAGAGATAGATAGATAGATAGATAGATAGATAGATAGATAGATAGACAGATAGACAGATATGTATATAATCATTCACCTTTTCACTGAATGATGCTACACTAATAACATTTCCAAGTTTTATCATAATCACACCTCTTCCTTACATCCACAGCCCCTCTTTTCCCCTCCAACACATGTGCCTGCAAACACACACACACGCATGCACGCTAACACACACATACACAAATGGGCAATTCTGAATCATTATCACCTCCTCTTTCCCTTTCTTATTTCATTCAGATGGATTTCTGAGGGCAAAACAAAGGACACATATGCTTACCACACATCGATCAAATGCACGGTCAGTCAGGGGCTGGCCTGGAGTAACCCGACCAGTGAACTGATTCAGATAGAAGTAATCGTCACAGTTGAGTGGAACCGCTGTCTCAACCGAATATGTCAACCTTTGCTGAAAACATATACAGAACACACTGCAGGTACCAATTCCCATCAAATTTACTTTGTTCAGCATACAGCAACAACACAATTTAAAATGGGAACAAGCAGAAGAAAATGAAATCTAATAATTCATCTATACTAGCTACACTGCTATAAATGACAGATTCCCGGAAACAAGGTTTAAAATCCTAAATGGGCTAGCTGAATGTCATAACTTCTTCAATGTGGTTGACGTCTCCTCAGTGTGGAATATGCAATGGAACAGTAATAACAATTTCAATAAAATAATCATGAAAGCGGGCTGGGGGAAGGAGGAGGAAGATACGGCTGCCATGTCAATACATTAGTGCAGTACTAACATAGTCGGATATATACACCAATAGATTAATGCAGCATAAACATAGCGCAATAAAAATAACAAAAAGATCATAGCATGAAATTCGAAGTAAGTGGTAATGACACTACCTGATGAATACAATCTTTTTTACACACACACACTCAAACACACATACACACACACACACACACACACACACACACACACGCACACTGGCATGCACACACAGGACAGCAAACGTAGATTCACATAAATGTGCACACATACATTACAGAGGGTAGTTAATGGGTCAATACAGTAATGCAGCAACAACAGATACTACAATGCAACCACTAGTAGAAAGGGTAAATAGGGAAAAACAAGTATAGAATTAAATATGAAATTTTCATGTATTACATCAGTGTGGGGTTTGTATATGTACAAATGCACACATGAAAATGCAAAAGCATTCAAACATGCACACACACACGCATACATACACACGAACACACACACCCACTACACACACCCACTACACACACAAAACACACACACACACACACACACACACACACAACACACCACACACACACACACAACACACACACACACACACACACACACACACACACACTACCAATGGAAGGACATGATCTTGCAGTCCACATTCATCCATGATAGAGATACATATCTAATTGTACTGCTTATATTGAATAATGAACGAAGCAGGTGTGTGCATTTCTCAGGCACAGTAACTGACAGAGGTATACAGGTATTACATATGTAATGCAGCTCTGTTAAGTTTTCTCGAATTCACCAGTCGCCATGGTGTAGTGGTTAATACAATGGATTACTGACTGGAAGATTGTGGGTTCAAATCCCCCATCAGTCTCTTCCAAACTATATCATTGTGGGAGTTTTCGGCTCTAACCGGCTCCTACCCAGAGTTGGGGTATGGGCTATTTGGGAAAACTGGGACCACACAGTTGAGTCTCATCCACTTCACATATGCATCATTGAGAGTGTTGCTCAAATCTTCTGACCAGCACCACAGGTGTATGTCTCTCAGGCCTGGTTGACACCAGGATATATTATGACAGTATGTGTAGAGTACAGCTCTGCCACGCAGTCTCATTCCTAAATGGAACTTCATAGCATCATGATTATCATCCTCATCGACATCATCATCACCGCACTGTAAAAAACAAAAAACAAAAAAAACTGTGCCAGCTTCTGTGGCCATTAAAGATGGCATAGAAAATGGGATGAAAATGCGATGATCCAAAAGAAGAAAAAAGTTTTCTGGAATTGTAATGGAGTAACACTGCAATTAAACCCTTAATTAGCACACTTTGAAAGTTTTCTAAATGTCTGCGATTGTTTTAAGATTTGGACTTGGAGAAGAGATGATTTACAGTGGCTGCTAAACAGGTGCTATGCATTTTATCAAATATGCAAAACAAAGGTAAAATATGCAAACATTCAAAATAGTATATTTGATACAGAATATTTCATAAGAACAACCACCAGGTACCACATCTCAAATACTGTAGCCTCAAAAGAAAAAAAACCACCACTTTCAACTGAACATCCAATTTGATTATATCTCATGGTTAAAGAAAGATCAAAGTCATCAAAGAATAACAAAATCATTGTAGACATTGATAAGCCTATTAGAAGTCAATATAAATCTGAATTTCAATCTTTAAAATCATTAGCAAATTATGTACATGTGACCCAGCATGGGAAAAACCCAGATAATTTGCAGCAAGCCAGTCATAGCTACTGCCAGAAATAGCTGAATGGGGATCTAAGTTAACCGACATCTTTTCATATTTTGAGTCTTTTACCATTTTATCTTCAATTTCCGAAAGTTTTGTCACATCCTTTTATTGAAAGCACCCCCAAAAGCAATTCTTTGTCTCCCCAAAAAATCCCAGATCTTATGAGGATATTATTTCCCTTGTCAAAAATACAAAGTAAAAATGTATCTAAAAAGAAAAGTAAAATAAATAAATTCTGTTTTTTCACATGTTATTCTTATCATTTTGTTTAAACCTAGCTGACCGCATAGAGTCATATCAGGACTGTAACTGTTCTTAAACATACACAATACTTCAACAGGAAAAAAAATATGAAAAGAAAATTAAGTATACTTATCAATGTATTCGCGGACATGATCTAAGAAAATGCCTCTAATGCTGACTGCTCTCTCCAATTCATTACACAGGGGATTTAAGAAATATACACGACTACAAATTTAAACATAACTAAGGACAAAAAACACATATCAAAAACAGGCTTAAATTACTGAAATTGCTTTAGCATATTACATTTCCCTAGAACCAAAAATGCACGTAAAACATGTACCTAATTACCAATCCTAAGAGAAAGTATATAAGACTTTATCAAACACATACATGTGAACAGACCAGTAAGGCAGAAAATTATAGGAAGAAATGACAGAAAGCAAAGGTGCAACGGAGAAACAAAGAGAACAACAGAAAAGAGCACATTTCTGGCACAGAATTTCTAGAAGGTGGGGATACTATTTATACTGGAAGAGCCCCTGGCACCCCCACAGGTGGTTTTCACATGTTAAATCATAAACTGTGGATAGAAATTTTGTACATGAGCCTGTTTTTCCATGGTGGGTCACATATTCACAATACACCCCTACAACCCACAATACAAATTTAAAAAAATATTGTTAATGGATTTATTTCAACCAGGAATTTGATTTCATAAATTTTATTTCATATGGACTAAATCCTTACTCCCACATCTGCATCAGTTGCAACAATGGTGAAAATCTCTCTGCCTGGACTGAACGTCTCGGGGATGGTATTCTCATACGCGGTTTGAGAAAACACAGGACTGTTGGGATTGCGGTTCACAGTGATTGTCAAGTTGGCAAAATCCCTTGCATCTGGTCTCGAGGAATCGTATACAATCAGCATCAACTGTCAAAACAAACACATCACTGCATACAGATCAGAACATAACATTTTCATCAATGCAGCATTCACTTTTTTGTATGAACTTTTAGAGTACAACTAGACCGTTAAACAACAAAAGATAAGAAAAATCTCACTTTCCTTTCAGTCTTGCAGTACAAGTATTAAAACAATCAAAGACTAATAATGATGTAATTTATGACTTAAGAAAAAATGTTAAAATCTGCAAAAAATGTCTTTCAGTTTAAGAGATTTCTTAACTTGACCTATCTCACACATTATGTATATCACTACCATTATGAAACACAATGAAACATGTTTATGGAACATGACAAAGTATGCAGAAATTCCAAAAGCAATGACAATGAATGCATACATATATACACACATGCATGTGTGCGTACCCATGCATGCATATGCGCGCGCGCGTACACACACACACACACACACACACACACACATGCACGCACACACACACACAAACACACACCACATGCATGCACGTATACATACACACATGCACGCACGCATGCAAACATGCAAGCATGCACACACTCACACAAACATACACACCACACTTCCAAAGTTAAACAATAATGCTGAACAGTATAATTCCTGAAACAGATATCTGTATACTCATAAATTCAGACTGACAGAAAATTTACTCATAAATATATTTTTCTAAAAAGAACAATAAAAATGGTTACAATCACTACCCAACACATGGTCAGGGGAAAACCCGAAGAGAACAACACTAACCGTGTAACTGGTTTCAGAGTCTGTGTTGAGTGGATTCCTCACTACCACTAAACCAGTCAGGGGTTCGATGCGGAAGTACGCAGGAGCTGCCAGGTACTCTGAGCCAGTTTCAAAAGTCAAGACCCCCTGTACAGATGACCATGTCAGTTCATTACTTAATTCGACAATAAATGTTTGCTTCTGGAGAACATAAAGCTTAAAATCGACATGCGGGCATAACTGTCCAAATAAGCATGTCGGCACAGAGTACCATAAACTGCTCACACTATAGCAAAACATTTCTAAAGAACACACAGCTCTTGCTATTCTATCTAATCACAGCAATTGTCATACTCTTTCAACATCATCTCCATTTGTTTAAACTCCCTCACTCTATCCATCAGCCAGCTTTCAGTGAGGAAAAGCAAAAGCAGTTCAAATGTGTACTGCACGAGGGCAGCATATTTTCCTTCCAGTTGCCACCAAATATTGCAAGTTAAAAGTTGACAGGGTGTGATCTAGTTCTCTTCTATGTTAATAGCTGGTTTTCAGCTGCAGAGTACTGTTACATTGTTGGCGTGTGTTGTGCTTAGTTCTGATAACTCTGGCATTGAACGGTTTAACCACATTACATTCATTTATTCTTAAGAATATTCGAAATGAAAACATAAGACAACAAAGGAGAAAAGGCAGTTTGTTTTTGATAGAACACATGAAGTTAAAAAAAAAAGAACAAGTCAGGACAAATGGCAAAAAGACTTCAAACTGAAAATGAAAGTGCATTCAAACAACTTTACAGTAACTTTGACATGCTGCAGAATTTCTACTGCAACTATACATCATTCATAAAAAAAGCTGTTTGTACAATACAAACTAGTAAAATAAAAGCTAAAAACTTGCTGTGACAATATGAAATAAACATACATCAAACACACTGACCTATGAAATGCATACGAAGCATGTAAAAATTCAAAGCTTGTTTTAAATCATAGGCAAAAATGATATATTACTAGCAGCAAAAAATACTTATCAATATATCCATTCGTTTCAGAAAAAAAAAAAAAAACCAACCTGTGATCCATCTTGATCACTAGCAGTTGCCCTGTAGACAGAACCGCCTGTCTGTAGGTTAAAGTCAATGTCAGCAGAATATGGATCATTTACAAACGTGGGTGGTAGGTCACGGACAATGCTCACAGTGACAGAGGCAGTTGCAGATTTGCGATCTACGCTGGCATTGTCTTCCACGATCACACCAAACTGGAACGTATCAATCAAGAATAATGAACAGCTAACGCTCTCTGATGAACAACATGTTGCACAGCTTATGCCCACTTATGATACCTGGTAAACATGATCTCCAGATATAGAAGAAAAGCAGTTATTAAGTAGAATACAATTCTTTTTCAGTGAACTTGCAACTTTACCACGACTCACTTTAATTTATTCTTGCATCTGCACAGGCATTACTGTTCAACTAAGCATGCTTGTACAGAGCATCCTGTGTTGTCAATCAGAGGTAGGAACACATTTCTGTGATCACAGTTGGCAACAACCAGTGCAGCAAGGTTCTGCTGTGAAGACAGATTCACCTATACAGAGCTTGTATGCCGACTCCAGCACCTGAATGACCCCATGCGTTGAGGCCTATCTCATACCTGCTATGGAAGTGATGGGCTAGGCTCCCAGATAGCTGACCAGAAGATGGGATGGGGGGGGGGGGGGGGGGCAGTCATGCTAGAATAGGGGCATCATTGGGGCAATTCTTTCTTGGACATCCCCGATTTCCATGGATATGGGTGTCTGAATGGTGGTGGTCCTGTGGTCTCCCGACATCCATCCCTGGGGGTTGTGTCCTGGGCCTAGTTGGAATTGGCTGGCATCTCGCAACAGATGTGATGTAGGCAGACCTTTCCTTGGGGGCACTAGTGCTTCAAAATCCAGGCCAAGTCTCGATGAAGATGCATGAATGTCTCCTTCACCAAAATTTTGCAAGTATGGTTGCTTCAACCACAGATTCGGAATACAACCTGGAGGAGAATGAAGCAGCCCACCTTTTGGTTGCACAGTCAAATGAGATACCCGTATTCTTTGGATGGGCTATCATGTCTCAGCCATCGTTCTGTCCATGTTCAGAACCATGAGGAGCATGAAGGGTTTGACAGGACACAATCTAACAGGTCCTTGAAGTGAGGGCTGCAGAGTACTGGTACACCATTGTTTGTGACGACAAAGCCAATTTCCAGCCTGGTTAGTTGGTCGAAACTTAAGGAGAATGTGTCATCTAAGTTACCTGTTTTTGGGGTATCTAATGGAGGAGAGAATGGAAGAATTAATACAGCTGGGGCAGAAGCAAATTTTTCAAACCTACTTGGAATCAGATCCATGACTGGTCAAGTTGTAATGGTTATTGTTATTGTTAGGGCTATAACTGCTTCAAAACATACCTTCAACAGGAAAAAAAAGGAAAAGAAAATTAAGTACACATATCAATGCATTTGCGCACATAATCTAAGTAGATGCCCCTGGTGCTGACCACTCTGTCCAATTTATCACACAGGGGATTTAAAAATCATACCTGAATACAAATAAAAACAACTAAAAACACTAAAAAATACATAAAAACTGGCTTAAATTACCTAAAATTGCTTCCGCATATCTAATTTCCCTAGAGCCAAAAATGCACTTAATACATGTACTCAATCATCACTCCTAAAGATAAAGTATGTAAGACTTTACCGAAAACATACAGATGACTGGACCAACAAGGCAGAAAATGACAGAAAGCAAAGGAACAAGGCAGAAACAAAGAGAACGGCAGAAAATTAACAGGAAATTTCTAGCACAGAATTTCCAGGAGGTGGGGATACTATTTATACTGAAAGAGCCCCCGGCATCCCCACAGGGAGTTGTAATGGTTGGTATTGATGAATGCAGTTCATGACCAATGGGAGCAAAATTTATGTAATGCCTGCTCAAATCTCTCATGATGCACATAATAAATACACAAAAGCATGGGGAAACAGTCAAAAGACAAACTCAGGCCTAACAAAATGTGAAGGAGATGAATGCCATGGCAGAATAAATTCTGTACATTTCAAAGATGTTATAACAAATAAGCAGACTGTGGGCCGCCAGCAACACTGTACCAAGTTTGCATACCAAATTGATGCTGGCTTCGAATAAGTCACTGGCACACAATGAAGAAAAGTAGGCTCATATTTACCGAGATCGTGCCACAGCACCATACCCTATTACTTCCCACTGTGAGGAAGCAGTAGAATTTGGAACTGATTGATAATTGAATGTGGCTTTTATCCCCTGCATCTCAACAGGTGTTGGCTAGTATACTTCTACAGTGTGTTGTTGTTTGGTGTTGGTGTTGGTTTGGTTGTGTTTGTAGTGTGTGTGGTTGTGGTGGTGTGTGTGTGGTTGGGGTAGTGGTTGGTGTGTTGTGTGGTGTTGTGGTGGTGTGGTGGTGGTGGTGGTGGTGTGGTGGGTGGGGGTGTTGGTGGTGTGGTGTGGTGTGGTGTGGTGTTGGTGTGGTGTTGGTGTTGGTGTTGGTGTTGTGCTGTGCTGTGCTGTGCTGTGCTGTGCTGTGCTGTGCTGTGCTGTGCTGTGCTGTGCTGTGCTGTGTGTGTGTGCTGTTGTGTCTGTGCTGTGCTGTGCTGTGCTGTGCTGTGCTGTGCTGTGCGTGCTGTGCGTGCTGGGTTGTGTGTGTGTGTGTGTGTGTGCCCGCGCGTGCGTGTGTGCGTGCTGGTGGTTTGTGTGTGTGTGTGTGTGTGTGTGCGTGTGGGTGTGTGTGTGTGTGTGTGTGTGTGTGTGTGTGTGTGTGTGTGTGTGTGTGTGTGTGTGTGTGTGTGTGTGTGTGTGTGTGTGTGTGTGTGTGTGTGTGTGTGTGTGTGACAGACAGACAGAAAGACAGAGAGACACAGAGAGAGGAACAAGGACTGAGCACTAAGACAGGTAATCTTTTATGTTGCCAGCTGGGATTCAACTCAAATCAGATCGTTAGTCTAATGCTCTGTTAAATGAGTTAACCAACCAGGGTATATGACAAAGAAGAAAATAACTTATATTCATGTACATGTGTAAATAATATGCCAGAGCAAATGCACAAAAACATGTTAATACACATACAAACGCATGCAAACAAAAAACTATATACGTAGGATTAGCAGTTTTCAAACCTAAAAAGAGCCTACCTGGAGTTGGTCTCTTCCCAGATTGAGTAGGCTCGAACGGAGGGTGATAAAACCACTAACTGGGCCAAGGTGGAACAGCTGTGCATCAGTATTATTGGAATCTTGAAAGCGGAATGTCAGGCGGTCCTGCACATTTGACAGTCAACATAAGTAACACAATATCTACAAACAGAGGAAAACGAACAAGAAAAAAACAAAATAATCAGCCATTCTGACAATTTCTCCTTTTTAGGTAAAATTTATTACAAAAAATTCAAATTTTGTACTTCTTAAGGTGACTGTGACATTAAAAAAAGCTTGGTTAAAATAAAACTGATATCCATTTGGGACAATTAAACATCATCATAACACTAAAAAGACTTTCAATACTGTAAAGTTGCTGAAAATGTGTTGTTTGCATACATTCCTCAAAATGTGCAACTGTTAGGTACATTTTTGGCCCAAGTGACTTTGACCTTGAAGCTTTAACTTCCAAAAGTATATTTTTGCAGTGCCTAAACAGTTCACAATTTTGACCATAACTTGATAAACATCCACCTAAAAAGATATGAAAAGATCTTGTTCACACATCCTTGCATGAGATGGACACAAACACATCATCATCCCAAATCATGAATGAAGTTTGAGAAACATGTCTAAATTCATTAAAATGCAATGATAAAATGACAAAAATTGAACTGATTAAATGTCTTAACAACAATTGTACCTTAAAACATGACCTAAAACTTAATACGACACACACACACACACACTTAGTAGCTATGAGAAAGGCATACAGAAAAACAAAAACAAAAACGTCTAATGCTATACTATGATGACGCATTTTCACTGCTGAGAGCACCCACATTTCATGTGGATAAATTTGTTGTGACCACAAGTTACTCGAAATGAACACACCTTGACAGACCTTTAAGATGATATGTTTATTTTGCCACTACTAGACAATGGTGTGCCTCAATGTCTCATGTGTTGCATCTATTGTGTTAACTAGAGACTGCATGCTTGTCACCTCTCACTTTCAGCCCACACTGCTAGCTAGCATTGCTGCTTGCAGTTCTGCGAAAAGGAGAGCAACGTGCACAAGTATCTCCTTGTCAGTACACAGCCTCTTCATCAGCAAGCCCTCCCTAGCCCTCCCCATGGTGGCACACAATAACTG
The DNA here is from genome assembly GCA_030674185.1 of Monoplex corrugatus. Classification (NCBI taxonomy): domain Eukaryota; kingdom Metazoa; phylum Mollusca; class Gastropoda; order Littorinimorpha; family Ranellidae; genus Monoplex; species Monoplex corrugatus. The sequence goes on from CM060305.1 coordinate 126,942,137, forward strand.
AGCCCCTCATGAATTCAGGCTGAACTCACGAGACTCAGAGGAGGTCTGGCCCCAGATGTGTCGTATGCAGGGCCACCAGCTTGTGGGCATATCCTGGTGCCCATGAACCAAACCCCCAGCTACAGATAAATAGCACCAATACCCTGTGGTTGTCTCAGGAGAGACCAAGGCGAAGACAATAAACCCTGACAGAAAACCACACAGCCTTGTGATTGTCTCAGGAGAGACCAAGGCTTAGGGAGTAAACTCTGACAGAAGATCTGCCTCAACCGTCTTGTGGGTAGTCGTGGGAATGACAAAAGGCTGGCAGAGAGTCTGTACAAAAACCGATGGAAGGCAATGGAAAAACCATCATCATATCCTTCCAAGAACGTCGTGGCCAGGAGCTGATTATTGGAAAAAAAAAGATTTCAATAGGACTGATGGGGATTCGAACCCACAACCTTCCAGTTGGTAGTCTGTTGCACTAACTGCTGCACCATGGCAAAATGATTTGCTTTAACATTTTAATACACATGTCAGACTGACCGATTTTTCTGATCCATTAAAATAGTTCAGGCCCAATTAAATGTATGCTTTTCGTAATTCCTGTTGTGTTGGATCTGTAGTCCAAATTTGGCAAAAGTCTTCCATTAACATTGTGAAATATTTACGAGCACATTTTATTCACACTCACTCTCTCTCTCTCTCTCTCTCTCTCTCTCTCTCACACACACACACACACACACACGCACACACACAGACACACACACACACACACACATGCACACAGCCTCTCTCCAGTCAACAAAAAATATTCATATTCTAACAACAAAATAAAAACATGAAAATGGATGGGAATGAAAAATCCAAAAGTCAAGCTTACACTGTCATCTTTGTCAGTAGCAGTCAGTTGGACAATGCTGCTTCCAATGGTAAGCTGTTCATCCACCCTTCTGAAGTAGTTGGCTGAACTGAATACCGGACCATTTATATTTCGCCGCACGTTGATAGTGACAGTAGCTGAAGCAGTCTGCCTTGTGACTGTAGACTGACGTGTGGCCCGCACCATCAACTACAAACACACATAAACAGCTAGCTTGATGTCATGCTTGGGTTTTGTTTGTTCTGTTTTGTATATTTATTTGGCCGTTTTCTCCCTCTGCTTTCATGCTTCTTCTCCATGATGCTGTGCATGTTGGTGTATTCCACAACTTTTTGATTGTCCAAATGTGTTTCTGTTTAAAAACTTGAAAAGAACCAGTGTGATGTAAAGATTTCCAAGAAGATCCATTACACAAGGCAAATCTTCCAAATCTGAAATAAAAACTGCATAAGCGCATGCATACAAATTGAAAAAGTTTGGTTATCTGTATGTTTTCATGCATTCTGACGTCCACCTAATGAGTTTTACTGATAGAAAAGCCACATTCATTGAAGGTCAGAACTAAACAGGTAGTTAGTTATATTTCTGAATTACAGATGATTTCATAAACGGTAAAAATGACTAGTCAACAAAGAAAAAAGCATTAAATAAGTTCACTTTAATTACAGGAAGTACATTCTCTAGCAGTGTGTGCATGCGTGCATGTGTGCATGCGACCGAGTATGTGTGTGCAAACATGTTTGTGTGCATGAATACTGTGATATCCATATACTCATTAGTACACAAGTTTATTGTAGTGAAAAGGTATTACCATTAATATGAGTGGGAAAAAGCGCGTAAACTGGGAAACCAGAAATTATTTTTGTTATCAGTGTACAAAAATAAAAACATCATCAAGCAGCGAGTGCTGAGTCTGTAAATCTATATGCTCAGACAAGTCTGTATTAGCACACATTGGAGAAGGGCAAAACCTTTCAAATATGCGACCTGTTTTCACGAAATGAGTCCTAACTCGCAGGCAGCGAAAAGCGTAGAGGCCTGGAAAAGGTGTGATGGGTCGATTTTGTCAATTTTTACTTTTCATCAAAAATAGAATATCTAATCTTTAAATTACATGTACATGCACTCAGCACTTTATAATTCAATCGGAAAATGTATTTGAAATGCGTTTTAACCAGAAAACGATGTTTTTTGTGTCAGAAAAAGGGATATATAAACTTAAATAACAAGACAATGACAGTAGATTTTCACACCAAATTTTGTGTGCTATTGTGGCATGATGTGTTTTACCATGGTACAAAATTTGGTAAAGATTGGTGAAGTAGAAATACCTGTTGCTAAGGTAAAACTTCACTGAACTGGTGAAAATTTTAAAACTTGATTTTCTCAAAATGGCCGTTTGCTATGTTACACACTTCAAACACCCATAACTTCCTTATTTTTAGGAGTAGAATAATAAATTCATATGAAAAGAAAGTTAATAATCTGGACATTTTGAAAATCATAATATCCTAAAATCTGTTATTTTCACCTTCGGACTCATTTTGTTAAAACGGGTCACATATATGTAAACTGTTATGAACATCAGCTACAAGAAAAAAGGCTGTACTACTGCATTTTGGCGGACAAGTAGTATTCAACATTTTTTTTTAATCTTTCTGAAGAACACCAGGGAGCTGTAGATATCTAGGAAACAGTAATGCAGTCCATAAACAACTACTCCAACACAATCAAAAACATCAATTTCGAAGCCGTAAAGGTCAGATAATGTAGGCAGCAAGAAAATGAAACGACCAAAAGTTGCAACTCCTATCTAAGCTTGTAAGCTGTCAATTGTGAATTCAAGATGTTGATCATGAATTGAAGACTCAAATTATGCAAGGATGCACCATTAGATTTGTCTAATATCCAAGCAAAGACCAATGACAAAGAAACAAATCCTGTGAATGCTGTTAATCACAGAAATTTTCAGCCAGGAAAGAGGTATATCTCCAGAAAGATGTATATCTCCAGTTTCAAAACTCCAAGAAATGAATTCCACTAGAAAAAAAACAACTGACAATACTGACCAAGACAGCAAACTGAAATCAAAGTTGTTGACACTGTTTTTGCCCCACAGGAGAGAGAATTAACTAACTCTTTACTATTCTCAACAGCTCTTCCTTCAAGTCACAGCATGAAATGGTTTGGTTGCATGCAGACTGCAGGACAGGGGGACAGATAAATAATACGTAATTTTTCTTTCTTCAAGAGAGTTACCAAATCTTTATCTCTAACTGGCAGGAAAGGAGGAAATCAAACCGCATTTGATGCTGATCCAACACACGTTGCCGTTAAGCCAGTCAAAGCGAAAAATTTCTCAGCCCAGTATGAGCAGCACAACTCCAAGGAAAGCGTGACTTTCAGGAATAACTGATAAAAAACCAGCATATCTCAAAGACTTTGCGATCAAATGAACAGACTACTTAAAATGCAAGTGGAAATTTATATAATTCAAAAGAAACAAATCAACAGTCCCAGAGAAGATCATCTGTATTGAATGATATTTCTATTCTGAGACATGTTTCTCTGGCAATTAAGTTGTTTGTTCTCAATAAGTCACATCATGTCCTGTCAGATGTTTCTTCACATAAAATATGCATAACTACATATGCATTCAACTTAGTTATGTCCTGTTATAAAATTCTTAACTAATCTTAAAGCCTTTGTCTTTTGATCAATAAAACATATTCATCCAAGTAATCACACTGTTTTTGTTCTTTCAAATTCATGAACTTTAAAACTTGGGCAAAGAACATTTTAAAATTTAATGATACCAGATTTTGTTATGACAGAAGGTAGGATATGATGTCCATATGTCTATATGTATAAAAGTTCATTTTCATAAAAGGCATTACTATTATTATGACCAAGGAGACTGCTTACTCCGGGAACCCAGACATTACTTATGTTATCAACGAACTGGAATAAAGAGATAAACCAGCTAGTAAGGAGTCTCTTAATCTTTTGTATGAATAACAGCTCTACAAATGTACGCATGCAAGCCTATGTCTGCATGCTTGCAGGCATGTGCGAGTGTTCATGTGCACACAAATGTTTACATATGTGTGTCCATGTTAATCTGAAAGTGTGCACGAGTATGTGGTGCATGTGCAGGCATTGCATGAACTCAGAACTCAAAAGTAATAAGAACCCCCAAACAGGGTTCTAGGACACAGACTTGTGTAAGTAATAACTTGACACAACATGCATGTGTGCAAACTATCACAACATTGCATATGTCCAGTAAACACTGCTCTCTGTGTATACCAATCTGTCATGACTGTGAAACAGCTGTTTCCTTACCCTTTGACTCATGTACCCTGTCCACCAGCATCCTGCATTTCTGACCATGCTAGCAAAGCAAAAACTTGCCCTTTGATTCCCCCACCCTATCCACCAGCTTCATGCAGGAAGCTGGTGGACAGGGTGAGGGAGTCAAAGGGTTAAGTTTTTGCAGTTGGTGGACAGGGTGCAGGAGTGAAAGGGTTAAAATCAAGTCTCAATTCTGCTAGTTGTAATTTATATTTCTATGTGACATCATCCCTTTATATGCGTTTGATATTAATTGTTGAAAAAAAGTTTTCATACAATGTTGAAAAAGTTTACTTACCAAATAACGTTCCCTCTTGGAAGTGTCTGTACGCAGATTCTTGGCCACTGTGATGATACCAGTTGATGAGCCAACATTGAACCAATCCATATCATTATTCATTCCGATGATTGAATACTCCACTCCATTCTGGATTTAAAAATTCAAGAGTACACTGGTCAGTTGGTTAGTAACCTGAACAGCTTAAATCAATGAAGCAGATTGAGAAAAATTAAGAATGAAATAACTCCTCCTCCCTCTAAAATTACTGAAGTTAGGTTTTCAGATGAGACTGCTCCTCCCTGCAGAATTACCAATTTAGGTTTTCAGATTAAATCAGTCTTCTCCCTCCAAAATTACTGAAGTTAGATCAGCTGAAATAAAATCTCACCTGAAACCCTAATTCTTTAACTACCAGAAATATTTTGTACTTTTTTAACATAATTTTCTCTCAGCTTGACCAAATGGACCAAAACTTTGTTCAAGCCACAAAAAAGTCGGATGTTTGCAAGGATGCTGTCACTGCCATATGGCAGTCACACAACCTTTGTTTTATTGGTTTTATTGGCATACACACACAAAAAGCAGAACTGCTTGGCATGTAGTGAACTCAATGACCTGTAAACTATGGCTGGAAGTCAAAGAGCTATGTCAAAACCACTTTCCTAATTTCAGAGAGTACATGTGCATTATATACTTATAATTTATATAAAAAAAGATGAAAAAAAGAAAGAAAGGTACAACTTATTCAGGGAACAAAATGAACGTGATTTCATAAGATAAATCACAGAAAAGGTGTTTGTATTTCAAACATCAACACTGATCAAAGCACAGCAATGTTCCAACACAGACACCAGGGCTTAAAACAGGAGGAGGAAAAAACCAATGAAATTAGGGGGGTCCGGGGGCAAATCAGGGGCCATAACTTGAGCACTGTTGCTATGAACGCTTGCAAGCCGATCACGAATGCCTTGCTCCTTTCGTTTTTTTTTTTTTGTGTGTGTTTTGTTTTTTGTTGGTTTTTTTTATGACAAACCGAAAGCATGGAATTCCGCCCAGACGCGGAACGTTTTAAGCCCTGAGATACATATGTTTGAACAATATGCATGTAGACACATTCATACAGCTTGACAAAGTACAGAAACTAGTGAAAGTGACAAGAGGCACACAAATCAATTTGAGGTGAGAGTGACAAGGGGCACACAGATCAATTGCGAGTTAAAAATTAAAAGGCTGTTCCGTAACCTGAATGGTCACTGAGGAGCATGAGTTTTGACATCTTAACAGCTCTCAAGGCCAGTATTTTAAAAGTGGTGTCCATCTCCTCTCATTCACTGTTTTATCTTCTCTGACTGTACTGAGGCACAAGAAACCAATTACAGCCAGACAGTCTGACAAGATATGCCTAAGCCAATGTATGAATCTTGATCCCTCTTACCTTTGGCTTTCTTGAGAGAATAATGTAAACACTAAACTTTTGGCCTTTGTGGGGAGGAGGATTACAAAACAATATGCCTGAGAACCACTTCTCTGATACCACAATCATAACCCTGCAAAATGGAAAAATTATGTGTATGGGGGAAAATGAAGGCTGACATGTCCCTTACGACATGACAATTCATACTGAGAGAAAAACACATGATACTTACGGATGGATTTGCACGCACTCTGAGAACTTCAAATGATGGCAAATCATTTTCGGAGATCTGATTTTCGTAATCTGGTAGTTCAAAAGTCAGCCGGTCTGGGTCAACTTGAACAGTCACTGTTTTACGACAGAGTCCGGTTTGTTTAGGAAGACCGTTGTCAATGGCATTCACAGTAAGCTGAGTGGGAAAAGAAAGCTCAGCCTCAGTAATTTTGTTAAGTGACATTAAAGCAATATAATAATAATCTGCTGTATCTCTCATAAGCATTTAGCACCTTCATAGGGTCTTCCTCAGGCAAGTATCTTTCATTCATTAATCAGTGTGTGGAAAATGTGGGCTAGTAATCTAAAAACCCACCTAGGATGCAAGAAACCAGATTCAGCTCCCCCCTCAGATGGGGATTTTGTCTCCCTCCACTAGACCTTCAGAGGTGGTCTGAGTGCTTTCTTTGGGATATGATGACAGACTGAGGTCCATGCACAGCATGCACTTAGAGCACATGAATGATCCCATGGAAACAAAAGTTGACCCTGGCAAAATTCTGCAGAAAAATCCACTGTCAAAGGTAAACTAAAACACATGCATAAAGGTAGAAAACAAAAAGGTAACCAATGGCGCTTTATTATGGCAACATTCTGTGGGCCATGGGTGAGAGATCCAGCATTTCATTTTGAAAAATTCCCATCTGACCAGAAAAAAAAGACAAAAAAGATCCAATTTCAGATCATGGCATTATCAGGTATCAATCTACTTTCTGAAACTACTTGGAAAATAAATTTAAAACGTTATAATAAAACATAAATGAAATAAGCATTCTGAGCAGAGATAGAGGAGAGGAGAAAAGCTGAAAAACAGACCACAGAGCAAAGACAATTTCTTCTTTTTCTTCTTCCGTTTACTATCTGTATGGTCAGGCAAATTATGTGCTGGTTGCCATTAAGCTTGGTGGTCAGAAGTTATGTCAGCAAACCTCTGGTCACTTCACTTGAAAGAGGCAACAAAGCTGCAGTATATGTTCAGCAATCTGAACTTCTTGTTCTCAGGGGCAGACTGATGAAGGTATCAGTTTAAATTTGTGGGGAGAACAACAGGAGTGAAGGGAGAGATAAAGAGCAGGTAAAAAGCAGACAAAGAAACTGAAACAGACAATGTAAAGAAGGAGGTGGGAGTGAGAAAACACAAAGACAGACCTGAAGAAAAAGATATGGAGACAAATATATGGAAGACAGCTATGTGCATAGAGGCAGGGAAGATAAAATGCGATGAAGGCAACAGAATCAGAGCCTCAGAAAGAAAGAATCAAAATCAGAACACAATAGTGTTGGTGTGTGTGTGTGTGTGTGTGTGTGTGTGTGTGTGGTGTGTGTGTGTGTGTGTGTGTGTGTGTGTGTTGTGTGTGTGTGTGTGTTGTGTCTGTGTGTGTGTGTCTGTGTGTTGTGTGTGTGTGTGTCTGTGTTGTGGTGTGTGTGTGTGTCTGTGTGTGTCTGTGTGTGTCTGTGTTCTGTGTGTTGTGTGTGTGTGTTGTGTGTGTGTGTGTGTCTTGTGTGTGTGTGTCTGTGTGTTTGTGTGTGTGTGTTGTCTGTGTGTGTGTGTCTGTGTGTCTGTGTGTGTGTGTGTCTGTGTGTGTGTTGTCTGTGTGTGTGTGTGTCTCTGTGTGTGTGTGTGTGTGTGTGTGTGTGGGGTCTGTGTGTGTGTCTGTGTGTTAGGCAGGGAACAGACAGGTGAACAAATGATAGGTTGGAAAAGGAAGAGAAAGACATGGTGACACCACCACCATGCATGATTCATTGTACAAGCCACCACGCATATGCAAACCACGGTCTGGGGTAATGGGGTAGTGTGGTTACTCTGCATGAACATTTTTTGCATCATCTTAAAATGCTTTTAAGCATCAAATATAGACATTGCCAATTTTCTGTAATGTTCTGGGTTGATATGTTTCAAGGCTACACTCAAAGAAAAGCAAAGAGAGGCAGAGAAAGAGAGTCATACTCTTACAAAATTAAGACACTCCTCTTACATGATCTTCCCTTTCCCCTATGTCTGTACCCTTTTACTCCATCACTCAAGCTGGTGGATAGGGCTATGGAGTGAAAGGGTCAACTGATACTTTAACCAACCTGATAGTTGGAAGATGTGGTGGGTGACAATGTTCTTATCAGCTTGATGTCTCCAGTAATATAGTCCACAGAAAAGTATCGCTGAGATGTCGTTGATCCAGTCAGGACATAGGTCACAGTCTGAAGACAAAGGGAATACAGTTTAACAATAGAAACACACCGTCAAAAAATTATTTTATTACGCTGATGTGGAAAATTCTGTGTGTCTCCATCAACAGCTAAAAAAGAAGGCACAGCTTAATACAATTAGTCTGCTCAACCTGTTCACAAATATTTTCATTTAACTTGAAGCAAGTTTCCAACTTTCTCATATCTTATACTACGGCAGACCTATTGTCCCTTTTCAAGAAATGCATTTCATCACCATCATAAACCATTCATTGTCTGATTAACACGAAAACTTTACTAACAACACATGCACGCACACCACCCATCCACACTCGAAAAACCAGGATGGAGCAAGATGGTAGTAGTCTTACTCATCTGCCTTACTGTCTTACCTTCCTACCTGGACAAGGTCAGGTACTCACAGATAGTTATACTGAAAACTGTCTGCATACCTTTTCACATGCCAAAGAATATCAAAGTTTGCAGTCATCAACCAGAAATTGCCTTACCTGGCCTTGATCCCGATCACTGGCCTGGAAACGTCCAATGGTAGAACTAGGTGTGACAGTGAAGTTGATACTGATGAACTGATCTTGGTCTGTGCATTCAGGAGAGAACAAATTGCGTTCCACATTGATTTTCACCACAGCTTGACTGGACAGAGCAGACCGCCCTCCATCACGGACTTGAAGAACCAGCTGCAAGCATACACAAACAAGTAATATTTAACTAAAGCAATGATTACATTAATATGCAAATATGATCAAGGTAAAACAAAACAACACTGCATGAATTGTAATGCACAGAAGGGATAACAGTGAAGCAGAATTGCAAACACAATGTAGTCAGCAATTCTCTCATCCAGACAATTTGTAAAATTATACATCTAATTAATGACATTAACAATGTCACCATTTTGACAGTATGTATACATCAACAAGAAAAAATAGAATAAGCGGTACAAAAACCTTATCACAGCAATCGGACATGGACAGATTTTGCCTGTTAAGTTTCTGTCAGCCACAAGATCCCTCCCATCCTCCTCTTAGGGGCAGTGATAAATGAGTCATAGCTGCAGCCCATTCCTTGACTTTCACCTATGTAAAAAAAATGTTGTCAGTGCCTCTGTTTCCCACCAAATTTTATTTCCATCAGACTTATTTCAGACCCCAACTTATGTTTCTTTAATCCAGTTGTCTTTGCTGATTATATTCATATTAGACGTTCACACATGCACTGACATAGCGAATGACAAAATTATCACACTCAAATCGCCTCTTTTCCATTGTACACATTCTTATCACACACTCGCCCAATATAGCAAATAGAAATCCCTGCCAATCAAAACACAATAAGACAGTACATGGATTTCTCTTCGGAAAGAATTCCTAACCGTTAGGATTATTGCCTACAACACATTTTAAAATTTCTACTGTGTTCGTTGGCTACAGTGATGGGGGTTTGGTCTTGGCTTACACGGCGAGCAGGATGGGGAGGAGGTCACATCTGACAACGCATGCTACCACTTTATCAAGATCCTGGAGTTCTGTGATTCAGACCTTCAATTATTTATTCATTTACTTTATATCTACGTCCCTTTCTCTGATGATAAGATACACAGATACACGTCATTTACATGTAATCAAGATTATTCCAGTGATAGGCTGATACAATACCAGTATAACATATAGACTAGGTAAAACATAGGCTAGGTCGGGCCCCAGGACTTGGCCAGCTCATGGATTTATGTGCAGGTTTAAGGCACGTGCCCTGACCACCATTATACAAGGCACCTGTGACGGTGCACATAGAACTCATTCTGAGCATGAAGACATCGTCTTGAGGTGAAACTGAAACGTGGAATTCTGTGGCCAGTGGAGTTGTGGTCAGCTACACCTCCAGTCATTTGATCACAAGGATGTACAATGCCTCTGTAATGGGCAAACTTATCAGTAACAGTCAAAGTTTCAATCTTTTCTTTCTTAGCGAGTGCCACAGACCACACATTAGTTCTGTCTTTATAATCCTTTCGCATTTTTTCCCCACCTTTTTTCACTAACTGTAGATGTTTCTCATTTTCTCAAGACTACAGTAGATTCATCTAGAGCCTCTATCACTGAAACGATTAACTGATCAAACAGCGAGAAAGGCTCAACATTGATGGAAAGGATCTAAGAATAAAAACAAATATGTGTTGGGAACAAACAGAGAAATGAGAGTAGAAAATGATAAAAGCTCTTTCCAAAACATCAAAACGGGAGTTAGCAGGGATGTGTTCTGTCATCAGATTTGTTTCCACTTTATAGCGAAACCATCGTGAGAAACCTGAAAGAATGTCCTGGATAAAGGTTAAGGAAAAATGTTAAAACAATCTTTGTTATGCAGAATATGAAAAAGACCTAAACAACCTTGTGAATATAATAGAAATAGAAAGCAGAAATAAAGGGCTGGAGCTTAATAGCAAAAAGACTAAGTCATGATAATCAGTGAAAAAAAAAAAAATCTCACAGCAAAATAACAGCAAATGCCACAATACTGAGACAAGCTGCTAAGTTTAAACATCTGGGAACGGTCATCTCATCAGACAGCAGAAGCATATTAAAAATAGCCAGCAAAATCAGCCAAGCCAAAACAGCATTCAAGAAAATGAAAAGTGTTCTTACCAACAAATGCCTATCAACATTAGGAAGAGAATTCTTCGGTTTATATCGAACCAATATTGTTGTACGGATGTGAAGTGTGGACAGTTAACATGCAAAGTCAGAACAAACATTGAGGCAGCTGAAAAACGTTGTTTCTAAGAATAATGTTACGAATTCCATGGACATCAAAGAAAAAAAATTAGACAGCCTTGAATGAGGCAAACAAAAAAAGAACATTAATGAAGAAGATTAGGAAAAGACAAGCACAGTCTACAGGACATTTTATGACAAGAAAAATTAGAGCACCTAGTCACAACAGGAAAGCTGGAGGGGAAAAAGAGCAGCACCAAGTAGACCCAGGGAGAAAATACTGGAAGACCTGGGGAATGGAAGAAGACAGAAAGGGTGGGAGATGTACTTGCAGTGACATAAGATAAATTCATATGAAGGTTCATGATCTCCAACACCATGTAGCAGGGCACATGATGACAATGGTAGCAGATTAATAAGGTTGCTACACCTGGAAAGCCGAAGTACATTCCCCTCTTAACATTTTACTCACAATGTACTCAGTGCCTGTGTCCCGAGCCAAGTCAGCCGGATTGTTAAGTACAACTCTGTTATTACTGCGATCCAGCCCAAAAAACTGGTTGTCATTCCTGCCAATGATGGAGACGCTGGTACTGTTAAACGGAGACTGCAACAGAAGAAAAACACAACTTGTTACAAACAGGAAAACGTGTGTGTGTTGTTAGCAAACAGGAAAACGTGTGTGTGTTGTTAGCAAACAGGAAAACGTGTGTGTGTGTGTGTGTGTGTGTGTGTTGTGTGTTGTGTGTGTGTGTGTGTGTGTGTGTGTGTTGGGTGGATGGAAGTCACTTTTGAGCTGAGACTTTTTAGATTTCCATTCATTTAAGCAAGCTCATTAATTCTGAAACACAACCATGTACATCACTACAACTACATAGATGCTCATTCATTTTTGTTGCTTTTTGAAGGTGGTGTTTCTCTTTTTTTTTTTTTACCTTGGAAGCTGATGAATGCATCAGTCACAATTCAAAAAGGACATAACAACAAACAACTCTTAAAGAAATGCCCATGATAGGGGTTAGATGCCTGCCAGCTAACAAGCAGGCAAGAAAAGTTGTAACACATACAAATCTGCCAATGTGGGGGAAAAGATTATGGCAATGCATTAACTTCCGTCAAAATAATGCCATTTAAAATCATGATAGTCTGGTCAGAGTTCTCTGAAGATTGTGAGCAAGGACATATTCTAATCAAGTGGAATAAATGTTGGACTTATGATCGTAATGTCCCGAGTTTAATCTACCTAGACATTTCCACCTGGTGCATAAAGGGTGGATAATTTTCTGATCTTCCAAGCCAGTGTATGTGCAAATCTGCCAGTACCCACAGCCCCTTCCTGTGAAGATGCACGCAGAATATCAAACAAGCACATTAAACATTCTTTACGTCATGTCAGTGGCCGACTTACAAAAAACACGAAAACTTTCAGCATGCACACCATCAAATACGCAACATAAAGGAATGTGGTCAGATCGCCTTACAGTCTGAGATCTCTGTGCTCCACAAAAATGTCCAGCCATGACTGTTTGCCATAGTGCAGTAGTTAGCACAGCAGACTACCACTGTTTTCCACCAAATGTCACTCTGTATCGAATTACTGTGAGATATAGCCCACCTATGCTGTCAGTTCAGCAAGTATGGCAGTGCAAACGAACACCATAAACATGAATATCATCTTGTGCATGCGATTTGTCATGATCAATTGTGTGTGTGAGGGTGTGTGTGGTAAAACATTCAGAGGTAAGTGGTGATCAATCTGCACCACTGCATGCCATTGTGGCTTCAAAGATTACTAGTCAATTTACCACACCTGTGTCTGCAGTCTATCCACAGAGAGCATATCATACTAAACTAACGTGTATTCCTTAGATACTCGGTTATCATTCTCTTGCCACTTAAGTCTGGCCGTTACTTTGCCTCAGTGTGACATGTGAATTTACAGCATGGAGCATGTAGAAAATAACTGATAAACTACACTTACCTAGTAAGGTCAAGTTTCATTATTTTGAAACAACTAACATGCAACCCCTGGGTTTGTCTCAAAATGACAGTGATTTAACAGATCCTTTCTAAGATTATGTAAGTCTACTGAGCGCTCACCTCCAAATATTGACTTGCTATGGGTAGGCTACATCTCATGTTTTCTTTACTTTGTAACAATTGTCTTGAAATAATTATAATTAAACATTACCTTACTAAGATAAATCTAGTTTAGTTGTAGTTTGAATCCTAACAGTAATGTAAAAACCATTTTGAGATTTTTCAGTTCTGACCAGCTCCTACACAGAGTACACCATGGGACCATTGGAAAAACTGGGACCACATAGCCCAGTTTCATTCACTAAACAGATGCGTCACTGAGTGTGCTGTTCAAGTCTCCTGACTAACATCACAACTACTTATCTTTCAAACATGGTTGACACTAAGATGTATTATAATAGCAAGCATAGAGGACAGCCTTGTCACAAAGTTTTGATACAGAATGAAAGTATATAGCATCATTATTTTCATCACTGTTGTCATCAATTATGAAAAACTGTCCCAGCCTCTGTGCCCATCAAAATGGCATAAAGAATGGTACTGAAAAAGAAAACCAAACTGGTCCAGCCATTCTGTAATTTCCCTTCGTATACAAAAAGGTATAAAAACTAGAGAAAAATGTTTCCACCACACACAATTCTGATTATAAATCTCCATGCTGTTGAGAAACTAAAATAGCACACCTATTACAACCACAAATATTACCACTACTGAGACAGGTACTATTTATATTTACTATGAAAAGCAGATCATTATACTAAAAAAGGAAAGTTATGGGAAAAATTTCATGGCTGATTTCAGACAGTGAATCATTACTGTGACCTAACCATGGGTCGTTAAGCTCAGAGTCTTTAACTAAAGCTTTCAGAATGCTCAAAGTTATTAAATGAAGCTTATGTCTGTTTTCACAGAGAAGTGATGCAATAACGGAAACTGGGAAAAATTCCTTGACATTCAAGATGCATGTGATATAAACAATCTTTTTTCTTAAAGGGGAGATCAAAAATGGTGAGTGCAAATGAAATTTTTCATAATAAATTTAACCTCTTCTCTGCTTGGTACGAGTAACGCTCGTAGTAAAATCGAAATTCACCACGCCCGTATACGAGTGCCACTCGTAGTAAACTCGTCACGGAAAGCGAGCAAATCTACACAAGAAATGACTGCGCAAAATGTTTCCAACTCTGTTGCTGATATCAGCGAAGAGCCCCATATCCTTCACGTCACCAGTAACTGACCACAGGATATGCAAATCGCGAGTTGAGAGGTTACAGTGATTAGCGAATTCAAGATGGCAGCGAGACCTAGTACGTCGTCGGCTCGACCTGTTTTCAAGCGGTACACTGCGCTTGATGTGTTGGACGAGATATTCAACGATCAAGACAGTGGAGAAGAAGACATGGGAGGATCGGATCCTGACATCAGTGATGAGGAGGAGACGGATGGGAACCAGCACCATCCACTTTTATCGGAGATAGGTGCTGGTGATGACGTGGATCCTTCGTTCGCTCCCAGTGAAAGCAGTGGGGAAACCAGTGCTAGCGAGGGTGAAGAAGAGGAAATGGGGGATCCTCTACCATCAACAAGCACTGCACCCCCTCCTGTCAGGAGGGGACGGGGTCGTGGACGTGGTAGGGGGTCTGGACGACGGCGAGGGCCCCGTGGAAGCGGCAGGGGGCGTGGCGTGAGGCGTGGTCAGCAACAGCTAGTGAGAGAATGGCGAGAAGCTGATGCACAGCACCCCAACCCTGGTGTAGTTTTCACTGGAAATCCGGGGTTGAAGGTCAGCTGTGCTAATTTTAGGCCGGTTGACTATTTGGAATTATTTTTTTCTGACCTAGTCAACCATCTCGTCATTCAGACAAACCTGTATGCTGACCAGTTTCTCGAGGCACACCCCAATCTTCCACAGTTTTCCAGGGCCAACAAGTGGGAGAAAGTCGACTGTGCAGAAATGAGGAAGTTTCTGGGCCTGGTTCTGCTGATGGGCATTGTGCGGCTACCTTCAATTGAACTGTACTGGTCTAAGAAGGTGCTGTACAGAATTCCAGTCTTCAGCTCCATCATGACAAGAAACCGGTTCCAGGCAAGTAGCTCTATTTTTTTTTCTTTTCTTTTTTTCACTACTTGATTCTTCATCCCTCCACTATTCATTTTGTGTGTGTGTGTGTGTGTGTGTGTGTGTGTGTGTGTGTGTGTGTGTGTGTGTGTGTGTGTGTGTGTGTGTGTGTGGTTTTATATATTCAAGTGTGTGTGATACTGTCAGTGTGTGCTTGTGTAAATGTGTGTGTGTGTGTGTGTGTGTGTGTGTGTATGTGTAGGCTGTGTGTGTGTGTGCGTGTGTGTGTGTGTGTGTGTGTGTGTGTGTGTGTGTGTGTGCATGTGCGTGTGTGTGTGTGTGAGTGCACATGTGTACATACGCATTATTTATTTCTGTTTGCAAGTTTTCCATACAAGTTTGCTGATTTTGTAAAACACAAAAGCACTTTTTTGGTACACCAGTGTGGTGTTTTTATATTCATGTGTGTGTGATACTGTCAGTGTGTGCTTGTGTGAATGTGTGTGTGTGTGTATGTGTGTGTGTGTGTGTGTGTGTGTGTGTGTGTGTGTGTGTGTGTGTGTGTGTGTGTGTGTGTGTGTGTGTGTGCGCGCGCGCGTGTGTGCATAAGCATTATTTATTTTCTGTGTGTAAGTTTTCCATGCAAGTTTATTCATTTTGTAAAAGACAAAAGCACTTTTTTATACCAGTGTGGTGTTTTTATATATTCAAGTGTGTGTGATACTGTCAGTGTGTGCTTGTGTAGTGGGTGTGTGTGTAGGCTGTGTGTGTGTAGGCTGTGTGTGTGTGTGTGTGTATGTGTGTGTGTGTGTGTGTGTGTGTAGGCTGTGTGTGTGTGTGTGTGTGTGTGTGTGTGTGTGTGTGTGTGTGTGTGTGTGTGTGTGTGTGTGTGTGTGTGTGTGTGTGTGCCCAGTTGTGGGTCTGCTTACTTATCTTGAAAGTTTACTCTGTATTTCAGATTCTTCTTCAGTTTCTGCACTTCAACAACAATGCAGCCATGCCAGTGCCAGGTGATCCAGCGTACGACCGGCTCTACAAGATCCGTCCTATTCTGGATCATCTGCATGAGAGGTTCCAGGAGGTGTATGAGCCCCGGCAAGCGGTATGTGTTGATGAAAGTCTACTTCTTTGGAAGGGTAGACTGATATTTCGTCAATACATACCGTTGAAACGTGCCCGGTTTGGCATCAAAATATACCTGTGCTGTGAGTCTGACGGCGGTGTCAAGGGAAGTGGTGGCTACTGCTACCGCTTCAAGGTGTATGCTGGAAAGGAGGACCCCGTCAATGAGGTGCAGCCTGTCCTAGAGTCCGTAAATGCAGACAACCCAACTCTCTCGGCCAGCGAGAAGATGGTGCTGTACTTGGTAGCCCCTCTCCTGGAAAAGGGCTACCATGTCTACACGGACAACTGGTACAGTAGTCTGCGGCTGTACCTCTACCTCCTGGAAAGGAACACCTTGGCCTGCGGCACCGTCCGGGAGAACCGGGGTATTCCAGAGGAGCTACGTGGAGTGAAGCTGGACCCCGGATCATCAGCTGCTCTTTGTGGTGACAACAAGATCGTCGCCACAAAGTACCACAGCACAAAAGTGGTGCACCTGCTGTCCTCTGTGCATGGCCACACTGAGGCACCCATTCCACACCGGGGACGACGGGGTGTCAACATGCGTCCGTCTGTTTCATCGAATTACAACAGGAATATGGGTGGAGTTGACAAACAAGATCAGCTGCTTCACCCATATGACTGCTCACGTAAGTCGATGAAATGGACAAAAAAACTGTTTTTCCATTTTCTGCAGGTTGCAGCCTGCAATGCATTCATCTTGCAAAAGTCAAGAGGTGATGACTCCTGTAACACTTTCCTAAGTTTTTTGGAGAGTGTCATCACCTCTTGGATTTGGCCAGATCAGGTGCCAGCTGTGGAAGAGGGAAAAAACAGATGACGAGGTGAGGGTGGGTGCACACCACTTTTTATTTCCACTGCCACCGACACCAAACAAGTCTAACCCCACCAAGCCGTGTCGGGTCTGCACGAAGAAAATAAAAGTGCGGAAGGAATCCCGCTACTACTGCCCCTCCTGCCCATCCAAGCCTGGATTGTGCTTAGGCCAATGTTTCAAGGACTACCACACCAAGTTTGTGTATTGGCAGTAGGGTGTTCTGTGTTAGTTTTTTTTTTCCCCTCAGTTATATATATTTCATTTTCTTCTGCTTTTTTGTGCTTTTGTTTTTGTGTTCTTAGTTTTCCATTCTACAGTGCATTTTTTTTTCCTCACCTGTGTGTGTGTTCACCGTTTTGTGAACGCTGTGACAAGACTGAGTGCCATCAGTGAAAGAAGACCAAGTGGAGTATAGAATGAATCCCCTTGTGTGTTTCTTTGAACCACAATTTGGACAGACAAAAAAATGAACACCATCCCCCAAAGTTATGAAGTAACGAATGTAGACAACCTGAGGATTATGTCCAAGCGCAAGTGCTGGATTCCTATAGAACAGTATGGCAGTAATGTGAGTACAATATGTTCAGAAACACTAACACAGTTCCCACAGTGTTTTATGTGATAACAAATGGATACCAAGTGTGTGTGTATGTGGGGGGAGGGTCTTTCTTTTTGAACAGACAATTGTTTATTTTTTTCTTCAGACTTTTTTTTCCCATAGTTGTCATTTTGAACATTTACCAATATGTATAATATTATACTATAACAATTTGGACCATACTGTGTACTTACAGTGATGTTGAGTAAACACTAACAGAAGTTTTTGTCAGTGTTTTACAGGTTTTATGTGTTGTAACATGTGTATGTTTTTAGAAACTTTTATTTTCTGTAAAACCACCATCCGTTATATCCCTGGCCATCTTCCCAATGGCTAACAAAATTACACTATTGTTATATAGCATTATAACTTGGGGTAAAATGAAAGAGAAGCCATAAAATCTAAGTCATATGTCAACAAATGAATAAGCAGTGATTGCGGTACTGAACCTACCCCAAATAGTAAAATTATGCCCCTTTCCAGTAGAATTGGGGTACCCCCAGTAACATACAGATTGTTACACAGAGGGACATTTATTGACATCAGTTTGAATCCCAGGTGTTTGTAATATTGCTGAGCAAACACCAAAAGGTATTTTGCTTTGTTCAGTGGGCTTTTATGTGCTGAATTGTTCTAAAACTCTCAAATTGAAAACAAAACAAAAACTGATTTATCACATGTTATTAGTGTGAACCATCATCATTACCAACAAAATCAAATTAGAATGATGTGAAATTGTAAACAAGGGTATAAGGAAGAAGTCCACAAAAAATCTAACAAATAACTCAATAAGTGGATGAGTAATGTACATGTTAGTGAACATACTGCAAAAAGCATGATTATGCCCCTTTTTTCCTAAAAAATAGTACTCCCAATTATGAGCAGATTATGATCAAGAGCAACATTCCTTGGGATTTATATGACTGTCATGTGTTAGTGCTGATGTTGAATAAATAGTAAAACCACTTTTCCAATGTTCTGACTCATTTTGTGTGGCACAGTGTATTTGTGTATACTCGAAAGCTGTTATTTTTTGGTAATTTTTTGTAGTTATGTCAGTTTCTGCTATACTAATTATCAACATAATCAAGTTATTTTGACAGGACATTGTAGACCAATGCATAACAACAAAACATGCAAAAAATCTGAGAGATCTGTCAAGAAATAAATAAGCAGTAACCATTTTATTGAACCTACCCTAAAAAGCTAAATTTTACCCTGGCAAGCAGTTATTCGAAAGTGCTATTATACTGAGCAGTTAAGGGGTTAAAGCTGATGTCTGACTTCTACTTGCATCGATGTCACTATCTCTATAATTCCTACTCACATCAACATCACTATCTCTGATGGTGTAGGTGGCAATACTTGCACCAGCAGCTGCATTGCGATTAATGGTACCAGTGTAGGGGTCCCCGACAAAGACGGGCGCTGAGTTGCGCACAACTGACACTGTTACTGTGCCAGTGTTGGCAGATGAACGTTCAGGAGGATTGTTCTCTGTAGCAATAACTCGACACTGAAAATATAAAAGTCATTCAAAATTGTTATCAGAGACATTCAATAGCTTTTAGTACAACTCTATAAAACAGTAAATAAAACTGAAAAAATAATAATGATCAAAAATAATGCAGGCATTCCAATGGCGGATGGTGGAGAGGTCTGATTCTATGAAGTCCTCCTCACCCAAAGGAAAGCAGCGTATACACTAAAGCCACTCCTTTCCATGTGCAACCCTTGTTTGGCTTGACAGACAGGTGGTCCCCTGCATAAGATGTCGCCAACATTACTAGGCATGTAACACACATTATTATATCCCCTGTTCTCAGAGTTTGTCGAGTCATGGCATGACCAATCACCTGTCTGTATAAATGGGTAAAAAGAGGAGATCTGGCTCCTTAAACAAGCAGCCATACATGCCCCAACATTCACAAACCATTCCCATCTCTATATGGGCAAATATGAATCCTGGACATTTCAACAGATGGATCAGAAGAATGATGGTAAATACTCAGCGGCTGTGAAG
This sequence comes from Monoplex corrugatus, assembly GCA_030674185.1. NCBI lineage: Eukaryota > Metazoa > Mollusca > Gastropoda > Littorinimorpha > Ranellidae > Monoplex > Monoplex corrugatus. The sequence goes on from CM060305.1 coordinate 126,961,904, forward strand.
ATGACGACAGACAAAGTTAGAACCCACTGTCTTGAGGGTGTTTTTAGGAGAAAAGAAGGCAATGGAGTAAACCCAACACAAATCCAGAGGGGAGCCCTTAGGGTCTTAGATAGTGTATCTTGCCACCATCTTGCAGTTTGTGCAGCCAAGCTGATGCAAAATGTACTGCTTTATATTCATTTAGACCACATCAGTGAGGCCAAGAGGGGAATCCTGATGGATGGGCAGCTCAAGACCTCCATACACATTGCCTTCGTCTGCACCCTGGAGAGGTTACTCCAGTGCTGTTTCAAAGCAGTAAAATCAACACAGAAGGCAACAGTTATAAGTCCAACTAAACTGTCATCAGGTACAGGCACGACAGATTGCCTCCAATGGTTGTTGAGGTCCAAGCCCCCAGACAATAGTGCGCTTGTCTGCTACAATCTGCCTGCTTCTGTAGATGCTGGAGCTAAGAACTGATTGAAAAATGGATAGCTATCACTGCACAGGCAAACCACGGATAACAAAAAAGGAACCACAGTCATTCGACTAGATTACTTGTCCTGCCTCTCAGACACCCAAGATCTGGGCACTCGTATCAGCTGGATATGATCATCAGCACAAGAGCTGCACTCAGCAGCCTGCTTCTCACACGCAGCTTCCTAAGTGACAAAGACCATTCCACATATGCAGCATGGTCTGACTGATACAAGAGGATCCACCACATCAAGCAGAAAGGATGCCCATGCATCAACACGGCCAGGGCAGTCCACTCTACAGCTTGGCAAAGAACTCAACGTACAAACGGAACAGACTTTCAAAGTGAATGCAGCCACAACTACAGAGAACAGTTCGTGACACCATCTACAATGCCACTATATTATCCCTTAGGATACGGAGGGGGAAAAAACTTATTTGATTAAGTCTAATCTGTCTGAGATGGAACCTGTTATTGATACCAAATAAGAAGCCTGATTAACTAGAAAAGAGACCTGTCCCCCCCAAAAAAAATCTTGCTGCATTGGAACAAGCGAGAAACAAAGGCCAACAAACAGCTAGGCATGGTGCAAATGACTAATGGCAGACCCTGTTTCAGAACATCCAGTTCACACCAAAAAAGGCAGCATACAAAAGTGTGTTTGAGGGTATGAAGAACACCTTCAGGCCCACCACTAGTCAGATCACTCTACTGCAGTCCAAGGATGGCAAAATCATCAAAGACCCTGCCAAACAGATGGGAAAAGGTAGGACGAACATGACCAGAATCTGTGCACCACTGGGAACATGATCATTGAGTCAGCCCTAAAAGCATACCCACCTTGCCCAACATGGATGAGATGGATCTATCTCCAACAAAACAGGAACTTGGCATGGCCATCAACTGACTTGCCCATGTTTACCCTTTGACTCCCGCACCCTGTCTACCAGCATCCTGCATTGTCAACCATGCTAGCAGAGCAAAAACTTAACCCTTTGACTCCCTTACCCTATCCATCAGCATCCTACAGGAAGCTGGTGAATAGTGTGAGGGAGTCAAAAGGTTAAGTTTTTGCAGTTGATGAATAGGGTACGGTGTCAAAGGGTTAAAGCACATGACAAAGATGGCATCCCTGCTGAAGTGATTCAGTGCAGGTTACCAATGCTTATGATTAATCTCCATGAGGGATCGGTTCCCCAAGACAAGCAAGACGCAATCATCATTACACCATACAAAACTAAGCAAGACCACAGTGACAGTAAAAATTACAAAGGCATATCACTTTTCAGCATCACTGGCAAAATTTATTTGAATGGTTCTAAGAGGCTGCAGATACTAGCAAATCCCAATGCAGTTTCAGGGCAGAGAATCCACCATTGACATGAACATCTCATTCAGGCATCTACAGAAGAACAGCTGGAAACAGAGTTACTCTTTATATATTTGACCTCATCAACATGACCAAAGCTTTCGAACTGGTTAGCAGAAAAGGCCCTTCCAGCTCTGGGAAAAGATTCAATGTCCATCAAAGTTGCTGAATCTCCTCATCTCTTTCCATGACAGCATGCAGGGGACAGTGCAGTCATTTCTCATTCAAAGCAGAGTGAAGCAGAACTGCATCACTGTTCTGATGCTTTTAGAACCTTTTCCCTAATACTGCTGCATACTTTCAAAGCAGTTGGCAATAGAGTGTACTTACAATAGGTCTAACGATAAGCCCTTCAACACTGTATACCTCAAAGCAAATAAAAGTATGTCAGGTCATGATGATGGAAACGATCTTCACCAATGATTCTGCCTCATCATCTCACTCACACTCTGGTCTCAACACAAGGCAGACTCACAATGTATGATGATCTGTCCTGAGGGTCAGGAACCAAGTCTTTCTTAACGTACAGGCCACCATTCCTGAAGATGCCAAAGTAGGTGTTGCACAACTGGTCACTGGCATCATTATTCACCAATGAAAAGTACACATCTGGATTCTGAAAAAATAATAGATGCATTTCAACAGAAATCAAACACAGGTCATTCTATTTTGTTAAAAACTTACCAAAGTAAGTATGCATGCCTGAAATCTTAATAGCATTTATTAATTTTACTTCTTGTTTCAAGCATTTTTTATCAAACAATAGTAATGATAATGGAGATGATTAATTACATATAATATTAATGTAAGAATTTATAATTCTTTCAAGACATTCATTCGTTGTCCCTTGCTGGGATGCTAATACTGACATACAAACCAAAACATTTCAAAAGTTGTGTGCTTGTGATTTTCTCTTTTCTGTTACTCCCTTGTAATTCTCTCTGTCCAACTAGTTCTCTGTAAATGTGAAGCCATCTGTGCAACTTTTAATGTCAAATTAATCTGTTCAGCACAGGAATTTAGAACTTAATTCAAATCCATAAGTACAATGACTCCACAGCTTCAGAATTCAATCTGACATCATACTTGGGTATAGAAATGTGCAAACTATTCTCAAGTGTAAAAATGTACAAACTATTTCTCTATATCAATGCTTCCATACATAAGTACCCACAACCAAAATAATCTTCTGTGTACTGCCCAAACACATATGCACTACTCACTCACTGTTTCTCCATATATAGACAGCCAGACACAGACAGACAGATAGAGAAGTACTCACTCACTGTTTCTCCATAGACAGACAGACAGACAGACACAGAGAGACAGACAGACAGAGAAGTACTCACTCAGTTTCTCCATATATAGACAGACACAGAGAGATAGACAGATAGAGAGAGATAGAGAAAGAGATAGAGACAGACACACACACAGACTGACAAATAGATAGATATAAACACACACACACATATATATATACACACATGAATATACATATTTGTAAAATCTGGACCATGATCCACAACCTTTTCCCTCAACTTTGGCCTAAGCGGCTAAAACAACGATTGCAGTTTGTTCGTGGGTTTCTTGATTCTGTTAAGCAGCATTCTCAAATCTACTTGCAACAGTGTTCTCTAGTCTATTTTTAGTTTCACTTTAGCTCTCCGAACAGGTTTTGACTGTTCATAAATTTTTCATGAATAAGCTCGCAGTAAATGTGTCAACTGTTCTTTATTTTTTTCAGATTTGCAAACACAGAAACTACTATTTTCCCATAAATTTTTGTGCAATTAATTTTTTTGTGTAATTACTGCAGCTTAGAATCCACTGAGGCTTGTGTGTATGAACAAATGTCCCATTTCTTAAAAATCTCACAAAAATTGTGTACAAGAAATACTTTTACAAAAAGTGGAAAACAATACATGGGTACGTTGTGTACCACCTACCCCTGATTTAGTCAAATACTGCTTAAACACCTCCTGAATGAGTTGAAGATAGATAACAGAATGAAGATGCAGTACAAACAGTCTGGATACTCAAAAGTTAGGTTGAAAAATCATCTGAAGGTAAATGCCTCCAAATTTGATAAAATGGTGACTGAAAGCATGACATGACGACACACATTGCACATTGTGATGAAATGTGTTTAAAAAAATGATGCCAGAGATTAAAGATGTGCATCTATTACATTATCTTTTATCTTTAACTGTAGTATGTGACATTATGCCCATGCACTTATGAAGCATATTACAGAATATCTAAATTGTTGCTGATTCACTTTGTGCTTGTGTTATGTTGTCCTGTTTGCTTGATGTGTAACTTTGATGTATAACTGATCACAATGTGAATATGCAATAATAAATGCTGTACATGAATATGTTATCTGTGTTATGTCTATGTACTGGATTGTACATACACTTGAATTGAAGAAAATCTCAGCACAGTGAAAACAAAACTTCCACAAAAACACTGTACTAATGTTTGACTGCAATGTTCTTGTCATGCACATCCAATAAATGTTAAAATTTTCTAAACTGACAAAAAAAATTTTTTGTGGACATACACCACTAGCTTGGGCAAGGTAGAAGACATCACCAATTTCCTGGATTTCCAAAATTCTTTCCGTGGCACTGAAGAAACTTATCACTGGAGGATTAGGATC
>CM060305.1:126968894-126973894 GCA_030674185.1 Monoplex corrugatus
TGTCTATTATCTCTAAAAATAATATACAGTATCTGTTATCTGTATATATGTGTATGAAATGCATCCAAGCGAGTGCATGCATTGATGCATGAGTGTGTGTATGTGTACATTTGCTTATGTGCAAGAGTGTAAGTGTGTACGCAATGCATGCATGTGACAGTGTGCACTGTCCTTTTCAAAACATCTATGAATACTATCAAAATACATATTTACAGTAAATCCCTTCCTACTTCATTCATCAGTCTCTAAAAACAAAAAAACTTACAGGAATATTTCCTTCAATGAAATTCTGGTCGTTGTCAGCAGCTGAGACAGTCACAACTGCGATGGCACCTACATTGGCAGAAAGACTGGCTGTGCAACTACCGGTGCTGAAGACAGGACTGTTGGCATTGCGGACGATGTTGATAGTAACAGTTGCCGTGTTGGTGCTAACCTGGTTTCCTCCATCCACGGCCCTTACATTCAACTAAAGAGAGAAAAAAATATTAAAAATTATAAAACAAATTTTAAAATGAGGTAAAAGTCATTAATCAGTGAAGTGGAAGAGGCCAGAACTGTCTTTGGGCCAGCATTACGATGGTGTGCACATTTCTCCCTCACTGATTTGTCTTCCCAAATCCTGAAAAAGTCAGGTATGCACTCACAGGTGGGTGGATTCAATTCAAGTCAATTCATATTGCTTATAGCCCAGCTGACCACTAGAGCAATATCAGGGCTAACACCATGTCAAAAAGAAAAGAACAATTCGTTAAGATAAAAAAAAAAAAACAGTTAAAAACCATGCTCACCGTCAACCTTGCAAATCTAAAATGCCATTAAAGAAAAACACATAAAATTACATCAAGTGAAATCTATTGATCTCTTATAAAAACTGGAAAATTGCATCAGGAGGGACGTCTCGGAAGAGTTCCTTTAAGGAATCTGCCGTGTAGTGCTTTTGTCTCACATCGTACAAGTCCCAGCAATCAAGGAGGAGGTGTCGGATAATCAACGGCTCATCACATGGTATACACCATGATGCTTCTTCATTTTTCAAAAGGTACGAGTGAGTGTAGGATGTGTGACCTGTGCATAATCTACATAACACTGTCTCTTTCTTACGGTTTCCTGCAGCAGATGGGAGAATTTCTTTCAGGTTAGGGTGGATTTGGAAAAGTTTGTTACCTGTCTGTTCATTCCAATCCTCCTGCCACAGATTTCTTACGTAACTGTGCACTTTCAATTTGACATCTGTGTAAGGGATCAAGCACTTAGACATCTTTGTCATTGCAGCCTTCTTGGCCAGATAGTCAGCCTTTTCATTGCCTCCAATACCAACATGGCCAGGAATCCAGACAAAAACAATCTCGTAACCTTCACTTGCAAGAGTAGAATACACTTCAAAGAACTTCACAAGTTCAGGGTGACTAATGTTTCGGCAAGCGATTGCCTGCAAAGCAGAAAGGGAGTCAGAAAAAATGAGAAACTTTTTGTGTTTGTATTGGGACACTATTTTTAGTGCCAAAACCAGAGCAGTCAGTTCAGCAGTGTAAACAGAACTTTCAGATGGAATACGTTTTGAAAATGCTCGAATGGGAATCTCGGAGCAGAAGGCAGCAGCAGCAACACCTTCATCACACTTGGACCCACCAGTGAAGATTCTGTGGGATGACAGAGATTTTTCACACAATTCCGCATAAAACGATTTGTACACCAGTGCACTGGTATTGTCTTTATGGAAGGAAGCATGATCAAAACAAACCTTCGGTGTTTTCAACATCCATGGTGGACTATCTGGAAACTTTGAGTTGTTAACAACTGCTACATTTATATCTGCCTTTCCCAAATGGGGACGGACACGCAGCTCCAAAGGAGGAGTCACTTTTGGATGTTTTTCAAAATCACTTTGAAACCTGGGGTTGAAGACACAGTCGTAAGCTGGGTTTTCCGGTTCAGAGAACAGTTTCAAACAGAAATTTAAACTTAGTTTCAGTCTACGGTTGCTCAGGGAGGGCTCCCCTGCCTCTGCATACAAACTATACACAGGAGTTGTTCTGAATGCACCAAGACACAGGCGCAGCCCTTGATGGTGAATGGGATCAAGTGCCTTTAGGTACGACGCTCTCGCAGATCCATATACTACACAGCCATAGTCCAGTTCAGAGTGAATTAAAGCTCTGTACAGGTGTAATAGCGTTTTCTTGTCGGCACCCCAGTCTGTATGAGCTACAACTCGAAGAATATTCAGAGCTTTCTGGCACGATATTTTTAGATGTTGGATATGACTGAGAAAGTTCAACTTTTCATCAAAAATCAAGCCCAGAAATTTAGCTTCTTTTACAGTTGGAATGATGCACTTTCCCAGATGAATTTCTGGAGCAACAAAGAATTCTCGCAGGTTATGAAAGTGAATACACTGTGTTTTGGTTGCGGAAAAATTAAAGCCGTTTGTCTCTGCCCACTGCTGGACCTTATCTACACACAGCTGCAGCCGTCTCTGAATGCCTGCATAGAAGCTTCCACTTGCATAAACTGCAAAATCGTCCACAAACAAAGAACAGTCTGAGCCCTGCTGTACTGATTTGACTATGTTGTTGATCTTGATAATGAACAGCGCAGGAGAGAGAATGCTCCCTTGTGGTACACCAAGCTCTTGCTCATGGATATCCGACAGAGTAGTACCAACCTGCACTTGAAACTGTCGATATCTCGAGTAACATTTGCACTCATACAGACTTCTGCAATCAGACTGAAAGACGAGACCTTACTTCTATGCCATTCAGGTCTCAAAAAGACAACACTGTTTTAAACGTGGTGAAACTTGTAGTATCATTCATATTCTATTCATATATCTACCTACCTAAGCGTTCATGTTTTTTTCTTATATTTTTACTAAGTTTGACTAAAACATCACACTGCTGTATTAATACAAACAGTTAATCAATGTGCACTGAACTTTAATTTCATGTAAAGTGGCAGGTGTGGTAGGTAAGTGGGCAAACATCAGACTGAATACTTCAGCCTGGTAGATAAATAGTGGAGGTTAACATGGGTGCAATGCCTAAACTCCTTTCGCATATAAACACATGCAGAATGTTAAATATGATCCTTACATCATATCAGTGTCTGGTAACTCAAGGAAACATGAGAAAAAACAGCATGCATGCCCACCAAAGATTATGCAGATTGTGCAACAACATAGCAGAATGTCGTCAGCTCACTTTAAGCTCTTAACAGATCTTTTTGTTCTACTTAAAATTCTAATCATGTGTACTGCCCAGCTAGTCCAAATGAGTTTGGAGAATAAAGCTATACCAGAATGGTTTATAATCATTTCTAATCTTACTTTTGACTCAGAAAAGAACTTTCTTTACGAGGGGAAAAACACTTGAAAAGTAGTTTTACCTCATTCCTTCATTAATCACTTAAAATCCTTAACAGCTTGATTACATAAAATCAGCAATCAATAAAGCTGTAACTAAATATATGATAAGTACGTATCTTATTCACTGACATACTTAACATATTTACAAAGGTGACGAAAACTTAAATAAATTTAGTGCACTAAAACTCTGATTAGTCAAAGTTATCCGATAAATAGTGACATGTCCTTATAACTGAACATTTTGAAACACCTTGCCAAATTATTCTGCAATTTAATTGTGAAATTACATGCAAATATTGTATTGTCATTTGCTATGATGTCACACTGAGTCCAGTCATTATCCAAGCTTCATGGCCATGTTTAGCATTGAAGACTTGTGCGTTTATGCTAAATTGTAGTTCTGGTGCAGATATATTAAAAACAAAACAAAGTGTATGTGGGTTACAAACTCTTTCACATAGGTGGCTGTCATCCTTTAAGGATGGACAAAATGACACCAAAAGGCAAGCATAGTCGAGGACATGAGCTGAACTGCTAAGGAGATAAATGCTCAAAATGTCATCGAGAAATTTTGAATGAAGACAGATAACTGATGTGTCAAAAGATCGCTCAGGACATGGGTAACAGTTGAGGATTAGTTCATGTGATTTTAACGAGTTATTTATTTTGGAACGAGATGTTTTCCAGTAAAGGGGGGGGGGGGTTCACTACACTGCCTTAATGAAGAACAAAAATGGGTGTAGGCCATTTTTGCACAGACAAACAGGTACAAAAATGCTGGCAACAGCTTTTTAAATCACAGTTGCCACCAGTGAACATGATTTAGAAGCTTTGAGCCAGAATTACATGACAATTGTCAGATCGGCACATTCCTGTCTCTCCAAGATCCATCGACTTCAGATGAAAGTTACAAAGTTTAAATGTGAAGACCACATGTGTCTATGCTAACTAAGGTGCATTGATGGCATGTCACATTCCAGTGTGACAAATTGTTAATCAAGGCTACAACAGAATGTTTCTGATGAAAATACAAGGACCTGCAATCAGAAAGAAATGCAAAATAAAGTTAAATGATTTGCCACTGATATTAATTAAAAACGTCCCTTACCACAAAACACAGAGGGTAACGTCAGTTGTGACATTATATCAATGGGATGCCATTCTCCAGATACAAGTCCACAGACTTTGATCTATTCCAAAGCTGAAAGAACCCCTCCATCATGTAAGTTTCTATGACGGAGACAATTTGGAACTGGAAGGGGCCGAGAAGGTACTGATCATTATCCTATTTTTACATTTTTACAAACATCTTCTCACTATTTATTGGATGACTCTCATAAATGGGGAAACAGAATCTTTAACACAGGACAAATCAAGTAAAATCTACAACAGATGGTGACCAGAACCTATAACACATGAGGAAGCAGGTAGAATCTATAACAAGGGAAAATAGGTAGTCTGTAACACAATCTGTAATACACAGGAAAAAAGTAGAATCTATAACACATGGGGAAACAGAATCTTTAAGACATGGGAAACCAAGCAGATTCCATAACACACTGGGTAACAGAATCTATAACACACAGGGAAATAGGTAAAATCTGTAACATGCCGGGAGACAAGTAGAATCTAT
>CM060305.1:126978894-126988894 GCA_030674185.1 Monoplex corrugatus
GGAAACCAGAATTGCCAACATTTACAAAGGTAGGCTTAGCCTGATTGCGTTGAACAGTCACAGTCATTGTCACAGAACTGCTTGCGCCGCCACCATCTGTCACGCTTATTGGGAACTGGAAAAAAAAAAATAAAACAAGGGAATAAAACAACTATAAAAACATAAAAAAAACTGTCATCTAAGCATTATGTTAGCACACACAAATACAGCAAAATTTACTTTATTTCCATTTATGCTAGTAGAGCATATTCTAAGTTGCTTTTTATATTTATTTATTTCTAATTTATCATCACTTTAAAATTACTTACAAGAATAGTAGTTCATGTTTTACAATTCTTTGTAAGAAAACCTCAGTTTGTATGTGCATGCATGTGTGTGTGTGTGTGTGTGTGTGTGTGTGTGTGTGTGTGTGTGTGTGTGTGTGTGTGTGGTGTGTGTGTGTGTGTGTGTGTGTGTGTGGTGTGTGTGTGTGTGTGTTGTGTGTGTGTGTGTGTGTGTGTGTGTGTGTGTGTGTGTGTGTGTGTGTGTGTGTGTGTGTGTGTGTGTGTGTGTGTGTGTGTGTGTGTGCTCTAGATGGGATTTCTGATTAACAAGCTATCCAAACTCCAAATGAATCTAAAATGGTACAGCACTTCTGCACAAACTACAGTGGCTTTCTATCAAAGCAAAAATTGAGTATATAATTATCACACTGCTTTCTATGTTTAAATTTGAATATCATGTCAATGTTTGTGTCAAAACTCTTCCTGCCCTACAAATCTTCCAATACTCTCAGGTCTCAAACAGTTTCTCCCTTAACCATACCTTGGTTCTAGATGACTACTTGTGGAAAGATACCCTTCTCTCTTTCAGCCCAACAACATGGAACTTCATAACTGTGAACACCAATTGACAGGACAGATCTAATTTTTTCAAATTAATGTGTTTTAACACCCAGAAACAAAATAGATGACATTTCTGACCTAGTCAGCAAATGCACTTTGACTTAACTTTTCTCTCAGAAACATGATTTAAATACATTGGTGATATGAGTGACATTGCTGCTTCAACAGCTATTGGCTTCTCCCTGACTTCAAAACCAAAATAATCTGGCACTGGTGGTGGTCCTTCTGTAATGTCTAGAGACAGTCTTGTCTCCTATATTAAAATATCCACCAAGAACTTTGATTTAAAATCATATTTAATACCACATAGCTTAACCATATCTTATTTGCACATAAGCTCAGCTAATGCGGAACACCGTACCAACTGCAAAATATTCAACTGGGTGGTCGAAAAATAGGCGAAAAGACGTCCACCACCAGGTGTTGCTGTCGATCCCACCCACTTATCCCAATACCAGTTCTGGTTTGAGTGATGCTCTTCCTCTTTTGGCAAAGTAAGTTAGAACAGTTGTCTCTGTTGCCAACCACCAGGTAGAGGAGAATAGGATAGGTGGGTGAGTATTAATTGTAAGATATGGTAAGTATGTTTATCAAAAGGGGATTTGAAATAAATCCCCATGTGTGTGTGTGTGTTTGTATGTGATGTGTGTGTGCGTGTGCATTGTGTGTGTGCGCGCGCGTGCGTATGTGCGTGCGTGCGTGCACAAGCATGCGTGTGTAAGCAAGCACATGTTGTACGTGCAAGTGTGTGTGCTAGCATGTAACTTAAGGTAACACTTTTATTTAGTTTAACAGGACAATGATCTATTATGAGCAGGTATCATCTGGAAAAGTCAAAAAAGGTGAAACATTAACCCTTTCTCCCTCATCCTATCCACCAGCAACATCAGTTTCCTAAAAGAAGCTTGTGGATAGGGCAATGGAATGAAAGGATTGAGACAAAGACAGAAGATGTGTACATGAGAACTTCTGCAAAAAAACTCTTTTAACTTACTGTGTATGTCAGGGGTCTAGCAGAATCCATGAAAAGTTGTCTCCTGACACGGACAGTGCCAACTCCATTCGATGTTGAATCCCAGTAGAAGTAGTTGTTTTGCAGACTGAAAGTCATTGTGTTGAAAGGTTCCTAAAAAAAAAAAGTTCACATGACATTAATTCAAATCAATATTGACGTTTCTAATTGTACGACAGAAAAATGTTCAGTTTACCTGATCTTAACTTCGTCATCTTGCATGCTTTTTGTTGGTAGTAATTTTCTTTTCCTTTCCTTTTTTTAAACACAACAGGAGATGAATAAACCATGCCTCAAAGGGACAAACACATGCTGTAAAGGAAAACCAAATGCTGAATTATTATATGAAATAATTCCTCATATAGCAACCAGACAATCAAAATAACTGTATGCCAAAAAAATAGGGTTAAAATGAACATGCAAATATGGGAATTAGGAAAGATGAAGAAACAAATGAAAGAGATAGACAAAGACAGACAGAGACACAGAAAAAGAAACAGAGGGGGAAAGGATGATAAGAGAGACAAGGCCAACTTGAGCATGTAAAATAATTCCTCATATAGGAACCAGACAATTAACACAACTGCATGCCAAAAAACAAGTAGGTTTAAATGAATGTGCAAATATGGGAATAAGGGAACAGGAAGAAACAAATGAAAGAGAGACAAAAAAAGACAGGCACATAGAAAAAGAAACAGACGGAGAAGGGATGATAAGAAAGGCAAGGTCAGCATGAGCATGCAAATATTATCATTTACTACTGCTCACATTAAAAAGAAGTTTCACTAAAATACTCACAAAAACGTCAGAGTCAGTGGCTGATACAGTGGTAACAACAGAATCAAAAGCAACACACTCAGAGATGGTGGAACTGTAAGCACTGCCAGTGAACTGTGGGGGTGACAGGTTGTGGTTGATGTTGTAAGTGATGACACATGTTGCAGATCGAGATGGAATTCCACCATCTTCTGCCAAAATCCGCACCTGGTTATCACAGTTTTCACCAATGTTATGCAAGAATTTAAACATTTTGAAGTCAATCTATTATATCATTATTATGAATTGTTTATGTTTAGTGCTATTCTCCGAGTCGCTGCAAGCTTCACATAAAGAAAACTCAAACTGTTAGGTGAACTGACAACACACCACTAAACTGTTGCTCGATGTACATCTTTGATCAGGGTGCATGTCTGTCTGTCTGCATGTTTCCTTAAACCACTGGACACTGACTTCCAGAATTTTTAATGTGCACATTTCATATTCTGCATGTGTATACACATAAAGGGGATTTAGGCACTTGTCTACACATGTTGACCTGGGAGATCTGAAAAATTTTCATCCATTACCCACCAGGTGGAGGTATCTACATGGACCAAACCCACAATCTTCCAATCGAAATCCAACGTTTACCTACTTCACTACTGTACCTGTCAAAATCAACAAAAGCGTAATATACACACTGGACTTAGTGCTATTATGGACACTGGAGTCTAAACATATCGAATAGTTTTTAAGGTTATCCAAAACAATAGCACATACACCATAAATTTAAATATTTCAAACAGTTATCAGTTATCAAAACAACATTTACACAGACTATAACTGAAAAAATTCATTCGAAATTCCTACTTATAAGCTCTACATCTGGTCTTGATATTAGCTATCAATATCAAAATATAGTTATGACACAATACAAAACCAGTTTCAACTGACTTTTGTGTCAGCTTAGGCTTTCATAAAAGCTCTCCTGATATGAAGGGTTTTATGACAGTCAATCAAAGCGAAAAAACAATCAATACAATCTTATCTCCTTTGTCATAATCTTTATATTTCTTTACACTGCACAGGTTGAAAACAATATATCTACCTAAACACTGACAAAAGCACAGTCATGAAGAGCTTATCACAGCATTCAACTGCTACTTTAGAGCACATAAAAAAACTATTGTCAAGAGGGCTATATTTAACCAAACTGTACAGAAACTGGGAGAGAGACTATTGAAAAGTTCACACAAGATTTGTTCAAATTAGATGAAGAAAATGAATATGGTTCACTAACAGATGAACTGGTTAGAGAGTTGTTGTCGATTTACTTGACAATGCCCTCTCAAAAGAACTCCAAGCACACTATATCATGACCCCGATTAAAAAGACAGTCTCATCAAAGATACAGATCTATTTACAATTGCTACTCTTCCTCCCATCTCCTTCACCAAATCCTGGCAGAAAGAATAGCACATGAAACTGAAACAACACAACAATATCAATATCTGTAATTCTATCAAAGAATGACATTCCCAAAACCTGGTGACACCGTATTTATCAAAGACAGAAATCAGGAAAAATCTTCTGAGAAACACCGCAATCCCTATTCCTTCATAATCTTGATAGAAAACGGCCCCAGAACATACCTTGTTGCAACTCCATACAAGGCACAACCCCAGTGAAGAACAATCATTACAACTTTAAACACACCCTCATCACCCTTGTATTCACCATCACAACCATCATCTCAAAAAGTTGCATCAACAGCTCAGCAATGGTTCATTGTTCCAATACCTATTCCTGAACCATCATCTCCAACTCGGCACCCCAGGAACACTCCGCAGATTCCAAGAAATAAGCAAATAATCACAGATACTCGATTTACAGAAAACTAATACACTGGACTGGCATTTGTGAACACACACATGCAGAAGTGCACAAGTATTTTGTCATTACGTAATGACATATTTCATTGATAATTTGTTGCAGATTCATACATGAATAAATTCGCAGTTGGTTATAATTTGATTTGTGAAAGACTTGTTGAAATATTACAGAGAGAAAAAAATGAAAGAAACGGAGAGATGTAGAATAATTCATCTGCTAGGAACTTACAATCAATGTCCAGTTTACAGAAAGTAACTCGCATGATGTTTGTAACTGGCCTCGACCTAGGCATGAAGGATTATGGAATGGTTACTAAAGGAGAAATAAACCGTCAAACAATCCTCTTGTTTTTATCATATGGCTGAATGTTACAGACTCTGGAATTTGCAACTGATGTCACAAGGAAGATACTCTAGAGGTAAATTGATCTAAGCAAGTATTGGCAGCTGACACCAAGAGTATTTTGCAATAAATCCAAAAATCTGCATCCCACTTATGAATGTTTACATGTTTATAAAACGCTGCCAGGACTATCAGTCAACATTACATGTAAACTCCAATCTTTAAAGACAACTTTCCCATATCAGAGTTTTTGTATAGTCTCTGCAGGAAGCTGGTAGGGACAGCAAGGCAGTAAGAGTTTTAAAAAACACACCGTGAACTTTTCTGTTGCGTCTGCTGCTAAACTGCCTTGGAGCACCACTTGTCTCATATTTGGAAAGCCAGATACAGCCCGAAGACCGAAAACACTTGAAGCTCTTTCATCTCCAATGATGCTCACATTGAGTGAATTTGATGAACCCTGAAAAATATATGATCAAAGCAACTGTATTATCTGTAAATTGTTTAATTCTTTTAAGCATAAGTGTCTTTTTCAGTTCAGTTCAGATGTTTTCTATTTCTTTCTTTTTTTTTCTTTTTCTGTTATGAAAATTCACTATGAAGCCATGTTCCAATTCACATCAACTACGTTGTTCTCTTTGAAACAATAACCACAAATTCATGAAAATAAAATAAAAATGTGGTGAGGGGACAGCAAAATGCAAATTTGTGCTGTTTATTAAAGCTATCTGCAGCGAGGATCCTTTCAAATAATGCAGACATGTTCACAATCAAATCCATTCATGCTTGTATCTTTATACATTTAAGCATTCACATTGGAAATACACACAGAGATGTCAATACATAACAACAATCTACTGATGCCCTTGCCAACACAGACAATCAGGCATATGTAATAGTAGTAGTAGTGAAAACAATTATCAGAATACTAATAATAAAACAATAATAATAACTTCATTTATATAGCACAAATATACATGTCAATGAATTGTTGCACTTTCCAAACAGCATAAACATGGCAACGTTTATACAGTAATGTGGTATAACAATCGGATACACACGCTAATACATCGATGCAGCATAAACATTTCCATGCCAATACATTATAATGCAGTATAAACATATGGAATACACCAATGCATCAATAAAACATAAACATGGTTCATAAAAATTAAAGAATATGTCCTTCAATTTCAGTGACAATCACACACATGAAAATACACACACATGTAAGCATACATACATATGTACATACACATCCACACCCTATGAAAAAATAACAACAAACATGTTTTTCAATTTATCCACACACCAGAATTTATAAGAGCCACAAGCATTAACTCGTATGTTTCTTGGAAATACTTCTGAAAGAGATGTGTTTTGAGGTGCTTTTTGAAAGCAAGCAGACAACTGCTTTGTCTTAAAAGATACTGGGATGAAGTTCCATGCTGTTGGACCAAAAACCGTTCAAGATTTCTTACCACAAGTTGTTAATGAGAGTTAAAAGAAAAGCTCCTTGAGACCTGAAAGCTTCTGAAGGTTTGCAGAGCAGGAGAAGTTGTGATATACATGTTGGCATTGTCTTTGAACTCAGACACTGAAGGCAGAGCATGGCAATTTCATACTCAATTCTTGCTTCCACTGGTAGCCAGCATAGTTTTCGAATGAGTGTTTTGCACTGCTCCATCTGCTATTCCATAAGACAAGTTGAGCTGCACTGCATTGGATTTGTTGGAATTTGGATAGCTTATCATCAGTAAGTCCAGCTAACAGAGTTACAGTAGTCTAGTTTGGACAGAATAAAAAATACACACAGCTTGTTTGTGGCATTAGCACAAAGAGAAATGGGTGAATTTTGCTTATTCTGCATAACTGAAGATAGAGGATTTGCTCAGACAGTTAATATGAGCTTTCATAGCTAGGGATTCATCAACAGAAACACCAAGACTCCATGCAGATTTGCTGAAGGCAGTCTGAGATAACCATAATCTTTGAGGTTATTTTCTTTAGGTTTTATTTCTTTTTATTTCTTTAGGTTTATATTTTTCTATTATCAGTGTACATCAATTCTGTTTTTTCTTCATTCATTTTTATTTTGCTTTCATCCACGCAGCTTTGTTTTCAATGGTATTTTTAATTTGTCTAGTTGCACTGTGATGTTTGGAAAAAGCAGACTAGTACAGTCGTGAGTCACCAGCAAAGAAATTGTAGAATACTCCTGTCTGATAACAGAGCTAAGTCACTGTAAATGCACTTGAAGAGAACAGATCCCAGAACAGAACCCTGTGGAACACCACACTTCAGCAGAGATGGAGCTCACCTAATGTCATTGGTGACAACAGGAGTTCAACAAGGAGGATATGATTCAAACCACTCTAGAACTGTTTCAAGGCAGATAAACGTGGATGACAGTCTTGACATCATAATACCATAGTCAATAGTGTCAAATACAGCTAAAAGACTTTGCAGGGACAGAATGGACACTTCTATTATCAGAAGTCTGCAGAAGATCATAATAACTCTTAAAACAGTTTCTGTACTGCAGGCTTTATAACAGGCTGACTAAAAAGATTCAAGCAGATTATTTGCTTCTAGGTGACTCATCAGCTGCAAAAAGATGATACGTTCAAGGACTCTGGACAAGAATGGAAGGTTGGACATAGGCCGATAGTTTTCTATATTGTTGGGAATGTGACTGAACTTTCCAAGCAGGGGTTTGACCATGGCATAAAGGACACTGGACAAGAATGGAAGATTGGACACAGGCCAATAATTTTTAAGGTTGTAGGGACTGAGATTGTACTTTCTGAGCAAGGGGTCTGACTATGGCATGTTTAAAGCTCTGTGGCACATCCATGTTTAAAGCTCTTTGGCACATCACTTGTGTTTAATGAAATAGTCATGATTTCAGTTACCACTAGAGAAATTTCTTCAATACAGTCAAAAAGAAGAGAGGCGAGGATGGGGGTTAAAACTGCAGGATTTCTGGTGGGAATTGCAAAGACAACTTCTCTCACTTGATCCAGATTGACTGGTTACAATGATCTCAATGGGATACCGGAAAAGTCAAAGGCACTGAGGGATCAGATCTGAAGCTGAAATATCTTATTTCTTCTATTTTCTCTTTGAAGAAGTCACTGAATTTGTCAGGGAGGCATTTACAGCAGAACATTGTTTGGAAAGACAATTTTAGTTGTTGCACCCATCATTTGGCCAGTCAATTGGAAAAGTTCCTTGGAAGAATTTCAGTTGTTGAATTTGTTATCTATGTATTGCTGTTTGGCTTTAAAAATGAGTCTATTGATCAAGTTTCTGTGTTGGGCATATATTTCTCTGTGAATAATTAAACCAGTTTTGCACCATCACTCAGCTTGACATGGCCATTGTTTGGCATGTCTTTTCAAGGCACATCCATGATTATGGGTACGATTCATAATGTTACATGTGACTACAGAAGCATGGATGTCAAATGGGTTGCTGAACTGAGAGTTGTAGATCTGAAGAATCAGATTATGCACTTGCAAGGATTGAGACAAGGTCAGCCTTGAAAGTAGAGGTCTGTGAACTTTTCATTATGTGATCTGATTTCCTTCATTGCTTTTCACATCACATACAAACTCACACACTTGTGCATACATACACATATGTGCACACAACAACATGCATGCGGGTGCATGCACACATGCAGGTACACACGCACATACAAACACACACACAAACAGATGCATGCATGTGCGCGCACACGCACACACACACACACTCTCTCTCTCTCACACACACACACACACACACACACACACTCATACACACGCACACTTTTGAACAAGAAAAAATCTTGCTTACCCCTTCATCTGCATCTGTCACAGTGAATCTGCCAACTTCAGTGCCTACTTGTTGATTTTCACTCAAGGTTATAGGAGGTTAGCACAATTTGTGAACTGAGGATCAAACTCATTGTAAATTACTCTAATGTTGACGGTCGCAAGAGCAGGCTGAACCTTCGGTGAAGTGCCATCATCCCTGATACCCATCTGCCACTGTGGAAAAAAAGAAAAAATCAAGACCACACTTATATCTAATTCTTCTTCTTATTCTGTGTTTGTGGGCTTCAACTCTGATATGCATATTCAATTGCTGTGATTATCACTTTCATGAATAACTATAGTTGAATGCATTCAGTTACCAGGTGACAGGCACAACAGCCAATTTTGATAGGATTTTAGACTTCTTGCTAGTTGAGAGGTCTGGAAATGTATAGTCTTTTTTTCTTTACTTCATCATGTAGGCAATCATACTTCATTTTTGGGGATGAATGATTCAACAATTCAAAGAGATAGCCCTTTTTCCCAATGCCAAAATACACTTGGTGGCATGGTTAGTTTTTCCTCTTCTTTTTGGCAGTCTGAGCAACTTTTTCCCCTTTTTTGCAGTCTGAGCAATATTGTTTCTTTCTTGGGTGTATATACATACTTTGTAAGGCTCACACTATGTAAGCATTGTGTTGCTGCACAAGACTGTATCTCACCCGTCTTTACCTGTCGGCATCACCCAGTTCAGCGTCAGCCGCTGCACATTTAGACATCACTATCTTTCTCCAGGCCACTCTGTCCTGACTTTTGTGGACAATTTCTTGAATATTTAGGCCACTGATGTTGGTTATGTTCTTGACGTATGAGACTGGAGGTCTGCCTTTCTTCTTTTTTGCTGCTGTTTTTTCTTGAAAATTGGTTCCCATGAGGTCTGTGTTCTTGCTGTGTGACACATGGCCAATGTAATTTAGTCTTCTACTGTTGATGTCTGCTTGTAGTTTTCTGTAGTATCAAGTTCTTCCAGAACACTTTCATTAGTTCTTTTATCTGTCCATTAGACACATAGCAGTCTCCGATAAAACAACATCTCTGCTGTGTCAATTCTTCTGCAATCAGTTTTTTCTCAGAGTCCAGGCTTTGCAGCTATAAATGATGACTGGCCAGATCAAACATTTTAAAAGTCTAACTTTCAGACCATTTGGTATGCCTCTGTCTTTCCAGATGATGTTGAGCTGGTCCATTTTTTGCTTTGCCATTCCAATTCTTATTTTGATGTCTTTGGAGCAGGTTCCATCATCAGT
>CM060305.1:126993894-127003894 GCA_030674185.1 Monoplex corrugatus
CACCACTATCATCTTCTATCATCTTCAACTGTCTCCTAAATGTCTAAATCTCTAGTCTATAGCATTTTCAGTACTTCAGCGGTGGTAAAAAGCTTCTGTCATCGACTTCTTTTTGCATATGAGGACTGCAAAGTACTAGCGAGAGACAACATCAACCCCAAGTGAGTTCAGTCGGTGGGGTTACACAAAACGAGGTCGCATACACGTGATCAAATAAAATCTGTGCTTATTGGCTGCTTTAGCTAGTGGAAAGGCCAATGAAGCTATTTGTAACTCATAAGGTCTTGTAACGTAAGGGCTTGCTGATGGAAAGGCTATGTACTGACAAGAAGAGACTTACTTATTCTGCTCTTTGTTTCGCATAGCTACAAGCAGCAGTGCTAGCCAACGGTGCAGGCTGAAAGTAAGAGGTGACAAGCAAGCAGTCACTAGCCGATACACTAGATGCATCACATCTGCCTTTGACACACAAAACAGCATTCAAGAAGACGAAAAGCATTCTTACCAACAAATGCCTATCAATTAACATTAGGAAGAGAGTTCTTAAATGTTATATAGAACCAATACTGTTATACGGTTGTGAGGCATCGACATTAACAAGCAAAGCCTGAACAAGATTGAGGCAGCCGAGATGTGGTTTCTAAGAAGAATGTCGAGAGCTCCATGGACAGCAAAGAAAACAAACGAGATAGTCTTGGTACAGGCAGATACAAGAAGATCATTCATAAGGAAGATTAGAAAAGGACAGGCAACATTTATAGGCCATTTTATGAGGAAAGGGGAATTGGAGCACCTGGTCACAACGGGAAAGCTGGAGGGAAAGAGAGCACCAGGCAGACCCAGGGAGAAGATCCTAGACGGACTTGCAGAGTGGCTGAAGACAAAAGGGGTAGAAGAGATGCTTGAGGCAACAAGAGATAGAGACAGATGGAAGTCCATAATCGCCACCGCTATGTGGCAAGGCAACATATGATGATTAAGGTCGTGTAAACATTGTGGTAGGACTCCAAAAATTCAAAACAGGTCAAATTCCCTATAGGGGGCATTCATACAAAACGTTTGTAAACTGAGCGTCCCCTATAGGGGACGTACGGACAGAGAGAGTAAGAGCCACACCACCTGGACAATGTACATACACACACTGCAAAAACAACATCCTAACAGTTTCAGTTCAGCTTTCTTAAGACACTGTTACTGCGCTTGAAAAAGTCCATATACAATAGCATAGTTGATGCTACATGGTGGAAAGGATCCAAAAATAATCACAGTAAATGCCAAGAGGTTTGTACATAAATCCTACTTGCAGATAGAAAAATATGCAGAAGTATTGAAAAAAAAGCAGTAACAGCCCGCAACTGCCACTGTTTACTTACGTAAAATGGATTTTGTGTACTGCCAGTCAGGGACGTAGTGAGAATGACATTTCCATTAGCATCCACATTGAAATATGCAGCTGATGCATCACCACCAAGCACAGTGTAGACTACCTTCTCATAGGTGCCCTGTGAAAAAAAGAAAAAGCATATCAATAAAGAAAACGAGAAGGCAATGTTTTCCCCACTACCCAAACAAGAAAGCGAAGTATCTAGAAGCCTCATCTTTTCTTGGGGGTTGGCATTATGGAGGCGGTTACAACTCTTCCTTGCAGCTTCACCTTGTCTGTTCCTAAAGAGGGACAGGTACCCAAATATGGATGGTGGAACCGGGACAATATATGATCTGTTCTCATAAACAGGGACTTAAGTTGAACATGAGTGAATCAAGATACAGCCTCAGAAAGATGATAAGCATCTGTCTGGGTGAAACTGAGATTTCACTTGCAGCTTCTTGTGTGGGCTTTTTCTTTTGATGTACAATAAGTTTCAAGGTGAAATTCATCCTTCCCCAAGATACAGCCTCAGAAAAACAATGAGCATCTGTCTGGGTAAAACTGAGATTTTACTCACAATTTGTATGGGTTTTTTTCTGTTGTTGTATAAGTTTCAAAGTGAAATTCATCCTTTAAAAAAGCACTGAAACTAAACGTTTATGGATATATGCCTCAAAAATGTTTCACTGAAATTACCAGAAATTGTTAATTTTGACAACACCAAAGCTCAACCTTTTCAAGAACCCCAGCTTTTCAGACAGCATTTCAAAAATCACGATCTAAAGTTCCAAGTACTAAACACAGTAATTCAAATTAACCCCAAAACATGTAAACACAGTCGTTGCAAAGGAAAATCTGTCAGAAAATGTTCTCTAATTTCCCCTAATGTTTTCAGATTTATGTAGAAAAAAAAATTAACAATACATCACTGTAAAGGAAATTTTATGACCTTGCCAATGATACCAATAACATACTACCAAAGCCCCCCCCCCCCCCCTTTTTTTTTTGAGAATCAGAATGGATCACATACACTTTCAGGGTTACCAGTCAGAACATTGCTACCATGTTTATTCCTTTTGTGTTACATCATTCAGCCAGGTAACTCTTGAATTAAAGACAGGGCTCCATCATAGTCACTTATCCATCAGGCTCTATCATGTTATACCTTAAGCTTTTCTTTAACCCTTTGACTCCCGCACCCTGTTCACCACATCCTGCATTGTCAACCCTGCTACCAAAACACAAACTTAACCTGTTGACGACCTTGCCCTATCCACCAGCTTCCTGCAGAAAGCTGGTGGATAGGGTGGGGGAGTCAAAGGGTGAAGTTTTTGCAGTTGGTGGACAGGGTGTGGAAGTTACAGGGTTAAACCTTTTCCTTATCCCATCCTGTGCACTTTCAAAACTGAATCACTTATCTTACATGCTCTTATACAGCCTTTCTATCTTATCTTTCAACACACTGACAAGTCAGTTAAGTGTGGGAGGGCAAGAAGGTGAGCATGAAAGATAAGTGTGTATGCATGCATTCGTGCATGTATGGGGCATGCATGTGTGTGGGCACATGCATACGTGTTCACAAGTATGTGTATATACACATCTTAAGTGTAAAAGTGTAAATGAATGAGTGAAAGCATGAACACATTTAGACGACTATGTGCTTAAGCAACTATGTGAGATTTCCACTAACCCAGTAAAAGATAAAAACAAATTCAATCACAAAGATGCCATTTGAAAAGTCAAACTTTCAGACAGTGACCAGGCACATATCACTGAATCATACAATGAAACACTTAGCACACACACACCACATTACACTACTCATATATACACCGCAATATACCATTCACTCATTCATCCACCCACACTTACACACACCATACCCCACAATACCACACCCCACATCATACTCATACACAAATTAAAATACAGTATCACTGTTGGCACTGAGCAAAACTGAAAAATGAACAGTGTGCAGAAAATACCACACGATCAGCATCCGTGGCTGTAACAGTGGCGACAATGGTCTGCGCTGGGGTGTTCTCACTAATGGTAGCACTGTAGCTGGTCACATCGATGAACTGAGGTACATGGGTATTGCGGTACACTCTCACACTCAGGGTCACTGTGCTAGAGGCTGTCAAAGCTGGTGAGCCTCCATCACGCACGCCAAAGAGCACCTAATTACAACAAAAAATTATTTTGAAAAGTTCATGTACATCAAAGATCACCGATATATATATCAAAATTAACTATGGATCTGACACCACGTTTATGTAATAATAATAATAATAATAATAGTGCATTTATAGAGCGCTTTCCGAAACCTCAAAGCGCTTTACATCAGTAAACCATACATATATAAACCAAATAACAGGCTACAATACAAACAAACTCATCAAAAACTATCCACAGGAAATCAACAACCACACAGACACACCAAATAATCTCTCTCCCTCTCACCCCCTCCCCGCCCACCCCTCTCCCCCCATTTTCAAAACACACACACACAACACCCACACACACACAGCCACACATCACACACACACACACACACACACACACACACACACACACACACACACACACACACACACACACACACACACACTGGCATACACCCCATTGTGCACAATTTCATCCAGAATGTCAAGCAGGATCAACCCACTAGCCAAAATCAGGAAAAACACTGTTTAAAGAAGTAAGTTTTTAAACTTGTTTTGAAAGATGGTAGAGTTTTAGAGTGGCGGACGGACTGAGGCAACAAGTTCCATGTCTGAACAGCAAAAACTGCAAAGGCTCTACCACCGTGAGTTTCTCTGTTATATTTTGGCACATGAAACTTCTTGTCATCCACAGAAGAGCGGAGTGATCGAGAAGGTACGTAGACAGTCAAGAGTTCAGAGAGATAGTCAGGAGCAGTTCCAGAAATGATGTGATAACAAAGGCAGCAAATCTTGTATTTTATTCTTTGTTCAACCGGGAGCCAGTGCAGTGTCTGAAACAGGGGTGTGCAGTGCTGTGACCTACGTGCCTTGAAGATGAGTTTAGCTGCAGAGTTCTGAACTTGTTGCAAATGTTTGAGATGTTTCTGAGGGCAACCCGCAAGGAGTGAATTGCAATAATCTAACCTAGACAGAATGCATGCAGTAACTAACGTCTTGGTTGCGTCTAATGTAAGGTAGTGTCTAATAGAATTAATGCGTCTAAGTTCGATGTATGCAGCCTGACATGTTTTGATGATGTGCTGGTGCATGGAGAGATTATGGTCAAAGACAAAACCGAGGTCACGAACGCAATCAGAAAAAGCAATAGCGGTATTACCGACAGTAATAGTGGAAGGCAGAGAAGAAAGATCTGCAGGCAATGGAGAAACACGAAGGGCTTCAGTCTTGTCATCATTCAACTTAAGTCGATTTTCATACATCCAGGATTTTACTTCAGAAACGCAGTTCTGAAGAGACTGAACTAGATGATCGTAGTTAGAAGGAGAATCAGTATGATTGAGCTGGGTATCGTCCGCATACATTTCATGACGGATGGAATGTGAGTCAATAAGGTGGGTCAGAGGAGAAGTATACAATATGAAAAGCACAGGACCCAGAACAGAGCCTTGAGGCACGCCAAAATCCAAAGGCAGCTCAGAAGATTTGTTTCCGTCGACAAGTACGGTTTGCTTTCTTTCTGAAAGATAAGATCGAAACCAGTGTAAAGCAGATTTTTGAATTCCAAAGTTGTTTTCCAAACGGGAAAGCAAAATTTCATGGTCAATAGTATCGAAAGCAGCTGAAAGATCCAAAAGGAGAAGAACAGAAATTTTGTTTTGATCCAGGGAGGTCAAAAGATCATTGAGAATACGAAGCAGAACAGTTTCTGTGCTGTGCCCTGGCCTGTAAGCGGATTGGTGAGGACTAAGGAGGTTATGGGATGAGAGATGGGAGAAAAGCTGGTCTAGAATCAGACGTTCAAGCAGTTTAGAAAGAAATGGAAGATTGGAAATCGGTCTGTAATTTTTCAGGTCATTTTTGTTGAGGTTAGATTTTTTCAGCAAGGGCTTAACAATGGCAGTCTTAAATTCACGGGGAACAATTCCAGTGGTAATAGACTGATTCATGATGTACAAAAATTAGTTCTTAACTCAAAACAACAAATTCAACACCAAGTTCGAAAACAGTATCAAAAGCAACTTGTGTTCAAATTGGCAAACGGGCTTAATGTTCAGCTTGCTCTTTTTTTAATTAAGTTGTTTTTCGTTACACACACGTTACAAAGGCAGAAAATGGAATGTGAACCTGCACTGGCAATAAACAATGTGCATCCATTTGTAAGAATGGAAAACAGTTTTGCTACTGATACTAACTCACACCACACAAGACAGTCATTCAAGCTAAACGATTACGCACTGACCGTGTATGCTGTTGCCCTTGAGCGGTCCATTAGGACAGAGGAACGTAGAGACACAAGGCCCCTACCACCCGTGTCAGAGATGACTTGGAAGTATGTTTCTGCTGTAGTTTGGCCAGGAATCAGGAAGAAGAACAATTCATTGTACGGAGCCTGAACATACAAATATATTCAAAACATTATTTGGATGGCACTATACACACACACACCATATACAGAGATACACTAACAGCACACACACATGCATATAGGCATACACGCATGCATATAGGCATACACTCACATACACATGCACATATGCATGCACACACGCATACCCACACACACACGAATTTAGCAAGAAAACTAGACCTGATCTAAAATTAAAATCATATTTTCCCCATTCATGATGCATTAGTTTATTCTTCGCCTTTGTTCTTGTCATAATTATGGTGTGTCTTACTTAAGTTGAACTGGCAAAGTCCATCCCTCTCTAGGTCACTTTTTTTTTTTTGTGGGGTTCATTCCCCACGTTTGACAGGTAGTACTGTGCTATATGGTTATCAACAGCAGAGGACCTATTGCACAATACTAAACATATACACTGATAATATCACCAATGAACAAGTACATCAAATTGTCACACAGCCTACTGGATCATATGAAGATTTGCTGAATTCACTTAGAAAAACATTACATTAGTACACCCATGTAACAAAATCCAGTGGCCATGCTAAATCAATCGTCCATGGAACTACTGAGGGACGGAGAAGGAGAGGAAGACAGAAATATCAAGGGACTGACAGTGTTGTGGTATGGACAGAGAAACCATTTTTACAGAAACCCAGCTTAGTATACAATGACAGAGGTGGAGGAATCTGGTGAACAGTTCTTTAGTGTAGTACCCCGGTGACTCTTCACAGAGTTAAGGGAGAACAAGAAGAAAAGAGTATTTTGGTGAGCTGTTTCTTACCTTATTGCAACAATCCCATATCTTAGTCAGTATTCCCCATATATTAATATCGCAATCTGGTTTCAAACAAAATAAATCATGCTGTTTTGTGTTTGCACTGCAATTCATCGCTGTACTTCTAAGTTCAGGCTCACCCCTCTGTGACCTGACCACGACCTCTGCCCTAGAGGAATGACTTGCCTATTATTAACACGCAGCAGCAGAACAGGTGGGAACCCTTCTGGAAGAATCTACATAAGGCAGACAATACGAGAGCTCTTCCACCCTACCCTGCCTTGCCCTCAGTGGGCTTCCCTCCACTGCTGCTCTGTCTTGCTGTATGCACTGTGCTAGCTGCCAGCCAGAAAATCATGTGTTTCATGCTTTTGATGTTTTTTTGTTTAACTTTGCTTGTATTCATGTGGCATACACAGAAATGACTACAGAAGACATTTCTGAACAAAACATGATCAAACATTTCTGAACAAAACATGATCAAACATGCCATATAAAAAGTTGCATGCTTTGCAAGGAGATTGCATTAAATGAATGTTTCAGGGGAACACTAATCATAAAACATGCATAATTTCAAAATAAATGGAGTTTTTGATAGTCACGTTAAATGAATGATTCAGGGAAACACTAATCATAAAACATGCACAATTTCAAAATAAATGGAGTTTTTGATATTCCTTTTCAAAGTGCTTGGATTTTCCATGCAGACATTTTAGCCACACAATCATACACGAACATGTCTGTATGTGATATCGTTCACTTATAGGCTGGATTCTTTCCCACTGACCCAACAGGACAGCATTAATTATTGTAATGACAGGGCAAAACAGCAGCGGGAGATGCTACAGACAGTACCCCATGCATCTGAGATACTGGTTCATGATTTGTGTAAACAGCCTAGCTTGTACATAGTGTGCTTTGTTGTGAGGAGTGGACGGATCAAGTCCATTCAACAATGACAGATTGAAAAGAACAGAAAGAAATGGAGTGTAATGATGGATGGAGATCTTCAGTTATTCCGACCTTCGAGAAAAAAAAAGACATGTTGTTTTTCCCTTTCAAATACATTAACAAAAATGTTCATCTTATTGTTTTGAAATGCACTTTAATTTTTTTTCTTAGCATGTGAGTGCTATTTATGCATATGGGGAGGAGGCAAGAGAGTGTGTGTGAGTGTGTGTGAGTGTGTGTGGGTGTGTGTGTGTGTGTGTGTGTGTGTATGGCTGTGTGAGTGTGTGTGTGTGGGTGTGTGAGTGTGTGAGTGTGTGTGTGAGTGTGAGTGTGTGTGTGTGTGTGTGTGTGTGTGTGTGTGTGTGTGTGTGTGTGTGTGTGTGTGTGTGTGTGTGTGTGTGTAAAACAAAAGACAATTTGTTCTTCTACATCTATTGTGCACACATCATATATGCAATCCATAGACGTTGCATAAAAAATACACAATACAGGTGTCACAAATATGAATTCTCAAACTGCATCACACAGAACAAAAGAATCTTTTTTTGCAATCATATGCAAACTTTGAGCCATTAAAATTTTGGAGGCAAACAAAGCACAGTCCCACATGAAGTAACCAAAATCTGTTAGCTTGATAGAGAACAAAGAAGTCTTTGTGACTCGGCCAGCAGGCAGTGGTGCCAGAGATAAAGTGGAAGAGCTGCTGCTGAGGCCTGGCCGCATTAGTAGGTCACAACTAAGTGACCAGAAATCACGGCATCTGAACAGCCATGTTTACCACATCATTACAAATCATTCTTGTATAGCTCTATTCTCCAAATCCACATGGACTTGCTGTACATTACACATAATGAGACTTTTCAATGGAGCATGATGAGCTCAAGCTTTCAGGCGAACTGACCACATTCCACAACGTTGGAGGACAGTCTGCAGCTTTGCTGGGCATGCATGCCGGATGAAATCACCTTTCCATAAGCCAGCCATTGACAAGATTTACAAGATTCTTAATGTGCATATTTGATATTCTGCATGTGTACACAAATGGACATGGTTTAAGCACACGCAAATCTGCAAATGTAAGATCAGAAAAATCACCATCCCTTACCCACAAAGAGGAAGTGTCAAACCCAGGACCTTCCAATTGGGAGTCTGATATTTACCCGCATGACTACTAAAATATATCATGCTGTGTCAAGTTGTTTGTACGGCAGTTTGTTGTTGTGCCCATCACTTGATCTGTTAATTACTTGGCTGTATGACGATTTGTCACTTCCTTTTTGTCTTAGGGTTTTCCCCCTGAGTGTGATGCTTCCTTGATTGGCTAGTATGTTTGTCATTCTTCTTCTGTTCTTGTTGTTTTGTTTTGTTTTGTTTTGTTTTGTTTTGATTCCAAGAGGATAGTTTTTGGCTGGTTGCAGACTGATTGTTGATTTTTGTTTGTACATTTGTTTAATGACCATTTTCCATTGTATGGCACTGCAATGTTAGTGCAATGGAATTATCAGAGTGAGGTGTCACAAACCTTAGAAAACAAACAAAAGGGTAATGTCTTTACAGTAATTTTTTTTTAATGGTTAAGAGTATACAAAGTGCTTAAAACTCACCGTCACATCATTATCATCAGCTCGAAGGGTAGCCAAGGTTTCAGTCACACTCTGGGTCTCAAGGATGTCCACCGTTTTTGTGTAACCGACAGCTGCACCTGGGTCAGTGAAGTCTGGAGAATCCAGGTTCTGCCTCACGTTGACATTAACCACTTCCGAAACTGTTTTTGGTGAGGTACTACCGTCAGAAGCAAAGACAATAAACTGCACAGAAAAAAACCTAACAGGTGACAAAGATATCTCTGAAAATTATGCAAGCAAAATAACTATTATATTTTTTCAATGAGATTATTGCTTTGAGCAAAGAATAAATAACAATGCATTAGAAACTGCACAGGAAAAAACAGTCCAAGATCTTTCAACCAAAAAATTGAACAGAAGATGAAACGAGATGATCAAATAACAAATCTCTATATGTGTAAAAAAAATTATGTCAGAAAACCCGTTTGCAAATCCTCACCAGTCCAATCTTTTATTAATAAAATTTGGCTCCATCCAGAAACCACTGAGAAAATTTTGTTAACATATTTTGTTAAGACACAGACACCTCTCTTCAGTCAATATAAAACAAATTCTTTCTTCAACAGAAGAGGAAGCACAGAGTCATACAATCCAAGCATTTCTTGCGGTGAAAAACTAAACAGAAGAACAATATAGAAAACAAAAGAAGACCATAAGAAAAACTAGTCCAAGCATCTCTCACTGAAAAAATAAACACAGGAAGAG
>CM060305.1:127006394-127111394 GCA_030674185.1 Monoplex corrugatus
CATCACCAACTGCAATAACACATCATTCATAAATGAGTGTTTGGGAACCTTATCTTTTTAACTGGATCCTAAATAGCCCTTTCACTCCCTCACCCTACCCACCAGCTTTCTGCCTCACCAGAGTAACCCTTGATTATGATACAATTGGACAAATCAGGTGCAAGATTTGATGTCTTCTGTTTCAGTCTGAAACAATGATTTTTATAATCCGCATGCGAAAGAAACAGGCAATGTCTTAGCTTTCTAGTTTGACTTCAGACTTCTATGTACTCTGATTTGAAGCAATACTATGAAAAATCTCATTCCGTTTAAGAAGCAATCTGGAAAAACAAAAAAGACTTACCGTGTATCTACTGTTGGGTATGTTAGCCAGATTTTGCCTGACAAATATGTCACCAGTTTGCGAGTTGACATCAAAGTAGGCATTAGCTGTGCCTCTTAGGCTGTACACAACGTTGTAGTTCCTTGGCTAGGGAAAAAAGAACAGGATGAATATGTGATAACTGTTACAAATGAAAATTACAAAATCACACGAGTAATTCAGGGTGGCATTCCTCTTTAACTTAGTTTAAGACTGTATTAGCGTGCACATTAATATGAGAAAGAGAGAATGTATGCAATATGTGCATGTGTGCAAATGTGTATTTGTTTCAAGTACATGTTTGCATGCATGCATCAACTTAAGCATATTTAAACAGTCATACATAAACAATTACATTACTTGAATACTTATGTGCATATGTGAACAATAAATATTCAATCATTCCAAAATTAAGTGATTATATGAAATACTTTTTGGTATTTCAATTATTTTACAATCTATTTTGATATTTTGCACTCATAGCAAGCTTTTTCCTACCTGTTTCAGTTCACTGATTTTGCCATTACAGAGACATTATAAATACTGTAAGATCTGAAAATTTCACATGTTGATTGTACCATAACACCAAGATTTGCATACACAAACAAAAATAAATAAAAATTTCCGTCTTCATGTTATTAACTTCAAAGATGACACGTACATCTGAATTTGGCACCGAAGCGTCACCATCAGTAGCAGTACACTTCCCAATGGCGGTGCCCGGGTTCACATCATCTCTTGTTGTGATTGTTAAACTGGTGTTCGGGAAAACTGGATTGTTGAGATTGCTATCAACTAGGATCTCAAAAAACGCAATGTCTTGTTTTCTTGGGTTGCCGTTGTCTCGAGCTCTCACATATCCCTGCAAAGCGACAACAGGTCATCTATAGCAAGCAAATGAAAGCAGCAAACAAAAGGCGCGCACACGCACGCACGCACACATGCACACACACACACACACACACACACACACACGTACAGAGCTAAAACTTGAGGTGTGTAATAAATTCACACACCCCACCTACTCACACATAACCACAGACATACATGAATGTATACTGAAAATCTTATCAAGGAAGATTAAACCATTCTGAAAAATAAACAAACACAGACAAACAAAGACACGCAGACACAAACACAGCTATAAGCATATGAGTACACACACACACAAACACGTATACACACACACACACACAGACATATAAGTAAACAGATAGACAGACATAAATAGATAGAAAAACAGGTATTTATATATATATATATACACACGCGAACACAAATTTATGCCACAGATTAGCAGTAAGTTGGATGTCAACTTTGAACCAGCTGTCTGTGTAGATGAAAAAAAACATTCTATAGTGACATAAAGTCAAGTCATCATTAATGGTCAAACTGGTCTTATATCAAAAGAGGCTTTAGACAAGGTGACCCACTTTCTCAGTACTTATTTATATTGTGCATAAAATTGTGGTAATTATTAGCAGGGAAGATAAAGACCTCAAAGGCAAAGTGATTAATAGAAAAAGAAGACAAAATTTCTCAAATCTGCAGATGATGCCCATCTGATCAATGAAGGAGACAAACTGTCATCAAGAAATTTATTCATCTTGTTCAAAAATTTGGAAAATTTTTAAGCCTGGCTTCGAATGCTGACAAAACAAATGCAGTCTGGTTAGGAAGCAAAACACATTCTACAGACAAGTATACATATGCAATATGTGATTATCAGCTGGAATCCCCAAATATTCAAGATATTAGGGTGTCCGTTTACACATGATGTAAATGGATGCCAGGATAGAAATTATGGACAGAAATTATGGATAGAAATTATGGACAGAAATTATGGATAGAAATTATGCTGAAAAATTATCAGAATTTGTATGAAGAGAAATATTACTTCACTTGGAAGAGATGCTGTGCTTAAAGCACTAATGTTATCTAAATCAATCCATCTTTGGATTTCTGCTCCCAGATCCCTCCAGAAAATGTGTTTCTCAGTTGTTTGGAATGGTAAACATAACTGAATTTGCAGAAAAAAAAATATGCAAAAAAAATTAAGAATGGAGGTTTGAACATACCAAATACACAAAGGTACACTGAAGTTTTAAAACTACCTGACTGCAAAAATTTAAAAACAAGATACAAATGGAAAAACAGCAAGTGAACTCTGTCCCTATTTAACAGATTCTGAATATGGCCCTAAATATGCTTTACATAAAACCAGCGACAAAACTTGTTCTGGAAACACACCTTTACGGCATATTATCATTTCTGCAGTCACACAAATCCAATAACATCAACTGAAATGGCTACCGTATGTTGTTGGGAGCTGGCAAGTAACTGATCAGTGGTGAGGCATTGTTGCTCTGGGTCCCATCCAGCACCCTCAATTGCTTCTTGTAATTTCTTCACTACATACTTGGGAAAAAGTTTCACACTCCTTTAAGTTTAGGCACGCTTACACACATGTACATGCACATGCGCGCACATACCTACAGAGCAATGTATGAAGAAAATGGTTAGTTTTTCACAACCATGCTATGTCCGTGCACCCAAATGGTGTATTTCAATGTACCAATAAATATGGCAGAGCTCCAGCCAGTATATCAACACAGAGCAATGGCAAATATGTCATGCTATACACAATTTAAATAATGAGCATTACACATAAAATAAAATTATCAAATCAATATCAAGTAACTTACAGTCTCTCTGGTCGTTGTGATAGGAAAGGTGACGCCAGAATTCAATCTGATGTTACCATTTGCATCTACTGTGAACAAGTTTCCAGACACGATATCATATGAAATCACATTGAAAGGCTGAAACATAAAAAGGAACACAAACTTTCAACAATGCTGCTTCAACATATGTCTCATGTTACCATTATCAAACAAGAAAATGAAACACTGACTCTCATTCCTCAGCTCACCACTGGCATGTAAACCAATTTCCAGTAGCAATCATTAATGATCAGTCACACAAGTAAATACCATATCAATAAAAACAAAAAGAAGGAGCAAGGGGGAGCAAGGCAAAAAAAAACAAAAAAACTTTTCTCAGGCCAGTAATATCAAGGCTGTAAAAGTCTTCTTTCCTTTGACGTTTTACTGTCCCCAACTCTGAACAGTGTCCGATACACATTCACAGTTTGGTGGACTGCACACTCCACCCACAATTTTTTTCTTTCATTGAATCAGACTCGAACCCATACAGTCAGATTGGAAGACAGGAGCTTTATCACTTCGCCAATCAGGCCTTAAAACTAAAAACTAAACCAAAATGCAAATAAAACGCCACAACCCTCACCCAATCCCCTAAAATGAAAGAAAATGAATGAGACAAAATGCTACATACCGAGCTATCTTCATCCACAGCAGACACTGTAAGTAGTGCAGTGGAACTGTCGACTGCCGAACTGACAACTGTCCGATATGGAACATTCACAAACCGTGGAGAGTTATTGTTGCGGCTCACAAGTACTGTGACAGGAAGATCTGAAGTTACCCGAGAAGGATCTCCACCATCCGTTCCCCTGATGACGAGCTATTTCACAACACAAAAAAATATGAAGACAAACTGAGAGAATGAACAACAGAAAGTCTTACAGACATCACACATGCACACACTCGTAGATAATTATATATCCCTTGTATACTAAGCAAAAGTCAAAAAACACAGTCTGGCTTTTCGCTGAACTGCTAAAAATTTATAAAGTATTTTTGTTTAAGATATTGTAACATACCATTTACCCATGTTTTATCTTGCTTTTTCAAATAAACATGTCTAATATTGGTGTGTTCTTAAGTTTAGATTCTGTGACTGTTACCACTGGTTTTGATTCAGACAATGAAACATGTTCTTTGTTTTATCTGTCTGCTTGTATCATCTTGGGTGTCAATAAGAGACAGATTTGATGATCAGCAGTGAACCAGAAAGCCTGAAGAAGAAAAATGACACATAACCTCAAAGCCTCTGTCATGCCATCAATCTGTGTCTTCCTTGATCTGCCTCTTTTTTTAAATTTATCTTTTTTGTTGGAAGCTTATTGAGCCAGCTGAGTGGGTTACATTCTAGTCTGAAGACCAAATAACTTTACTCTCTGTTGATGAGTATGATGGTGGATTGGTGATGCTGTTCCCACCATTTCTCTATCTTGGTTTTTCTGATCATATCAAGTCTGGTCTTGTTGACAGCTCTTTTCAGTCAACCCATTTTACAGGTGGCAGTTTTATGCTCCAGGGGCTTGTTCAGGGTCCTCGTCTGGCACTATTGAGGTTGCGGATGAAAATGGAACCGATGAGTTTGGCTTTTGTTTTAGTCAGAATATTGGGGTGTTTCAGGAGTGGGACAAGTTAGTAACTGGAACCGTTTGTTTTCAGAATTCTGGTTTCAATCTAAGAAAATGAAACTTTATGCCTTGAATTCCTTCTATAACACGGAGAAAAACAACTGTGTATCAAAATACCAGAACACGAAAATCAACGTCTTGAATTCTTTTTAAGACATTGACTAACCACTTGTATATCAAAGCATCAAAAAACAAAGAACTGTTATTGCTAGCATTAAAAATAAATTTACACTGTCCTTGTGGAAATGCCAGGGGTCTTTCAGTATGAATATTATCTCCACCTTCTAAAAATTTTCTGCTGGAATTTTCTCTTTTATTTCATTTGTTTCTATCTTTCTCTTTTATATCACTTCTTCCTCTAACTTTCTGTCTTTCCAAAACCATTTGCCTATGTTTGTTGAAGAAATTCATACTTTTTCCCTCTTTCCTTCCTGCTCACCCAAACTGAAGTGTGCAGACCAACAAGCAATATTATGCTGCATGCATAGTGTGGGCCAACAAGCCAAAACAACATGCAAACATTCAACATGAACATTTCTCAGATGGATAAACTGACCATGGCCTAGCTTATAGCTCAAACGCAAAAGAGGTTACTCAGATTTCTTTTTTATTGAACCTGTTAACTTGGATTTTGTTGTTGTTGTTGTTTTACAATTATACACTGTCTTTCAATCTTTTTTGATGCCATATCAATGACTATCAAGTACAAAGTAAAGATGTGCTACATTTGAACCAGTTTCATGTACACAGTTTCATTTTAAGGATAAAAAACAAATTCGATGACAAATCACGGAAGGCATCCATTTTGATGATGAATTTATGTTTATACTCAGAGAGAGAGAGAGAGAGGGATGAGGGGGCTCAAGAGTGGCAGGGTCAGATGATAAGCCTTGCGATGATGTGCCATAGTTGGCACCCAATAGTGATGAAGATCTCTGGAAATGTAAAGAGGGTTTATGCTGCATTCCAATGAATATGGAAGATTTCTATGATATGCCATGAGTAAATCTGCATTTTTGAAGTGAAAGGAACGCAGAAATGAGTCATGATCCTTACATTTTCCACCAAAATTATGCACTCAAAGTGCTTCACAATCGAATTACTATCCAGTTCAGTTTAACTTCTAAAGAAACATTCTCTCAGAATGTCTCAGAAAAAAAAACTTGATAGTCACTCACACAGTACTGCAAAATGCTTCCGGCCAGAGTAAAAATCTGCCATGATGGAAAATTTCCAATGCCGTCCATTTTGTTGCTAGATTTAACTAAAACTTATTTCAAAGCATCACATACATATGCATACATATACATATATGCGTATTATATTGAAACGTAAGCCTACCATTTCGTTCACTTTCAGAATTCACTTAAATAAATATTCTGTGGGACATGGACTGATATTCAGGCACAAAACATGATTGACTCGGTATACCTATGCATGAATGAATGTGCTCTCTCTCACACACACACACACACACACACACACACACACACACACACACACACACACACAAGCACATGCATGCATGCATGCACGTGCAAATGTACACCCGCACGTGCACATACACACACACACACACACACACACACACACACACGTTCATTCTTACCCTGCCATTCATATGAACATGCCCACATGGAAAGAAATAGAACAACTTACATTGTACTGAGAAGGTGCATTGGGGTCAGCAAACAGAGCTGATTTCACGCTGATCCCACAGGTGTTCACTCCATCATTATTTCCTGTGTTTTCCACTTCAAAGTACTTCCGAGCCTCTGTGTCACCTACAAGGGTGCAGTCCACATAGTTGTTGGGTGCCTGAAATATTTAGAAAATGCAAGTAATCATTAGTCTACACCATCTGCATGAAAAACAAGTGCTAAAAATCATTCATCTGTCCTATGGTGCTAAAAGAGATCTGACCAATATACACCGTGATCAATTTTCACTGGCCACATGTACATCAACACAGACAACAATGCAAAAGTACATCAAAACATACCAATTAAATACATTACAAAGAAAAGGTAAAGGTCATATTGCATGCACCAAGGTCAATCAATGGGAAGTGAGGTTAAGTGTATTAACTTTTTCAGGTCCTGTATTGCAACAGCAGTTGCCATCTTTCTCTTTCCATATGCTAGGTGGGCCCTCAAGACCTTGCCACCACACTGCGCTTATTACCATGGTCATTTTGAACATCCTCCGTCACATGGCATTTGTGGCATCAGTAAGTAGAGACACACTGAAAATTCTCCTGCTGACTTATCTTTCCCAAGCCTGAATAGTATGGGGATGAAAAACAATCAGACCCATGCATCTTTTGCCTGCACATGCTTAAAGATCCCACAGCAGTTGAAAATCGTGAACAGCTGGGCATTTACCTGGCTGCCCTGGTGTAAAAATATTGAAGAGAGACATTTATTTTTCAGGTTCCCCCCTCCCTCAACCTCTGAAGCGCCTCTGAAGCCTTCTTGCCTTGGAAGTTTTGGAAAACAAATGATGGAACAGAGTGAGTAAGTTATGAGTTTATGAGTGAGTGAGCGAGCGAGCGAGCGTGTATGAGTGTGAGTGTGTGACAGAGAATATGACAATTTGGACCATGGGTCATTTGCCAAACAAGTTTGAGTGTACACTAGCTCAGCAGCTTGTACGTGTGTTATGCGTGCAAGAGTGTGTAAGACAGGCATGATGACAGCTTGGGTCATAGGTCACACACCTTACACCCCTCCTGTTTCCCCCTCCCCTCTCATTTTGCATATGTTTTGTGCTCTGGAGGTTTTGTCATCCTTGGTAATTGCTTCGTGGATGCTGATAGTGCTCACCTTGATTTCATTCTTGAATCAAGATTTGGTATCATCATCATCATCATCATCATCATCATTATCATGATGATTGGTATTATTCTTATTGATATATTATTATCATTATTATAGGATCAGGTACTAATTCACAGACAAGTGATCTGGAGGCTATATGCACAGAGGTTTCTCTCTAGCTAGATTAAAATCCATACAGTCTGACTGGAAGGCAGGAACTCTATGCCATCCCAGCCTTAAATACAGATAATGAAAAAAAATATTTTATGATTATAATCATAAATCAGCTAGTAACCTTTTCATGTTATTTCAACAGCTGTGAAGTCAGTTGTGTGAGCTGTGCGGGGTTTGCAAAGAACCATCAGCCCAGCTAAGAAACCTTGATAAATAATTCCAGACTCTCTTTTAAAATACAACCTTCGATGGGTATGATACATAATTGCTTTACAAACTTTAATACATGCAAATGCAAAAACAAATGTGTGCATGCATTACACCATGCACATACACTTAAAAGTGCACACATTTACATGAATATTTGTTCACACACACACACACAAAAACTCATTTTCTCATACTTCCTTTTCACTTATCCATCTCCACTAAACCCACAACTGCCTATGGCACATAGATATAAACTGAGATGATCTGATCCTTTGAGATATTTTCATTTTTATGTTTTGTGATAGCCTTATGTTTGGTTAAAGCAGATATGAGAATGCCATACATGTGGTGCAAGTCCAGTGTATGCACAATTTCATTTCAAAACATGAATTAATAAGGAAATACTTGGAACTGAATTGAATTTAGATGGTAATGCTAACAATCAAAACCCAAAACATAAAAAGTGTGCTAATCAACAAAAACCTGTTATAGAGCATCCCACAAACATACCGTTTTGTCCTCATCTGTGACAGTGACAAAGAAGAAGGTACTGCCAACTGGTTTGATTTCTGGCACTGACGTTGTATATGCAGTGTCACGCCATCTTGGGGTATTGAAATTGCGTACCACATATACATAGACCAGAGCATAGGCTTCACGGACAGGATTGCCATTGTCCTTTGCCTTCACAATCACCTGTATTAATAACAGTAACACAATTGCTCATCCAGAAGTAATGCACATTTCCAATTATTGCTAACAGACAAAAGTTTCAATTTCTACAGTCACAGAAATGCATTTGTACAATTATGTCTTGCAGAAACACATTCACATTTATGTGCTGCGAAAACAAATAAGAAATATTACGTGGTTAACCTGACTAGTTTAATTTTCTATCATCAGCCAAAATTAATGTAGCTGTCCATGGCTCCCATGTGATCCACTCTGACCAATCAGCGGTCCTTCATTCACCCAGTGCTAAATAGTTCTCACTGATCCTCATTCTTCTGATCTTCCTGGAGATCCTTTGTGAGCACTAGAGTGATACAAGTAGGGCTGGGAGGGTGGGAATTTGGGTTTTTATTTTGCTAAGTATACTAGTTAAACAGGGATCTGTGGAACAAAAATCCTCATTTTAACTTCGCATTCACCAAATCAAAAATCCTAAGGAATTTAGATAAAGGAAAAGGAGCATGTTATCCTTCTGATTCAAACCATGGAACCATGATGGGGGGACAGCAGTGTTTGCTGCCATGAAGATAGTCTGGAGGAAGCATCCACTTGTCTCAGGAAGATGGGGTTCGCCCACAACAGTCCTCCAGTGGGACAGAAAATTGCAAGCGCTGAGAAGTGCTTAACACACGCCATGAGAAGTAAAAAGGGCAGAGGCACTCTCCCTCTTTCCCCCTCTCCCGAGGGGAAAGCATCTGGAGACACTCACTCCCATCAGCCGAAGGGACAGAAAAGCATGTAGCAGTGGAAGGACTTGGGTTTCTACTTCATAGGGGTGTGGGGATATGCAGGAAGTCCCAATATCCTGAACATGCAGGGGTCACCGAGGCTCTCTCCTGCATTCAAGATTTTGCAGGTCCACTGGCAGGATTCATACGCTAGTCTGGGAGGGGGAGTGGGGAGGGAGTGGAATTTAGGGAGTTCTGACAGATTTTTCAAGACCCCATATCACAATTTTCATTTTGTCCACATGAAAATACAAGAAAACAATGACCATGAACTCACAGAATCATCTGCAATTTTCTCCAATCAGTCCTTGTCTTATTATATTAAATACACATCATGACTCTGCTTTTGTATTTTCCTGGTACCTGTTTGCTTGAACACAGGCAATCACTTTTGTTTTGCAATTCAGAATCAATAACAATAAAGAAAGGTAAAAGCATTTGTCAAGTACCTTGAAGCAACAGTGTGATTCTTAAGACTTTTCAAATCTTGAAAAGGGGACTGCAAAAATTAAGGAATTTAAATACTTTTAAGAATCGCTTGAATCTTGCTTGGCCTTGAGTGCAATGGGGAAATCCCAAAATGAGAAAGCCCCAGGAATCTGGCAGAAGATTGTTTAACCCCTTAACTTCCGTAACTTTTCAGATTTTTTTGCAAAAAAATGGGTTACATTAGAGGAAATTTTTTTTTAAATAATTAGATTACCTAATATCTAATATACTATATATTTTCTTGAAGGAAAATGAACTGGCTATTTATTGCAGATGTTTTTTTGTCAATCCAAGCACAGATAATTCCAGGACAAGGGGGATAATGTACTTTTCAAAAGATAATTAGGAGTTGATTTAAAAAAACACACATAAAATCAATGTGAATGTTTTATAAAGATTACTGTTGGCACTCCTAGCATGACCACGTGTCTGTCCATGACTTGATCGATCATGCCCACGACCTCTTGAGGTGATCGGAATGTCAACAAAATCCTGGGTAATCACTGTCCGAATCCTCTGTTGGTTGAACAACAATGGCATCTCCGTCACCACGGCCACCACTTTCATCATCAGAACTGTCCGGATTATCAGGTAAATCCATCAAAAATCAAGCTACTTCCTTAGCAGTATAGCGTCTGGACACCATCTTGCGCTTCGATACAGTCAGCACTTTTTCAAACAAAAAATTTGATTAAAATCGGCACAAATCTTCCCAAAATAAAAAAGTACATGCGCGGCCATTGCACGGAAGTGTGCTTTGGTCATGTGACTGCAGTCACATGATTTCAGCTTACTTTCCATTTCATAGTAGTGTTCAGAGTACAGTGACCCCTATATCGCGCCTACTTCCGCGGTTAGAAGTGAAAGGCTTAAGGAGCTGAACAATCTGGTTCTGCGCTCCTGCCTGTGAAGAGATGCTGAACAGCCTCTTCTAATGATATTTTGCAGCCATGGCTGTGTCCAGCTCAGAATCGTAAGACAATTCTGAGGAAGGGGAAGCTATCAACCTTTTCATAGTACAAACTAACTAAACGTCAGAATGCTATTGATGTGTCAGTCCGTCAGCCCTTTGTCCGACTGTGAACAAAGCTGAAACTGAGGAAGAGGGCCTCCCTGAGAAGTGATCAATCTGTGTTCGCAAGAAGCGAGGGGTGGAGGTCAAGTCACCACTGCTGGCACTCATAAAGATGCTTTAAAACTTTGTGAAAGTGCACATTCCCTGCAGTTTGCTTCTGGGGTTTCATCTAAAGCGCCCTACACTCAACTAATATGATCGCAATGAAGGAGGAGTCAAAGGGACTGGATTCGAAGCATGATTATTAATGTGAGGTGGAATTCGTTCAGTGACCTGTCGGTTTGACACAGCAGCAAGTACTTGTTGCATTTCAACATCGGCAGATGTAAAATCAATGTGATGCCGCTTGTTATAAATAATCAATGAAAAGACAGAGAGGAGAGTGTAATGATAAAGGCAGACACAAATTTAGACATGATAAAAACACCGAAAAATAGACAGCCAAGACAGAGTAAACTTGCATGAGTCCGTTCTGCATAATATGGCCAAAAGGAAGAAATATCAATGTGAACTGTTCAGCACTCATAGAGCAGAAGAACCACTAAATGGTCAAAAAAGATGACCTATGAATCACATGGAGATATAGACAGCTACACAAATTTTGGTCAATGGCATAAATCTAAACTGGCCAGGTTAGTTATGGCTTTTGATTTGGAATA
Organism: Monoplex corrugatus; assembly: GCA_030674185.1. Classification (NCBI taxonomy): domain Eukaryota; kingdom Metazoa; phylum Mollusca; class Gastropoda; order Littorinimorpha; family Ranellidae; genus Monoplex; species Monoplex corrugatus. Next base: position 127,017,993 of record CM060305.1, read on the forward strand.
CACGAAGTTAGAGACTTTTATGATTGTCTTCACAATCATCTCTTGCAGAAACAAGCCACTTTCACTGTCACCTCTTGTAAAAACAAACCACACACTTCAAATCATTATCAAAACCCTCTCTACATCTTGAACCATTATCAAAGCCTCCATTATATCTAAAACCATTATCAAAGCCCTTTCTACATCAAAACGGTTATCAAAGCCCTCTCTACATCTGAAATTATTGTCAAAGCCCACTGTGCATCTCAAATCATTATCAAAACCCTGTCATCATTACCAACGATTATCAAAGCCCTCTCTACATAACCATTAATAAAGCCCTTTCTTTATCTGGAATCACTATCAAAGCCCTCTCTACATTCCATACCGTTATCAAAGCCTTCTCTTCGTCTCAAATTGTTACCAAAGCCCTCTCTAAATGTATCACCAATGTGGATATCTTTCTTACATTGAACTTGTCTGTCGAAGTCGTGGTGAGGTCACGAGCAACCACAATCTGGCCTGCTGGAGAATCTAACATACTGAAGTACTGATGACTTTGCTTGTCATGGTCGGTGAGGATACTGTATGTTACCTGATTGAAGCTGGCCTGCAAAAGACAATGCATTATGTCCCTCATATTCAGATCTACTGACAGACCAACCAACACATTAACTAACATATTATGGACAGACACAGAGAAAGGAAAAGTGTACTGACTAATTCATATGTAAATTTCAATGTAACCAACATGATTGCTATTCTATTTACTTGATTTTTTCCATGACTGTACTAACAAATCTATCATCATCTCTTGTAATTTTCTTTCTTTACATCGAAAAAGCACAAAATTCTGACAATACCTGCAACTCTTGTTCATTGCAGTAACAATCCAAAAAAAAAAAGAAAGAAAAATCTCTTGACAATTGAACAGTAAAAACTTGTAACACAGTTGGGTATTACCATACCTGGGAATTAATACAACCAAAACAAAATTCATTTTCTCCTGACAGTTTCAACACAATACTGCTGACAGCTGCACAAAGTAATGGCATATTTGAAAATCAAAATCCTTTTTCTTTACGCCTGTAATTTTGATTATATTCGATACAAGAGTGGGCTTCTTGACTTTGCCAGACACACCCTCTCTGTTGCCACAAATTCTTTAATATGAACTAAATGCATGCTGGACAAAGGACCAAAGTTTCTTGTCTCATCCAAAAGACTAGAACCGAGACCATGTCTCATTGTCAAGTAAAAGCAAAACAAATTTTTGTCCAGTCAAAACATTTTCCCCAGGACTTTATCCACTATGCCACTATACCATTGCTGACCTGGAGCTGTCTTGGCACACATCATGAGTAGTTAAATTCATATTCAAGTAACTGAAATCTTCACTGTCATCTATACAGATTATTTTCATTTGTCAACTGATGCTAGTACTTTTTTTTTCATTGTTCCTTGGTATGGTAGTGTGGAATCCTGCTCTGAAGACTCTTCATTTTCCTGTCAAAAGCCAGTTCATCCCACCCAATGATTGATTGCACAAAAATAAATGGACTCACACCTGAGTTTTAATCTTGGACAGAACGGTTCATTTTACATAAAATAAAGCACACATGGATCTCCACAAATTCCTTATTCTTCAAAGTGACAGTTGCCAGAACTTCTTTTAAAGTAATAAGAATAATAAGCCATCAACTTGTATTCTATTTTTAAAATTGTAACAAAAATCTGAACAAGGTGCAATTGCAAAATGGTTATCGAAAGCAAAACTCAACAGAAAGACATGCAATCAGCAAAAGATGAACTCACACTGGTATCTGAATCACTAGCAGACACTCGAATCACAAACGAGCTGACACTGGCATTTTCATTGATAGTGACATTGTATGTGCTCCTGAAGAAGATGGGTGGGTAACTGTTGCGCAGAACATTCACAGTGACAGTAGCACGGGTGTCAGCAAACTGACCTCCGCCATCTCTCACTTCCACTTGAAACTGTGCAACAGAAAAAATTTAAGCAATTCACGCTGATGTGGCATCAACAAGAAAAGTACGACTAAGGAAAGAAAAAAGAAGGGAGGTGGTGGTGGTGGGCACTTGGTTCCTAGAAAAGACATATGAATATGAAAATGGTCACCTCAAAGGACCCGATGCATAAATATGAAAATGGTCACCTCATAGGATTCCCGACATATAAATATGAAAATGGTCACCTCAAAGGTTTCTGACATATGAATATGAAAATGGTCACCTCAAAGGTTTCTGACATATAAATATGAAAATGACATATGATATGAAATGGTCATCTCAAAGGTTTCTGACATATGAATATGAAAATGGTCACCTCAAAGGACCCTGACATATAAATATGAAAATGGTCACCTCAAAGGTTTCTGACATATGAATATGAAAATGGTCACCTCAAAGGACCCTGACATATAAATATGAAAATGGTCACCTCAAAGGACCCTGACATATAAATATGAAAATGGTCACCTCAAAGGACCCTGACATATAAATATGAAAATGGTCACCTCAAAGGACCCTGACATATAAATATGAAAATGGTCACCTCAAAGGACCCTGACATATAAATATGAAAATGGTCACCTCAAAGGACCCTGACATATAAATATGAAAATGGTCACCTCAGAGGACCCCAACATATAAATATGAAAATAGTCACATATAGATATGAAAATGGTCACTTCAAAGGACCCCCAACATATAATATGAAAATAGTCACCTCAAAGGACCCTGACATATAAACGTGAAAATGGTCACCTCAAAGGACCCTGACATACAAATATGAAAATGGTCACCTCAAAGGTTTCTGACATATAAATATGAAAATGGTCACCTCAAAAGTTTCTGACATATAAATATGAAAATGGTCACCTCAAAGGACCCTGACATACAAATATGAAAATGGTCATCTCAAAGGTTTCCGACATATAAATATGAAAATGGTCACTGCCAAAGGTTTCTGACATATAAATATGAAAATGGTCACCTCAAAGGTTTCTGACATATAAATATGAAAACGGTCACCTCAAAAGATCTATATATCAAAAGTCCTTTTGTTGCTATGATTGACATCAAAGGCCCAAGATGTCAGTCATTTAGTCATACAAACACCACATGCGCTAAGACGTATTTGTGTACGTTGTATATTTCTGTCAATTCAAATTGTACAGAATGTCGAGTTTGGATTATGTGTACTTAAGAAATGTTTCATTATTATCATCATTCTAAACAGATATAAGAGGAACCTACTATTAATTCTCATATACATGATTCATTGAAACATTACCATATACGAAATCTAAGCACTTGTTCAGTGGCCATGGCTCAATTTTAAGGATCTTAATAACCAAACAGATGAAAATGCTGCCAGTGCAGGGTTTTCTTGACATGTCTTTATTTTTCCTTTCAATTTAAAATGTTAATAGGTATACAAAACACAAAGCATGTGAACACCACAATATGCTTCAGTTATTTAATACGCAGCATACGATTGTATGACACAAAAAGCAATTATCAATCAATTCATATAGCTAATTGTTATTTGAGAATATATCCTAATTTGTCCATCTTTGTGATTGGTAATCAGTTTCAGTGACCACTTTGAGAGGCACAGTAAGCCTTACTCTATCTGTTCATCATAAAGTAGCTAACACGTAGATACAGGCCACATTCGAATATTGCTGTGCTGTGATAGACTGATCACAACATCCAGCCTCTGGAAGACATGCTTGGTCCTTGCACTGATTAGTAATGAGTGCCTGGTTACTAGAAATAATTGTGTGCTGATGTGTCATTAAGTACTCTATGAAGTGCTCTGAATTTTTATAAGCACTATATCATACCACAGTTTTTAATGGTTGCTCTGCACAGAGGGGAAAACAAAAAAACTATGACAGATTAGTACTTCTATTATATTTTGATCTCATCATAAAATGTTGTTACAGTTTACCACCAAGTTTTTCCCCTTTGTTTAAACCCAGCACCAGAATGCAATAAATATTTCCTACCGTGTACTGATCACTGCCACTGCTGATCAGGCTTTGTTTCAGGCGTAAAATGCCATTATCGCCGCTGGTCACAAACTCAAAATAAGAAGCTGCATTAGTATCCTGAATTCTGTATTGCAGCTCACCCCACGTGCCCTGTGAACAAATGAACAAAATGAATATAAAAAAAAATCATACAAGACAGTGCACTCAGACATGGCAGAGGGAGTCATTAGCATGTCTGACTAAACATGAATACTGTTCTGCTCTTTTTTCCTTTCATTTTTGTCTTTGACAAAAACAAAATCAGTGCTTTAACTTGGCCCACAGGAACATTTCCCGGTAATGGTTAATAGTACAACAATGTAAATGTAGCTAGTTTGATCATGTCATCCTGTTACACAGAAAGGAGATATCACTAAGATCAACAGAGATCACCTAGGAGGCAAATGTTAAAGAATGGAATAACCTTGCTATGCCTACCTGGTATGCTGCTAAACCACTCAGATATAAAATCTCATCCGATGGTCAACCCCTTCAAATCCCCCAACTTGACCCACATGACATCATTTAGGAATTCTACCCTCATATTTGTTTTTACAGATTTTTCCCCTCAAATGACAAAATACACTGGTGACCAATCAGTGAGGACAAATAATATGAACCAACATAAAATACTCAAAGATATTCAGTCAACTTCGCAAGAAACAACATGTTCATATTTATGAAAATGAATAGATTTTAAGAAAAGTAGGTAGACTGACAATCTCCACTCTTCTCTTTCATTTCACAAGTTAAACAAGATGCACACAACTGCAGGAAATGACTGCACAATGTCTTGTGTTGTCCTGACCTGATCAAGGTCTGATGCAGTCACAGTGAGGATGCTAGTGGCCAAGACAAAGTTCTCCGAAATAGTGGCATTGTACTGAGCAGGTTGTTGAAAGACTGGTTTGTAGATATTGCGGTTGACAGGAACAATAATGGTCTGACGTCCGCTTGCTCCCACTCCGTCTCTCACCACTACCTCAAGCTGTGAGAATGGAACAATAAGAATTTTCAGTGCAGTCAAGTCAGAATGTGAACAGCAAGCTCTTTCACTTTACTAAAGCAATATGTGAGAATGTGGACTGCACGTACATGTACTTCCACTTTGCTTATGCAAAGTGTGGCAATGTACAAAGCAAGTAATTTCACTCTGCTAAAGCAATGTGTGGAAATGTATATGGCAAGTACTTTCACTCTGTTCAAGCAATGTGTGGCAATGTATATGGCAAGTACTTTCACTTTGTTCAAGCAATGTGTGGCAATGTATATGGCAAGTACTTTCACTTTGTTCAAGCAATGTGTGGCAATGTATATGGCAAGTACTTTCACTTTGTTCAAGCAATGTGTGGCAATGTATATGGCAAGTACTTTCACTTTGTTCAAGCAATGTGTGGCAATGTATATGGCAAGTACTTTCACTTTGTTCAAGCAATGTGTGGCAATGTATATGGCAAGCACTTTCACTTTGTTCAAGCAATGTGTGGCAATGTATATGGCAAGCACTTTCACTTTGTTCAAGCAATGTGTGGCAATGTATATGGCAAGTACTTTCACTTTGTTCAAGCAATGTGTGGCAATGTATATGGCAAGTACTTTCACTTTGTTCAAGCAATGTGTGGCAATGTATATGGCAAGCACTTTCACTTTGTTCAAGCAATGTGTGGCAATGTATATGGCAAGTACTTTCACTTTGTTCAAGCAATGTGTGGCAATGTATATGGCAAGTACTTTCACTTTGTTCAAGCAATGTGTGGCAATGTATATGGCAAGTACTTTCACTTTGTTCAAGCAATGTGTGGCAATGTAAGCAGAAAGTTCTTTCACTTTACTCAAGCAATGTGTGGGAATGTACACAGTACGCATTTTCACTTTGCTCAATTGGGATAGAAACAGCAGTTTCACTTTGATGCATGATATGTGGGAATGGAAACACTGAAAAAACTAGTGTAGTGTCAGTCTGCTCAAGCAATGATAGGATGGAAACTTGAGTTTTTTTCTCTGTGATCAAATGGGAATGGAAAAAAAGCTCTTTTACTTTGCTCAAGGTAAAAAATGATGCAATATGCACTATTGCTGCCTGGACAGCTTTACTTGTTATTGTTATTTTTGTTTAAAGCCCAGCCGACCGCAGAGCGCATTATCAGGGCAATAACCATTTCAAAACATATACAATACTTTTAACAGGAAAAAAGTGTGAAAAGAAAATTAAGTACACACACAATGCACTTGCGCACATAATCTAAGCATACGCCCCTTGTGTGGACCAGACCACTCTGTCCAATTTATCACAAAGGGGATTTAAACAAATAAAACAATATAAATTGAAACATATCTAAGTACATTAACACATAAAAACAGGCTCATATTACTTAAAAATTCTTCTGCACATCACATTTCCCTAGAGCCAAAAATGCACTTAATACATGTGCCCAATTATCAATCCTAAGAGAAAGTATGTAAGACTTTATCGAACACATACAAGTGAATGGACCAGCAAGGCAGAAAATGATCAAAAGAAATGACAGAAAGCAAAGGAACAAGGCAGAAATAAAAAAAAAAGAGTGACAGAAAAGAGGAAATTTCTAGCAGAGAATTTCTGGAAGGTGCGGATACTGAAAAAGCCCCCAACACCTCCATGGGGGAGGTTGCTTTTCTTGTGAAAACAAAAATGAACAAAACTTACATACCCACTTCACAACTTTGAATGGTTAAAAAATGCGTCCATGTATATGTATGTGTGTACGTATGTGTGTGCATGTGCGCGAGTGTGTGTTTGTGTAAGTGTGTTTGTGCATTTGTGTGCATGTGTATGCATCAATGTGTGTGCGTGTGTGTGCATGTGCATGTGTGCCTGCATGCATACATACATGTGCGTGTGTGTATGTGTGCATGCATGTGCGTCTGTGTGTGCATGTCTCTGTGTTCAAATGTGCATGTGTTTGTATTTGTGTACATTGTGTGTGTGCATGTGTGTGCGTGTGTGTGTGTGTGTGCATGTGTATGTATATATGTGTTTGTATTTGTTTGTGTGTGTGTGTGTGTGTGTGTGTGTGTGTGTGTGTGTGTGTGTGTGTGTGTGTTTGTATTTGGTGGTGCATGTGTGTGCGCGCGCATGTGTGTGCGCATGCATGTGCGCGTGTGTGTGTGTGTGTTTGTGAGTGTATGTGTTTGTGTTTGTGAGTACATGTGTTAGTGAGTGTGTGTGTGTGTGTGTGTGTGTGTGTGTGTGTGTGTGTGTGTGTGTGTGTGTGTGACTGTGTGTGTGACTGTGTGTGTGTTAGTGTGTGTGTGTGTGTGTGTGTGTGTGTGTGTGTGTGTGTGTGTGTGTGTGTGTGTGTGTGTGTGTGTGTGTGTGTGTGTGTGTGTGTGTGCTCGCGCACATGTATATTAATGTGTGTGTGTGTGATAGTGTGGTGTGTTGTGTGTGTATGAGACAGTGAGAGAGAGAGAGAGAGGAGTGTGGTGTGTGTTTGTGAGTGTGTGTGTGTTTGTGAGTATGTGTGTGTGTGTGTGTGTGTGTGTGTGTGTATGTGCGTGTGCGTGAGTGTGTGAGTGTGTGAGTGTGTGAGTGAGTGAGTGAGTGTGTGAGTGTGTGAGTGTGTGGTGTGTGTGTGTGTGTGTGTGTGTGTGTGTGTGTGTGTGTGTGTGTGTGTGTGTGTATAGGTCAATGTAAAGTGTCCCATGCTCCTCTTAGTAAGAAGACAGTGCTCAGGAAATTATTTCTTATTTTTACTAGTATTATCATTGCTCTATGCTAAAAGACTATCTCAATGAAAACAATCTCTTATGCCTCAACACTTTATACCAGAAAAGACCAGGTCAGCTATGGACACACAAATCTCCAAATGGGACCAAAGTACAACTCGACTATATTATCATCAATAAGAAATGGAAAAATAGTGCAAAAAATTGCAGAGCATTCAACTCATTTGTCAGTGTTGCATCAGACCACCGCATCATTTCTGCTCAACTTTGATTGAGCCTTCAAGCAAATAAAAAGAAATCTTGCAATACTACCCAATATGACTGGTCAAATCTAAACGACAACCCTGAAATTTGTAACATCTTCATTACAAGGGTGAGAAATAGATTTGCTGCCCTACAAGATACAGTCTCAGCAAAGACTGCTAACATGACATACAACCACTTTGAAATGGCTTGTAAAGAAACAGCTGCAGTACACTATCCCGCTGAAACCCAAACTAAAAAAAAAAAACTCCATGGGTGAATGAGGAAATCTGTCAAAAACGCAAGCAACTGAAAGAAACTGCACAACTAAAAAACTCTCAACCATCCCCTGAGAACATCTTTTACATCAATAATGCTCGTGCTGCTCTCATAGAGAGCTATGAAGCACAGCAAATGAACTATCTACAGAGCAAGATCGACCAGATCACAAATGCTGTCAGCAACAAAAAGTCTGCTGTTGCCTGGAAGACCGTGAATGAAATAAGTGGTAGAAAAAGCTTAACAGAGCTAAGCTAAAAGAATCTAGCCAAGAAGAGTGAGTAAAACTGTGGCAACAACACTTCCAAGACCTACTCGGAAAACCTCCAGACATCTCTGAAGAAGAAATAAGTCCAGTCTTCACGGAGGAGCTGAATATCAAGAAAGGGCCGTTTACTTTGGACGAACTACTGATAGCAGTGAAAAGCATTCAGTGTGGAAAAGCATGCGGACTCAATGAATTACCAGCGGAAGTATGGAAAATAGAGGAATTTCACCAGATACTGCTGGATTGCTGCAACAACGTTTATAACCAAGACCCAATAAACAAATGGACTAAAGGATGCCTGCTTCCTTTCCCCAAGAAAGGTGACCTCGGAATCAAAGAACTACCGCAGAATCACATTAACTGCTATTTCTGCAAAGATCTACAACCTAATGCTCCTAAATAGGATAAGGCCGGAGATAGATCCAGTTCTGAGGAAAAACCAAAACGGGTTTTGCCAAAACAGATCGACATCAGGACGAATACTCACCATCAGACGTATATTGGAAGGCATAAAAACCAAAAACCTCCCAGCTGTTCTATTTATTGACTTTTCCAAAGCTTTTGATTCGATCCACCAGGGAAAGATGGAGATTCTTACTGCATATGGACTACCCAAGGAAACAGTAGACGCCATCATGATGCTGTATCAGAATACCCACTGTATGGTTCGCTCCCCCGATGGAGACACAGACTTCTTCGACATCACTGCTGGAGTCCTTCAAGGAGACACGCTTGCCCCCTACATTTTCATCATCTGTCTTGATTATGGCTGTGGAAAGAACAAAAAACTCGGCTTTACCCTCACAGAACAGCAGAGCAGAAACTACCCTGCGGTAAAGATAACAGATGCGGATTACACTGATGACCTGGCTGTTCTCACAGACTTCCTAAAGGATGCAACATCTCACCTTCACAGTGTCATCACAGTGTCGAAAAAACAGCAATGGAGATCAGGCTCCACCTCAACGCGAACAAAACAGAGTTCATCTGTCTGAACCAAGACGCATCAGCAGGCATGAGAAGTCTCAATGGAGATACAATCAAACAAGTTCAAGACTTTAAATACCTTGGCAGCTACGCTGACTCCACAGAACAAGACGTCAACACCAGACTCGGAAATGCCTGGGGCGCACTAAATCAACTGGACAAAATCTGGAAATCCAATCTACCCGTCAACCTGAAAAGGAACTTCTTCCGAGCAGCAGTGGAGTCCGTTCTTACATATGGCTCAATCTCTTGGAACCTAACAATGACAATGGAGAGGAAAATTGATGGAGCATACTCACGAATGCTGTGTGCAGCCCTGAACAAATCCTGGAGAGAACATCCAACTAACAAAGAGTTATATGGCAAGATCCCACCAATCGGTAAATCAATACGTCAACAAAGACTGCGCTTCACGGGACACTGCTGGTGTAGCAAGGAAGAACTGGTGGGGGATGTTCTACTATGGAGACCCCTTCACGGCAAACAAAGACCAGGACGTCCAAAGAAGACCTTCATCGACCAACTTATCGATGATACGGGCTGTCAGTACAATTAACTACCTACTACAATGTCTGACAGAGAAGGATAGAAGAAATGTGTCATGGATAGCCGAGCAAGCTCGACATGATGATCATCATTGCTTATCACTACTATTATTACTATTTATCATTCGTCTTGCTTGTTACTGCTCTGGTTGTTTCTATCATTATTATCATAATCATTTTATTTGTTTCATGTCAGTATCAGAAAAAAATGCAATGCATAACATGCAATGAAACCAGCAAATAAAAGAAGCAACTGTATTTCAGTTGTTAAACTGTACACTCAATCAGTACTACTTGAAGACTTGTCATTGAATCTACAATTGGAACAAAAACATGCCATTCTGTTTCAAAAGAAAATATTTAAAAACAAAGATGTGTCATTTGACAGTTTTGTATCAAAATACTTTTTACATAAACTAAGTCTAATATACTTTTTACATAAACTAAGTCTAATATAAATGTTACTTGAAAATTTGTAATTTTTTCCAATGTGTAATACTTGAGCATAAAGCTATTGTGCTACATATATGCGCATTATAAGGCCCTTCCAGAACTCTAGCTATGGTGTAAAACTCATGTCTTTTCTATTGTTGAATTTTTTTTTACTAGTAATTTCATGGCACAGATTCCAGCATGTGGTCTTCAGCTGACCCTGCTGTGAATGGGTACCCAACCCTGTTCATGGTTGGAGGAGGTAAAGCAACAAAGAAGAGATGCGAGACCCACTCTGAAAAAGTTTACCAAGAGTACTGAGTAGTAAGGGCTCTGACACCTCACTTCCCATACAATCCTTGTTAGGGTTACAGGACACCATTAGCTTTAGAAGTATTTCATATAATTATGTCGTAAAAGTTTTCCACATGATCTCATGAGTATGATTCCTGGATTTCATCCAGGCGTCCCAGGCAGAATTCCTACCTTGGAAATATTTTTACGGTCCTATTAGCCTTATTGGTTAGAGCACAACGTCAACATATGAAATATGGGTTTGACCCTCAGGCAGGCCATAGGTTTTTATTTTCATGCAGGTGGCTTGCTCATTCTGTTGATGTGGGTCATCTCATTTTCTGGCTCAATACCACCCCGCAACATAGGAGTTGGCTAACCAGGTTAACTACTGGCAGATTTGGGTGAATACAAATGGAATTGTCCAAGTGTTCACAAGCTCCAAAGTCTACATGACGGAGGGGATTTGACAGCATGTGTGAGATCAGTAACCGGTGTCTAATTCGATTTCTGTACATGTGATGTGTTGCAAAGGACCTGGTCTGCTGGACAAGATGTTTGACATAAGTAAACTGCCAAAAAAATCAAAGAAGTCATAAAAGCAATCTTACAGTGTACTCTTCAGTCTGCTTTCCATCGTTCAGGAGGGAGTTTGTGTTGGTAATCTGTGCCCCCGTGACATTGTTTGAATCTTTGATATCAACGAGGCGAAAGAATCGAAGTGCTGTGCTGTCACCAATCAGTTCGTAACCCCGGATTTGGAAGACAGGCTTATAGAATACAAAAAGAAACATTATGTTTGACACATGCAATCATGCTAGAATTGGAAAAAAAAAGAATATCATATTTGATATGGCATCACATTCATGTAGGAGCACTTTACAGGAACACCATGCTTGACAAATCTCATATTCATGTGTCAGTGTTTGCAACAACACATAATGAATCAACCAATTACCACATCAGCAGAGAAAATCAGTGCAAAACAAAAGCAATTCATTCTTTCATTTACCAAACCTCAATGGAGATGACCCTCTCAACCCACCATCACCTTCAGTTTCTCTCCAGCAATGCCCCCTTCAAAAAGACCATATTTTGAGGTCTGTCTACAATTTTGTATTTAACCTGTTCCATACATGTACAATCTTGTTGGCCTACTTCCCCACCCTTCCCCCTTGACCCCCTTCCAACACCCCCCCACACACACACACACAAAATCAAAACTCAAGATCTCATTAATGCTTGCTATTTTCTCAACCTTACAGATCCTAGAAGAGCACCTGAATCCCACTGCCCCTCACCTGATCCCCATGCCCCCAACTTGAATTATCATGTCCCATCCCCAACCCCAATTTAGAGAATGTCTGATTATACAAACAAGCCAATACATGCTGGATGAATAGCTGTTCTTAAGACAATGAGAACTCTCCAAAAATGCTTAACCCTTTCACTCCGTCATTCTATCTACCAGCTTCAGCAGGCAATGAAAGTATTAAAGTCTAACATCAACATACGTCTTGGTCAGGATCCGAAGCAGCAATGACGAGGTCGAAGTTTTCATTGGCATTGATGGTGGGCCGAACGTCTCTGGTTGGCGAGAAAGAGGGAGCAGTGTTACGCAGTATATTCACTGTGATGATGACAGTATCGAACAGGGATTGTGGAATGGTGCCTGAGTCAGATGCACGCACTGTTATCTGAGGAGACACACAGCAGGTTATTGAACAAAACAAAAAACAAAACACACCACAGCTACCACACACACGCACGCACGCACACACGCCTACACACACGCGCGCACGCACACACAGAGGTCTACACACACATGCACACATACAAGCACATGCACACACACACGCACCTGCACACACACGTGCACATGCACACACACACACACACATATGCACACGCATACACACTGTATTTATCACAGTTCTTACTGTGTAGGTATTAGGTCCAGATGACTGAAGAGGAGAAGTCACAGTCATGAGACCAGTGTTAGGATGAATATAGAAGTACTTAGAAAACTCAGATGGTGCCGACACAATGGAGTAGGTAATATGACTGTTGGCAGTATTCTGCAACCAAACGAAACAAGCAGCATTGCAAGCATTGAACGAGACTGTGTCAGGGAATAGCAGTTGCAAAACACAAAAACAGCATAGTAATATCAACATCTTTAGATTTTCTATCAATGACATGGCAATGAAAATATAAATCTACAAATAAGACTGCCAGAACATTTTGGCCAACTGGCATTTGTCAAGCATATATAAAACACAATAAGAAAAAAAAAAGATCAGTACATTGAGGACAGAGGGAAAAAAATGCACTTTCCTACATTAAATGAGATGGGGAAGACGGTCAGACCTCTCTACTCTTCCATATCCCCAGGCAGAGACAGATTCACAAGAAAGTCTACCATCTTAGATTTATTGAAAATACCAAATATCCAAATTGATTTATGTAACAACATGCGAAGAATGTAGCAAAAATGTGTGATTCTATGTCATCTGCTAAAGCCTTTGTCTGCCAATCCAGTTGTTTATCAGGCTATGGCCTGCTGAGCAGGTAGTCTGTCAGTATGTGGCACAAATACCTTATCAGCATAATTTATTCCTCTCCCCCCCCCCCCCTCCTTTTTTTGTCAGGAGAGAAAATGATGATACAGCAGAGAAAAAGATGATACAGTCTTTCTTTTATTCAAGAACTGACATCATGAGAGGTGAATTTTTGATATAACTACTTACTCCCTTTGTAATCATGACAATGACCTAGAAAACTGTTCAATTTCCACGTAGCTTCAAACATCAAAACTTTGTATTATAACTTTGTAACTAACAAGATCAAAACATTACGTTACAACTTTGTAATTTACAAGATGAAAACCTTGAGGGCTAATCAAATAGTCTTGCTACTAACTTCACAAAAGTGTTAAGTTTAACATACATGAATTTTCAGAAACCTCCAAAGTACTTTCCTACCCAGTGAAAAGTCAAATGCATTTTACTAGTATGATGGAGATATGGTAGCAAGCTATGAACTCACTGTTTTTACAAGCCCTGAATTCTTGAAACTTCTTGCTAGCCAGGGTTTGCTTCAGGCAGGGAAACAACCAGAAGTCACATGGACAAAGCCATGATTGTTGAGTAAGGGAAAATATGAATAGCTTGCTCTCATACATAAGTCATTGTGACCTTGGCTTGATCTCATTTCATGCATTTTGCTGTTATCAACATTCGCACGTTGCTTGTGGATGGACCACACAATTTTGGGCGAAACACTTTCTACATAACATCTAGCAGTAACAGCAGACTTTTTAGGTAAAACAACCACAGCTACTGATACTTGGGAATTGAAGAAAATGGAGAAAAGTTTCTTCCAGCTTTGAAGATCAGGTCTCGGTAAAACTGGCCTTTCATTATCAGCACTAATCCACATTTGACTAGACCATTTCTTTGGGACACAAAGTGATCTGCATTTTGTCACCTGCAGTCATTTTATGTAGCTGTTTGGGGTCCTCTGGCTACAACGGTTGAAGTCAACGCTTAGAATTCTGAACCCTCTGTATTTTTCTGCTCATCTGTCAAAAGACAAGATATCCATCTGGCAGCTGCCTTTGTCGTCTCTCGATCATATCACAGGAAACATTCAACTGTGCCTTATGAAACACCATAAAGTTTCACTTATTTAATGATCTAAAACATGCGGATCCTCTCAACTATTCTCTTTACAAGCTGAAAACGTTGCTCCTTCCAGGCCTTACTTGGACGTCCACATCAGTACTTGACTTTCAAGTTGATTTTTCTTATTTGAAACCATCAATCTAGTGGAAAACTGTCCTCCATGACACACACCTATCTCCATATAGAACTGTTAACTTGGCATGCATTTTGATTTGACTGCCTCCAAGTTTAAGCCCTGTGAAGAAACAACATCTGAGCCTGACCCTAGGATGCATTTTTCAAACATACAGTTACATCACATTTTTGATAGCACATAACCATATCTTACAAGGGCATAATCTCAGCTAATGTGAAACATCATACCAACTACAAAATACTCGACCAGGTGGTCAAGAAATTGGTGAAAATACATCCACCGCCAGGTGCCACTGTTGAACCCATCCCTATCACAATACCCAGTTCCGATCCGAGTGATGCTTGACCTGTTTGTCTCAGTACGCCGAAGTGACAACACCATACTCTCTGTGCTCCACTCAGCCTTCTCTGTGAATCCAGTGTTTCCTCCGGCTCTCAGTCTCAACCTTTCCATGTTTTTCTCCTGTTTTTGATCTGTCTTTACCATTCATTCCTCACCAGCGCTGTACCTGAATCACCCTTTTTTCAAGATCTTTCATTCTTTTTTGTAAACTTCGATTTCCTTTCTTCGCCCCATCATCAACTTCAGCCAGCGGGCAGTACTTCTTGATCTTTCGATCCTCAGTGCTTTCCTCAACTGGTTTCTCTACCTAACTTGGTTTGAAACTCTCTTAAGCAACTTTTCCCCATCAAGAAAATGCTGTATTATTTTGCTTCCTGAATGACCTGCGCTCATCTGCCATTTATTCTGCTACCATCTAAACCATTCCATCGAAGACAAATACCATCTAAACCATTCCATCGAAGACAAATACCATCTAAACCATTCCATCGAAGACAAATACCATTTAAACTATTCCATCGAAGACAAATACCCTAACCTGTTTAATTCCAGTCTTCCTTTATTTTCCTTGACCTACTATTGTGGGGCCTTCCTGTCTTTCAGCTTCTCACCCTTTCTCCATTGGAATCACCCTTTTCATTTTTGTCCCTGTTTGTTTTGTGTCAGCACTAGTCTCAATCAAAGGAGTTGACACCATTACTCCATTGTTTGCTTTGTGCTGACTCACTTGAATGAGTTTATGCCACTGTGTTAATCGACACCCTGTGTGTTCTTCAGTCCACCATCTCTGTACTTTCGCCCTGTCATCTGTACTTTTGCTTCCCTCTGTGGATTTATGACATGGTTTTACTTCTTCCTGAGGACTTATGACAATGTTGCTTCACATCCTTCTATGCCTATGGATTTACAATGCTCTGTGTTCATGTCCTTGTGTGCTCTTGTGCTCTGCACTTTGGTGAGGATTTCACATCACTGTGTGTGCCCTCTTCATTAGATTACTCTTCATCTTGTGGTTTTTCATCAAAGCCTTGTGAATTACTCTCACTCTGCTCCCCGATCAGGTAACCATTCTCTCCGCACAGTCACAGATTTTCTACAGGCCCGGATCACTCAGTGTCAACTCCAAGCAGTCGTCAAGAGGGCCAGCCATCATGGAGGCTGTGTATCATCAGTAGAGACAGAGCGTTTCTGCCATCACCAACCAACCCAAACACCCCACACTGGCCCCTGCTCTCTCTTCAAGCCCTTCTGACCGCCAGCCCACAGCAGGACTATCTACTCTTAATCAGAGCCTGGAATTGCTAAGAAAAAAAAAAGAGGAAACTTCTAGGGGAGTCCGGGGGCATGCTCCCGCGGAAAATTTTTAAAATCAAGACTAAAATCTGTGCATTCTGAGGCATTCTGGAGACAAATTTAAAGGCATCTAACACACTGAAAATCACAATGAATATCAGTCAAAAGAGTATTTAATAAACATTGGGCACAAGATCAGGATCCATCATACACGCGAAAAATATTTTTTTGCGCGATTTTCGATTTTGATTTCCGCGGAAATCCTCGTTTCCGCAACGAATTCCAGGCTCTGCTTAATGCCAGAATTTACCCTTCCTGTCCCTTCCAGAGCCTTCTTGTAGCATGGGATGCCAGTGCGTGCATTCTCTTCTCATCCATACAAGAACAAGAGGAACTAGAGGTACAAGCGAGCCTGGCCTGACAGCCTCCTTGCATGTGATGCCAGAAAGATCCCTTCTCACCCTTGCAGGAGTTAGTTGAAGGGAAACCTTCTTGCAGGACCATCTACTCTCAATGCATCGTCTGGAAGGGAATGCCAGAATTCATCCTTCCCATCCTTTCCAGAGCCCTCTTGTAGCATGGGATGCCAGAGCATTTTCTTTTCACCTGTCCAAGAACAAGAGGAGCCAGAGGAACAAGCAAGTCTGGCCCATTGCATCCTCGTAGATGCCGCCTGGGAAATCCCTTATCACCCATGCACGAGTTGAAGTGAAACCACCCTCTCCAATCCAACCAGGACGCCAGGCACCAAGATCACTACCTTCCCATGGGCCCACGGACTTGAGACCAAACCACCACTGGCCAATGAAATTGCCCTCATCTGCTGGACTCCAAACTTCCTGGGGATCCCACGAATCATTTTCCTGGCCATCGTCGGGGCACACAGGCTCCTTTCCTTTGGCCTCCTTGTCACCACATGTCACCCCATCAACCCAACCCTTACTGGGCCCCATTCCACCCCTTTCCCCTTGGACCTGGCCCCTTGGCTTGTGGACTGGGCCACTTCTTCCAGGGAGCACCCTGCCCACAGGACTTCTTTACTTTCAAACCACAAACTCCAAAGTACAGTCTTCTTTGCAAGCAGCTTTTTCTCAACCATTTATTTCGGACGCACATTGACCTTGCTCTCTATCTGCATGCACCCAACATGGCCCTTGCTCAATCTCACCACCTTCAGTCCACCAAGACTCCAACTACTCTCCACCCCACATGATGGAGAACATTTCAGACACTGAGTATAAAGCGGATGACTTTCACACTCCTAGAACCCCAGGAACAACTGCCACCACTGTCGCATTCAATTAAGGAGGTACCTGAGTGGCTCATCACACGGTATATAACATGGTGCCGCTTCATTTTTCAAAAGGTACGAGTGAGTGTAGAATGAATGATCTGTATGTAAACTACATAACACTGTCTCTTTCCTATGGTTCCAAAAGACAAATTGGAGAATCTGTTTAAGGTCTGGGCAGATTTGGGAAAGTTTGTTGTTTAGCTGTTCCTATCCTGCAAGAGATTTTTCACATAAGTTTTACTTTGGCTTTCAGATCTGCATAAGAGATGAAGGATTAAGACATTTTTCCCCTTAAGGCATTCTTGGAAAGGCAGTCAGCCTTTTCACTGGCCTGAATACCAACATGGCCTGGAACCCATTCATTTATTTATGTGCATATATGGTATATGACACATTTAGTAACACTTTTTACAAAATGTTTATGTACACAGTACAAATAGTCCATGTCAACAGCATGCTCAATGCAATTGAAACAGTAGCAGATCACCCTGAATTTCAGTTTGAATCTGAGTTTGTTCAAAAGTCACTCTGAACATTCCATATGAGCTCCACCCAAATCTATCAGTGATAATTTTGAAACAAATAGCAATGACTATAACACAAAATGCTTGTGTGACCTTGTATCAAAATTTATAAGTATATGACTCTCTCTCTCTCTCTCTCCCTCTCTCTCTCTCTCTCTCAAACAAAAAAATGACCATGAGAAGAAATATCTTTTTAGGTCTGAATGAATCACCATATGCAAGGGAATGTACTCACAGGTGGATCTTCATCAACAGCATTGATATCAACAACAGTGATACCAATTTTAACATTTTCCAGAATGTCCACCGTAGTAGATGGCACCACTGAAATAACTGGAGGGAAGTTGTTTACGTCCTGAAAACATAAAACCAACTGATTATTAAAACTGAAATTAAAAGTAAAAAAAAAGGTAAAATCACACATATGCTTTTACCCACATCACCAGAAGCTAAAAACAAGCACACGCACGCACACGCGCACACACACACACCCCCCCCCCACACACACACATAAAATGTCAACAGTACTTCCTGGCACCTTTCATCCCATTTCTGGGGATGTGGAGTCTCAATTATTATTTTTAACAGGACATATAATGGACCTGCAATCGAGTGGACTGTAACTGTAATGGTAATATGATTACAACTATTATCTTTAGCAAAAAACATAGCAGACCTGCAATTGTGTGGACTGTAACTATAATCATAATATGACGACAATCATTATCTTTAGCAAAAAACATAGCAGACCTGCAATCGTGTGGACTGTAACTATAATTGTAATATGATAACAACCATTATCTTTAGCAAAAAACATAGACCTGCAATCCTATGGACTAACTATAATGGTAATATGATATCATAACAATCATTATCTTAAGCAAAAAACATAGCAGACCCACAATCATGTAGACTGTGATTGTAGCCGTGTGCTATAACTGTAACCAAGTAAGGCACATAGCAGACACCTTTTTCTTGAATGACCTTGACTGACGTTACTTCCCCTGGTTAAGTAAAATCTTAAAATATCAGAAGGAAAATTGTAATACAGAGCCCCTAAAAGAAAGAAAATGAATACTTTATGCATTGTATTTTTGCAGAAAAATATTTATTTCTTAAAACAAATGTTCTCTAGGAGAAATTTCTGATTTCCTTCAACCAATTATTTTGTTGTTCAATCATTTGGCACTGTTCAAATTAATGACTGGTAAGCCATGACTGTTGCCTGAGACAAAGCAAAACACTGGAAGACTGGAATCAGGCAATAATAATTCTCTTTCATTAAAAGGGTAATCCAAAGGACCTATCCAGCTGCTGCCCCATTTGCCTCCCAAGCTGTGTCTACAAGATTTTCACCAAAATCATCACAAATAGTCTCAAACGTCCTAGAGGAAAACCAGCCTAAAGAACAAGCTGTTTTCAGGAAAGACTTCTCAACAAATGACCACTTTCACATGACTGATCTCAAATGATTCTGTAGAGATTTGCAAAGTTATTGAAGCAGCCAGACAACACGGTGTTGATCCCGTATATGTAAACGCCCTTCAGCATATCTACAGATTTGCCAAACTGTTCATCTGGCAACACAAAGACTCTTAACCATTTAACCTAGAGAAAGGAGTAAGACAGGGAGACACAGGCTCCCCTAAATTGTTTACAGCTTGCCTCGAAATGGTCTTTCGCAATCTTGACTGGTCTAAAAGAGGCATTAGAATAGACGGAGAATATTTCAGTCACCTCAGGTTTGCGGAAGACACTATCATCTTTGCAGAGAGTCTCAAGCAAATGCAAAATGTGCTGAATGAACTAAATGAAAAAAAGTAGAACTCACAGTAAACTTGAAGAAAACAAAAATTATGGTCAACAGCTACATCAAAGACCTAGATGGAAAAATAAAGATCGAAAATGAAGAGCTAGAAATGGTTGACCACTATATCCACTTATGCCAACGAATCTTAGCAGAGTCCTCCTCCAAAAAGGAAAAAATCAAACCCTTGGCTGGCATGCGTTTGGAAGAGCAAGTTCGGTTTTCAAAAATGATAAAATTCCAACTGTCCTAAAACAAAAAGTCTACAACTAATACATTCCGCCCACAGTCATCTACAGTGCAGAAATGGCAGAAATGTGGAATCTAACAAATAAACTTGCTTTGAAACTATGAACCATGCAGCGAGCACATGAAAAAATGATTCTTGGTATCACCTGGAAAGACCACAAAACGGCTCAGTGAATCAGAGAAAGAACAAAAGTGCGAGACATCAACAAACTGAAATGGAACTGGACAGGACATCTCACCCAAGAATGAAACAATTATTTGACAAAAGTCATGTTCTGTATACCAAAAGACGGCACTCGCAATACAGGAAGACAGAAAACTAGATGGAGATACGACCTAGATGGATTTGACAAGAACTGGAGAGGAAAAGCACTGGAACAAAGTGAATAGAAACAGCTGGGGAAGGCCTACGTCAACAATGGACTTTCAATGGCTGAAAGACAGAAGCCATGGCGGTAATTAGAAATTTGTAAAATAATGAACATATGAAAATTTTAATATGACGATTAGATTATTGGCATTCTAATCTTTCATTTCAACCACGTCACACCTTTATTAGGTATTAAGCTTGCATCAAAGCAAGTTCAGGCCAAGTCACAGTGTGGCAAACTGCCAAAATGACTGCTATTTGTATGGAACATAGAATCAAATTCTGAATGTGCAAAGTCCGACTTAAAATACACAATTTTATTTATATTCTTATTTGATTTGTAAATAGAACTGATACTGCAATAAATTGTTGCAAAGTAGAAAAGCATTAAAAGAGATTTTGTCACTTGACACAGTCTGGGACAGGCTACCACCAATTCGGTAGTGGGGCGACCATCCCCAACCCAGCGGGTCCACAGGTGGCGGATAGTGGGACGGCCTCCAGATATGGAGGTTAGCTGCGAAAGCAGCCCCGGACCAACTGGCGGTGTTCCTACCAGGGCGGGGTGGGTCAATAGGAGGCACTGTTGTCCTTATAAAATGCCTCATGTGCCCAAGGACGGGAACATCATGCGAGTAAGGGGCGCATCATAACCCCTAGCCCGGGGTGGGATCCCCGTCATCAAATCCCCTGTGCTCCCAGGGCAGGGCGTACGGACCAGGAGCTAAGGGCGGGGTAACCCCAACGAAAAACCTCAAGTGCTGAAGACGGAGATGCCAGGCCAGACGGCGCACTTCAACGGACCATGACATCACGCACACACAGCCATATGAGACGAGACTTGACACAGTGGTTGAGCTGCATGTGCCCAGATAAAAACCATTTGTGTTTTCTATTGCCTATTCATTGATCAACTTCTGCACAGAATGACTGCTTTACATGTTGGAAATGTGTTCACATAAAATCTGAATCTACTTATCCAATTGTTTGATACTTTACATGGATTAATAGTAACTGCTTAAAGAATAAAAAATGTAGCTAGAATCCCTTTCAGCAACGTTTATTCATTGACTTAATCACATTTTCGATCAAAGTTAATGTTATGTAAAATGATGTAAGCTACAATGATCTGTGTGCTGTACAGATTTTTCTGATGTATAATACGTTTACATCTGTTATGTGGACCACAAGATAAACACCACTGAGCTTGCAGGAAGAAACACAAATCTGCCCCATCAGAGGTTCCAGTGTCCTTTGCCTGCAAGCTCACTGTGTTGTCATTGCGTTGCACTCATCGAGTATATAAGCACGCGAGCAAGAATGCTGTGTGCTTTTCTTTTCTGGTCTGGTCGCGAGTGGTTGGGACAAAATAAAAGAGAAACACCGGCTCTACCTTCCCTGGATCTTCATTGTCAGGCTACCTTACCACCTGCACTCTGCCTTCTATCTTCTATCTCCAAATCCTTACCACTTTACCAAATTATGGTAACACGATGATGTCAATCATTATCTTTAGAATGACACACAGTGGACCTGCTATCATTTGGATTGTGACTGTAGTAGTAACATGATGACAACCAAATCTTCAGAATAATGGCATTGTGGATCTGCAATCATATTGACTGTCACTGCAATAGCAGTCAGTGTCAGATGATAACGATATCTTTAATATGACATATAGCAGACATGAGACTAAAGTTCAAAAGGCCAATCTGTGCAACTACCAACTTTATCTATTCTAAAACACCTTAGCATGCCTGTGGAAACAAAAGTCAGGCTCATTGCTACAATCTCTGTAATCACACTGATATACTGGATGTTAAACCTGGATGTTAAAAAGTAAATCGCGAAATCAACATCATGAACTGCAAGATGAAATGCATCAGAGGAGCAGCAGGAAAGATTAGAAGAAACAAGATCAGAATATAAGAGATCCAAAAGAATGATGAAACCACACCTGTCACCCATCACATCAGACGATAATGGATCAAGTGGTTTGCCAGTCAATCAGCCAGCCTTTTATACCAACAGACCAGACTCTCAGCAAGTGCCATAGAAAACTACACCAGGACTAAAATACATGAAATAACAGACATTTCTATTGCTATTGTTGTTTAAAGCCCGGCCGCCTGCATGGAGCCATACAAGGGCTATAACTGCTTCAAAACTCACAAAATTTCAACAGGAAAAAATGAAAATTAAGAACACAATGCATTCGTTCACATAATCTAAGGACATGCCCCTGGTGTTGACCACTCCATTCCGTTTATCGCATAGAGGATTTAAAAAAACACCTGAATACAAATATAAGCCTCCTAAGGACATCAGAACATATAAAAACAAGCATATATTACCTAAATTGCGTCTGCATATTTCACCTCCCTAGAGCCTAAAATACACTTAATACATGTACCCAATTATCGATCGTAAGAAAAAGTATGTAAGATTTTATCGAACACATACAGGTGAATAGACCATTAAGGCAGAAAATGATAGGAAGTAATGACAGAAAACAAAGGAACAAGGCAGAAAAAAAGAAAGTGACAGAAAAGAGGAAATTCCTAGCACAGAATTTCCAGAAGGTGGGGATACTATTTACACTGAAAGAGCCCCCGGCATCCCCACGGGGGACAGACATTTCTACAACCTGCCATCGCACCAGGCTTTCCATCTAGATGCAGACTAACAGCTTCATCTCCTCATGACATTTGGTAAAAGCAGAAGGAAACATTTATAGTATATAGTGGACTTACAACCACGTTGACTGTGACTGTAGTGGTAGTCGACAACTGAGGCAAGGTGGCGCCATCAGATGTAGTAACTGTAAAGATGAACTGCTTCTCAGCGTTGTAATCCAATGAACGTGCTGTTCTAATTTCACCACTTATTTCATCAATGGAGAATGGGCTCGTGTTTCCCGAAGCAAGCTGGTACCTCACATTCTTCACATTATCCACATCTGTTGCCTGAAAAAGAACAGAAAAACAAACTAGGGTTTCGCAGTTGCTGATGGTTTTTTTTTTTAGTTGCTTGCTTTTTACATTTTTGTTATTCTTTCTCTCATATTGTGGGGTGTGTGTGCGTGCGTGTGAGTGCATGCGTGTGCGTGTGTGCAAGTGCAATCTTCCATGCAAGCATCTGTGTGTGAGTGAGTGTGAGTGAGTGAGTGAGTGAGTGAGTGAGTGAGTGAGTGAGTGAGTGAGTGATGTGTGTGGTGTGTGTGTGTGTGTGTGTGTGTGTGTGTGTGTGTGTGTGTGTGTGTGTGTACATGCATGTGCAGCATGTTTGTGTCTATTCAGATAAATGAGAGAGAGAGAGAGAGTGTGTGTGTGTGTGTGTGTGTGTGTGTGTGTGTGTGTGTGTGTGTGTGTGTGTGTGTGTGTGTGTGTGTGTGTGTGTGTCTGTGTCTGTGTCTGTCTGTGTCTGTCTGTGTGTGTGTGTATCTGTGTGTGTGTGTCTGTGTGTGTATGTGTGTGTGTGAGTCTGTGTGTGTATGTGTGTGTGTGTGTCTGTCTGTCTGTGTGTGTGTGTGTGTCTGGGTGGGTGTGTAAGAGTCGGTGGGTGTGTGTGTGTGTGTCTGGGTGGGTGGGTGGATCAGGTGTGGGTTTGTGTGTGGATCCATTTGCATGCATATACTGTGTACATATGGTCACATACACACGTACACACATCTGTGTAGGTATATGTGCAAGCTGAAAACATGGTAGACAGGCAAACAGAAAAACGCCCTTACTATTACAGTGCCCACTTCAGCGTTGGTTTCATTTTCATTCACAGAAAAGATGTAGGAAATCCTGTCAAACAGTGGCGGAGTATCTTGTACGTCTCCGATGTTAACTGTGACTCTGGCGAAATCAATAAAGCCTCCACCGTCTGTGCCCACAACATTAAAATCATACTGCCTCCTCTGTTCATAGTCAAACGTGCGCCTGCTCGTTATCTGACCAGAGTTACCGTCAATAACGAAGCTGGAAAGAGAGGGCAAGTTTTATGTGATATTATACACATAACAATAATAATAGACAACTGAAATAGTATTCCTAAGTTTCATCTGAAACGATTTGCTTGCCAAAAACTTTCACCTAAAATACTAGACATAATGATGACTGAATCAAAACAAATAACCTTCATCTGATATAATGTACATAATGTTTTATCTACAACAATACTCTCATTAATCTCAATATTCCTGTTTTATCTAAAATACTAGACAGACTAAATTTCAACTGAATTAAAACAAATTTCATCTGAAATAATATGCATAATGTTTCATCTAGAGCAATATTCTTATTAATCTCAATATTCTTATTAAACTAAAACAGTATTCATATTAAGAAGTTTCACATGAAATACACCCCAAGTTTCAAAATAACACATTTCATCTGAAAAACTATTTCTTGATAACAAGTTTCATCTGAAATACTATCCATAAAAGGAAGTTTCATCTGAAATACAATTCATGGTAAGTTTCATTTGAAACACTATTCAAACAAGTTTCATTTAGAGCAATATTAATAATAATAATTTAACCCAAAACACTACTCACACTAAAAAATCTAATCTAAAATAATGTTCACCGTGATAACTTTATTCAAAATACAATTCATAACAATAAGTTTATCTTAAATAATACTCATAATACTAAGCTTCATACATAATAATATTCACACTTATAAGTTTCATCTGAAATACTATTCACAATAATAAGTTTCATCCAAAATAATATTTATAAGTAATAATATTTATAAGTTTCACCTGAAATATTAATAACAAATTTTATCTAAAACATTATTCATACTAATAAGTTTCATCCAAACTTGTATTCGTGTATCACCTGAAATACTATACACAATAAGTTTACCTGAAACAATATTGATAATTTGTGAGTGCAAATCAATACTCATATGAAAGGGATACCGTTCATTAATCACCTAGCTCAGCAAAAGACCGTCTCCAGTATGGAATCCCATATCATGATATAATATTCATAATGATAACACACTTTTAAAAAATGACTTTTCATCTCCTTCATGGTGACAGATTTTAAACATTCAACACTACATGGATCAGTTTCATGCATCAATATACAATCCTATATGGATCTATTTCGCTACAAATTTCAAGCATAAATAAATCTTATTTTAACCCCTCTTTTGTTTCTTGATATCTCTATTTCTCCAATGTCGGAAATGAGTATTATCCAATAACTATTTATCATGTGAAGTGGTCAACGTATATAAAGTTATTACAGCAATGTAGAACAGCTACCCCTCTTGTAGTATAACTGGATATTCATACAAACACATATTGCACTAAATCTTAAACCATTTTCAGGAAAATATACTGATCCAGCCACACTCAGCATGCATATTAATAGGAATGTCACACAAGCACACATGCACAAGCACACACACACACATTTACAAAGTTAAAAATGTAAATATGCAAACAAATGCATGCATCCACAAATGCAACTATCAACATTTTAAATATAGACAGACAGACAGACAGACAGACAGATAGATAGATAGATAGATAGATAGATAGATAGAAAGATAGACAATAGACAGATAGACAGACAGACAGATAGAGAGAGAGAGAGAGAGAGATGGATAGATAGATAGATAATAGATAGATAGATAGATAGATAGATAGACAGACAGATAGATAGACAGATAGATAGACAGACAGATAGACAGAGAGATAGATGTATATATGTATACATACATATGTATATATATATATATACATATATACGTAGATAGATAGACAGACAGACAGACATACATACAGACAGACAGACAGACAGACTAGACAGACATATAGATACACAGTGCACTGGTTTATATGAAAGCTCCAAGCATTCCTATGATTATTTTGGATCATATTTCATCACATGGCATTGTGATATTGGTGTACAACAAGTTTTCCAAGCACAATTATACTGCCTTCAGAAAACTGAAAATTAAAACTCTCTCTGCCACATATCCATCACCCTTACTCGTTGTTGAATGGCTGGATGCTGTAGGTTACACTTGAGAAAGGCGTGCCTGGTTTATCTTTGTCAGTTGCCTAAAGCACAAGAAAGAAAAAAAACAACAACAAAAACAACTAAATGACAGAAATAACATGCTTGCCAAAAGCATGAACAAAAAAATAATTAACTAAATCACAGCAATAAAGTAACTGCACAACCTGTTCCACCATCTACCCAATCTCTATCATACAATTTCACTGCAAATCATTTCCATGCATGCACACACAAATGCATGCACAGACACATTAAACATGTACATACATACATACACACATATGTGTATACATACACACACACACACACACACACACACACACACACACACACACACACACACTCCAATCATTTCCCCTGCCCCACACTCCCTTTTTACACATTTGTGCACAAATACTGACACCCCATACACATGTATAATACACAGAAATATCTTTACACATATTCATAAACGCTGAAAGAGAAAGGGAACAGGAGGATAAAGAAAGACGAAAAATAGTAAATATGTGAAATGATGGAAATAATTCTCATACAGCACTATTCTCCAAACTTAATTGGATTCACAGAAAGGTATGTTGGAAAAGAGTTATCAAAATAGCAATATGCAAGGTTTGTCATTTTAAACTACACATCATGCACACACACATTAAACTGTACATAGTAAGTATATGTAATGATGGTAATCATTCTCATACAGCACTACTCTCCAAACTTAATTGGATTCACAGAAAGGTATGGTGGTAAAGAGTCGTCAAAATAGCAATATGCAAGGTTTGTGATTTTATACTGGCAGCAAAACTTGAGTGGTAACCAGTAGAGTTCTTCGAGTAATGGTGTTATATGATCATGACTTCTTTTTTTCACGATCAGATTTGTACGCGCACAGAAAGAGCAAGATAAAAAGTACAGATACAGTCTACGTAATCTTTTTTTAGTTGGGATTTGAAGGAAACCATATTATTCATATTCTTGTATGCTTATGTGCTTGCACTGCGTTTGCTTGAAAAGCCTGAGAAACATACAGTTTATGTTATTCAACGTTTTATGTGACATTCAATTTTAATCTCATGTCACACTTTTAGTAGGAACCAAAAGCACATGAAAGTAGAATGAGAATGTGCATTTCATATGACAAAATGACAGTCACAAATGTTCATGCATCTATGTGCATGCATGTGTGCCTGTTTAAATGTGTGTGTGTATGTGTGTGGGTATGCATATGTGTTCAAGTATATAGGTAGTGATTCATTTGCCCACACATGTATAAAGAGAGTGAGTGAGTGAGTGAGTGCGAGTGAGTGAGTGCGAGTGAGTGCGAGTGTGTGTGTGTGTGTGTGTGTGTGTGTGTGTGTGTGTGTGTGTGTGTGTGTGTGTGTGTGTGTGTGTGTGTGTGTGTGTGTGTGTGTGGTGTGTGTGTGTGTGTGTGTGTGTGTGTGTGGTGTGTGTGTGTGTGTGTCTATGCAGTTTGGGAAATATTTCTGAAAGAGATGTTTGATGTATTTTGTTAAAGTAAACAGACATCTGCTTTCTATAAAAGATACTGGGGGTGACTTTCATGTTGTCAGGCATAACATAAAGAAAGATTTCTTTCTGCAAGCAGTCAGATAGAAATAAGGTAATGCTGATGAGAGAAGCTTCTTGAGATCCGAGATCTTCGGAAAATTTGTAAGGCAGGTGTTCTGACATATATGGTGGCATGGTGTTCCAATTTTATTTCTGAAAAAAGTGTGGCAATTTCATACTATTCTTGCTTTGATTGAAAGCAAATGTAGTTTTTGCAAGAGTGATTTTGCACTGCACTGTCTGCTCTCCCACAGGACAAGTCAAGCTGCACGAGTTTGGATTCATTGGGAGTTTGGACTGCTTATTTTCAGAAAGCCCACCTAATACACAGTTCCAGTAGTTTATTGAAGACAGAATCAAGATCAAACGAAAGACACACACAGTTTTGTTTGTGGCAACAGTAGAAAGAAATGGGCTGAATTATTCCATGTGACTGGAGATACAAAATTTTCCTTATATGGTTAACATGAGTTTCAACGAACAGGGATTTACCAAGAAATACACAAAGATTTCATTTTGTTGAAGAATACAATAAAGTTAAGATAACCATGGCTTTAAGTTTACTGTTTTAGGTTTGTTTTGCACCTATGTACACAGATTCTGGGGGTGGGGGGGAAGGGGGATTGTTTTTGTTTGTTTTTTTAAAGTCATTTTCAGTTTGTTTTCTTTCACCCTGGCAGCTACATTCTCAGTGATGTCTAATTATTTTAGCAGTACTTGAGATATCTCTCAGGAAAGCAGAGCAGTATAATTGTAAATCATCAGCAAAGAAATGTTAGAGTGCTCCTGCTTGTTTAATAACTGAGTTAAGCGGTTGTTGATACATAGTGAAGAGAACAGCTAAGAACAGACCCCATAGTTCAACAAAATTGGAGCTGATCTAAAGTCATTACTGACAACAGACTGTGTTCATCAAAAATGGTGTGACTTGAAGAAATCAAGAACAGTTTCGATGTGTCTAAACATGGATAACAATACTGAGAATATGGTGTCATGGTCAACAGTGTCAAATGCTGTTGAAAATGCTAGCAAAGATACAATGGATGCTTTTCCATGTCAGTAACCTGCAGATTATTAACAACTTTTAACAAAACAGTGTCCTTATTATAGGCTTCACAAATAGACTGAAAAGTTTCAAGAGATTATTGGCTTCTAGGTGACTCATCAGCTGTGAGAAGACAATATGCTCAAGGACTTTGGACAAAAAAGAAGACTGGAAACAGGCTAATAAGTTCTTTGCTTATGAGGATTTAAGTGGGGCAGGGTTAAAGCTCTGTAGCACAACATCTGTGCTCAAAGAATTATTCATGATTTCAGTAACAGTTAGAGAATTTCTTTGATAATAAAATCAAAAAGAAGAGAGGCAAAGATGGGATGGGGTCAAGACTGCAGTTTTTTTTAAACACTGATACGATAACTTTAAACACTGCTAGGACAACTTCTGTCACTGGATATAAATGAAGTGGTTGAAGTGATCTAAAAAAAAGATGTCAGAAAAGGGGTAGACACTGAAGGATCCAAGTTGGACTGAAATGTCTTCGTTTTGTTGTATTTTTTCTCTGAAGAACTCAATGAATTTGTCAGGGATGTGTTTGGGTGGAATATTGTTTGAAAGGACCAACACTTCGCCACTGAGCTGGAAAGTTCCTGAAAAAAAAATCCCAGTTTGTGATTTTGCCATCTATGTCTTGCTTTTTGGCCCAAAAATCATTCTAAATGACATTTCTGTGTTGCGCATGATTTGTCTATGGATAGTCAAATAAACACAGTACCAACATCACTCAGCTTTATGCTGCTTTCGCTTGGCCTGCTTGATTTGAAGGCACATTCACAGAGCAGAGGTGCAATCTGTGATGCTGTGTGTAACAGAAGCGCACTGATATAAAGCAGATTGCTGAGCTAAGAGTTGTCATAGCTTATAAGATCCAAATATATTTGGATTGCGCAGTTATATGGGCTGAAATGAGGTCAGCTTTGAAAGCACCAGCCTGTCAAGTTTTCATGTTACATGGTAGTTTTTTAACTGATTTTCCTGGTTTACCATCGTGCACAGAAAATGTTACACAGTGGTCTAAAATGAGTTTAATCAGTAACCAAAAGGTCAGTGACATCAGTCTGCCAGTAATAAGCCATAGCATGGCCACATTGGTGGTAGGCACAAGTAAATGCTGGTTTAGGCTATTTTTCATTTAAAAGTGGCAAAAAGATGTGGTAGAAACAGAGTCAAGGATAACAGATCATCATATTCAATACATGAAACAAACAAAGGAGAAAACTCATCCATACACATTTTAGTTGTGAGCTTTCTTTCTTTCTTTTATTGTTGTTTAAAGCCCAGCCGACTGCGCAGAGCCATATCAGGGCTATAACCGCTTCAAAACGCACAAAACTTCAACAACAAAAAAAGAAAAGAAAATTAAGTACACATAATGCATTCGCGCACATAATCTAAGGACATGTCCCCGGCGTAGGACCATTCCGTCCGATTTATGGCACAGGGAAAATTTAAAAAACACACCTGAATACAAATATAAGCATACATAAGGACACCAAAACATATATAAAAACAGGCATAAATTACCTAAAATTGTTTCCGCATATCTCACCACCTTAGAGCCAAAAAATGCACTTAATACATGTACCCAATTATCAATCCGAAGAAAAAGTATGTAAGACTTTATCGAAAAAATACAGGTGAATGGACCAGTAAGGCAGAAAATAAGTAGAAATGACAGAAAGCAAAGCAACAAGGCAGAAACAAAGAGAGTGACAGAAAAGAGGAAATTTCTAGCACATAATTTCCAGAAGGTGGGGATACTATTTGTATTGAAAGAGCCCCCAGCAACACGGGGGAATTTGTGAGCTTACTTGTTCTGCTGGGTGATGGGCAGTACATAGCCAAAATTGCAAATGGTTTTTCAATATCACAGTGTTACTGCTCTCTAATAAAGTTATATTGAAATTAACTGTACTCAACTACTGACCATCACAAGTCCAACAGAAGTTCCAGCAGGCTTGTTTTCTTCAATGGAGAAGGTGTAGGTAGACTGGCTGAACACAGGTGTGTTGTCATTCATGTCCAGAATGGACACAGTTACAGTGGCTGAACTAGGCTGCAAACATAAATGTACAGTGAGTATGCTTATCTGTCCTATCTCATACACAACACTGAGCAAGGCATGCACACACATTCACATAAATGACCATAAATTCAGGGCTTCAGCAGGTAAGGTTTACCTTTTTGAAAACATACACATGCGCACATGCACACACACACACACACACGCATGCATGCCACACACAACACACGCGTGCATGCGCACACACACACGCATGTCATCTGTTTCAGGAGACCATGCTACATGCAATCCTGGAATATCATCTGTTCATTTGGTCTTGGCACCATCTGCTATGGCTGTGCAGACTAATGTGTGAGTGGCAGTCCCTGTTGCAGCTGATAAAGATAAACTGGGAGGCCTGTGTTGCAGAGGTGTGCGTATATATATATATTACATACATGTGCATATATATATATGTGTGTGTGTGTATGTATACACACACACACACACACACACACACACACACACACACACACACACACACACACACACACATATATATATACATATACACATATATACATAGAGAGAGATGTATATGTATATAGATATGTCATCTATAAAAAAAATAATGTCTTTATGATGGTTTTAGTGCAGTTTCTGTGTAAGATGCATCTTTTATTGTAAAAAGAAAATAACATTCAATGTAAGGGGGAAAATGCGTAATCACTCACGTTTGCCACATCATCCCGGGCTTCAATGATCAATGTGTAACTGTTCACTTTCTCATAATCGAACGTAATTCTGTTTCGCAGAATCTGGCCCCTGAACTGATCACTGCACATAAAGTTCATTTAGACTGAAAGACACAAACAAAGTATCCATTTCACGCATACTCCAAACTTCAAGTAGGACAGTTTACAATACAAATCTTAGGCATTAACTGTCAGCTGGGTACAGACATTTACACTTATTTGCAGTACAACAAAAATCATTTATAGTACAAAAATGACAATGTTTTCTCTGTTGATATCAGTACAGTCGTCAGTTTTACCTATTTTCCAACACCGGACTCTTTCCAGATGCTATGCTTTTGAGTAGTTGAAGTTTTGAAAAACAAAACAATCATTTCTTGGTGTTCAGTCCTTCAAGAATAAAACATCTAGTCGCATTTTGTTTTTAAGTGTCCTTGTTATGTCCAAAAAGTTTGCAATGCAGAAACAGCAAAAAATCTCAAATCAAAAGCCAAGAGGTTTTATTTTTATACAAACAGTAGGGTTTTACTTTTATGCAAACAATATTGAAGAATTCTACCATTAATATTGCCTTTTCACAGAAATCTATCATCTATGACATGCTACTTACCTGAATGTGTCAAAGGCATCGGGACTTGGACCAGAACTGATGACAGCGGTTGTCACATTTATGTTCTCTGGGTCAAATACCTGAGGAAAAAACAAAAGAGAAAACAAATCTTTCAGAAAGGAAAACAAACAGTCTGTATAAAACACTGTTATTGTTGTTTAAAGCCCAGCCGACATACAAAACTTCAACAGGAAAGAAAAAAGAAAAAAGAAAACTGAGTACACGTATCAATGCATTCACACACATAATCTAAGGACATGCCCCCCGCATTGACCACTCTGTCCCATTTATCACAAAGGGGATTTAAAAAACACACCTGAATACAAATTTAAGCATACCTGAGGACACCAAAACATGCATAAATATGGGCATAGATTACCTAAAATTGCTTCTGCATATCTCATCTCCCTAGAACCAAAAAGGTACTTAATACATGTACCCAATCATCAATCCTAAGAAAAAGTATGTAAGACTTTATCAAACACATACAAGTTAGTGGACCAGCAAGGCAGAAAATGATAGGAAGAAATGACAGAAAGCAAAGGAACAAGGCAGAAAGACAGTGATAGAAAAGAGGAAATTTCTAGCACAGAATTTCCAGAAGGTGGAGATATTATTTATACTGAAAGAACCCCCTGGCATCTCCACCGGGGGGGGAGGCTGCATAAAACAACAAAAGACAAAAATCAACAATAAAATACTACATGAAACCATGTCCTAATCAAAGGAAAAACACTGTAAACTGAGCAAGCATCCATTTCCATTTCTTTTCAGTGGTCACAACACTACCTGAGAAGGCAGAAAAAAGGTTTCATGTAGAGCTCTGTTCACTCCATTGTAGGATTAACAAGACAATTCATCTTTTCTACTACCAAGGCAAGAAAAGTAAAAGTTGTCCCATCACCATCACATCATGCTTTCAGAAACAAGCTCCTGGGATGTTTTAAGTATGATGATTTGAAAATGAAGTGTGAGAGAGAGAGAGAAAGAGAGAGACAGAATGTGTGTGTGTGTGTGTGTGTGTGTGTGTGTGTGTGTGTGTGTGTGTGTGTGTGTGTGTGTGTGTGTGTGTGTGTGTGTGTGTGTGTGTGTGTGTGTGTGTGTGTGTGTGTGTGTGTGCGCGCGCGCGAATGTGTTGTCTGCTGGCGTGTGTGTGTGTGTGTGTGTGTGTGTGTGTGTGTGTGTGTGTGTGTGTGTGTGTGTGTGTGTGTGTGTGTGTGTGTGTGTGTGTGTGTGTGTGTGTGTGCGCGCGAATGTGTTGTGTGCTGGCATGTGTGTGTGTGTGTGTGTGTGTGGTGTGTGTGTGTGTGTGTGTGTGTGGTGTGTGTGTGTGTGTGTGTGTGTGTGTGTGTGGAGTGTGTGTGCGAGTGTGTGTGTGTGTGTGTGCGAGTGTGTGTGCGAGTGTGTGTGCGAGTGTGTGGAGTGTGTGTGCGAGTGTGTGTGCGAGTGTGTGTGTGCGAGTGTGTGTGCGAGTGTGTGTGCGAGTGTGTGTGCGAGTGTGTGTGCGGTTGCGAAAGGTGTGTGCATAGAGACAGAAAGTGATTGGTGGTGAGCGTGTGCCGTGTGTGCGTGTGTGTGTACGCATTCCACTGGGTGTGTTGTGTGTGCTGGGGGTGTGTGGTGTGTGTGTGTGTGTGTGTTTGTGTGTGTGTGTGTGTGTGTGTGTGTGTGTGTTGTGTGGTGTGTGTGTGTGCGCACCATGTGTGTGTGTGTTGTGTATTGTGTGTGTGATGTGTATGATTGTGTGTGTGTTGAGAGAGAGTGTGTGTGTGTTTTGTGTGTGAGAGAGAGAGAGAGTGTGGTGGGGAGTTGTGTATGTGTGTGTGTGTGTGTGTTGTGCGTGTATGTTGTGTGTGTGTGTGTGTGCGTGTGTGTGTGTGTGTGTGTGCGTGCGTGGTGCGTGCGTGCTGCGTGCGTGCGTGCGTGCGTGCGTTGTTATTTTTGTTTTTTCATTTAAAGCACAGCTGAGTGTGTAGAGCCATATCAGAGCTACAACTGTTTCAAAACATATACAATACTTCAAAATGAAAAAAAAGGAAAAGAAAATTAAGTACCCATATAAATGCATTACCCCACATACTCTAAGAAAATGCCCTTGGTGTTAACCACTGCATCCAATTTGTCACACAGGGGATTTAAGAAGCATACCTGAATACAAATCTGAATAACAACACTAAAATGCATATAAAAACGGGCACAAATTACTTCAAAATTTGCTTCTGCATAACACAGTTCCCTAGAGCCTAAAATGCATTTCATACATGTACTCAATTATCAATCCTAAGAGAAAGTATGTAAGACTTTATCGAACACATACGGGTGAATGGACCAGCAAGGCAGAAAATAATAGGAAAAAATAACAAAGCAAAGGAACAAGGCAGAAACAAAGAGAGTGACAGAAAGTAGGGATACTATTTACACTGAAAGAGCCCCAGCATCCCCACAGGGGGACATGCGTATGTGTGAAGAGCATTTGTTTTATGTGCTTGTATGCATGTGTGCACGTATGCGTGTGTGTTTGCGTGAATGCATGTGCATTCATCTCATGCAGTGCTTGCATAATATGTTCTCTTTTAAGTATATATATATACATACCTACACACACACACACACACACACACACACACACAAACACACTCTCTCTCTCTCTCTTTAATAGGCACAGAAGTTTAAGGAGAACCAAAACCTCCAGATAACAAAACTACATTACTCTTTTCTAGCTAATGCCACTCACTGGAATACACCATAGACTGCTTAGTGCTGGGAGGCCTTCACTGACGAAGATGGTGTAATCGTTAGAGGTAAACTGTGGTGGCTGGTTGCCCTGTTGCGTCACAGTTAATTGCACAAAAACGACTATTCTGCAAAGTGCATCAAACAGAATGGTCAAACTACTACATGATAAAACTACAGGACAAACATCAATTCCAAGACTTTCACAATATGAGAAAACAAGTATAAGTAGCTGGAGGGAGCCTTTCATTCACTTTTCTTAGCATAGTTTTAAAAAGTCACTGTTATTGTTATTGTTGTTTAAAGCCCAGCCGACTGTGTAGAGCCATATCAGGGCTATAACCGCTTCAAAACGTACAAAACTTCAACAGGAAAAAAAAAAAAGAAGAAAATTAAATACACATATTATTGCATTTGTGCACATAATCCAAGGACATGCCAAAAATTGCTTCTGCATATCTCGCCTCCCTAGAGCCAAAAATGCACTTAATACATGTAAACAATTATCAAGAAAAACATGCAAGACTTCATCGAACACATATAGGTGAATGGACCATTAAGGCAGAAAATGATAGGAAGAAATGACAGAAAGCAAAGGAACAAGGCAGAAACAAAGAGTGACAGAAAAGAGGAAATTTCTAGCACAGAATTTCCAGAAGGCGGGGATACTATTTATACTGAAAGAGCCTCCAGCATCCCCAGAGGTGGTTTTAAAAATTTACATTAGTAGCCAATTTTTCATATTCTTTACCTATAGCATAGTTTTAAAAAGTTAGATTGGTAGCAGCGTTTCATTAAATAAGCTCCCTACCACACTGCAGTAGTTAAAAGAACGACACAGTGATCAAGTTCATTCTTGTCTCTAGGAACCATTCGCAGTGTGTGTGTGTGTGTGTGTGTGTGTGTGTGTGTGTGTGTGTGTGTGTGTGTGTGTGTGTGTGTGTGTGTGTGTGTGTGTGTGTGTGTGTGTGTGTGTGTGTGTGCACAAAATGTAGGAAAGCAGTCTGGAGACATTTCTTTGAATACCTTTCACAGCTGTTTAAACCGGCCGCCTGGCGATCACTTAGTTTTCGGACACGGTGCCAGCGATTCGCACGCGAGAGGCGTGTTTTCCTGCTTACCCGCTGCGCTACACGGCCCATCAGCGGTTTTGAGCTGTGAGTCATCGGTAGGCAAGCGGAACCGTGTGGCTGCCTTTGTGTGCCGCGATTACTACTGTTTCTACATTTCCCGCAATACTGCTTTGGTCATTTAGCCATATATGTAATTATCAATCTTACCAAAATGTAGACTCTCTCCCCTACACATAGATATCAAACACGAACTGGTTTGTTGCCATAATGCGTAACGGGATTACACAAAAAAGGAGGAGAACGATTCTGAAAATATCGCGCCTTCACTGTTTCATGAGAAAAATAAGCCAACTTCCAACAACGAAAACAAGAGTTCACCAGTTATTACAGCAGAAAAAAACACATACAGAGGAAGAGTAAAGTATGTTTTAACAGACTGACTTATCAAACGGATCTTTTTTGGCTTCTTGTGGAGGTAGCGGTGGGTAAATCGAGATCACTGATAACTTCATAGACTCCATTATCCTTCACACTAGCACCAACATTTCACTGATAGTCTGGTATAACGCAATCTCCTTACTGCCATAGTAGGAACGTATACACACATGTCCGTGCAAGAGTCAAGATTGGGATCACAATACTGAGACGACCATTCATTAAAAAAATGGAAAGACACAGAGCGATGGAGAGAGAGAGAGAGGGGGGGGGGGGGGGAGGGAGAGAAAACTTAATACATTTACAAGAACTTTAGGTTCACTGGTATTAAAAAGAAATAAAAACTCCTAAATATCATACCCACTTAACTACACTGAAATCTTTCTGCCTGCCTGCCTGTCGCTCTCTCCACACACACACACACACACACACACACACACACACACACACACACACACACACACACACACACACAACACACACACACCACACACACACACACACACACACACACACACACACACACACACACACACACACACACACACACACACACACACACCACACAGCACAAGAATACTATGTATTTTGCTTAACAATGATAATAATACTCAAAAGTCTTTAATTACTTATTTCATTCATGAAATGCATACACATAAATATCCAAGCAGACAGACAGACAGACAGGCAGGCAGGCAGACAGACAGACAGAGAGAGAGAGAGAGAGAGAGAGAGAGAGAGAGAGAGAGAGAGAGAGAGAGAGAGAGAGAGGAATACTTTGCACTTCGCTTAATGTCTTTGGGCCCTTATTAATTGTCTCATGAAATGAGCATGCACTCACACACACACGCACACACACACACACACACACACAACAAAAACAAAAGAAAATATAAACAGAGATAATCAACGACTACAACATGAAAAACCTGACTCTGGTCGTCTCAGTACACTGATATTTCAAACGAAAATGTCCAAGGCAACACTATACACAATTATCAAGCACAAAGGAATTCTGCCACAGTGTGTACGTGGTAAGCGTTATCCAGAGGACTGAAATGATACCAACATTCACTGAAGATTCTAAAGATTAATGAGCTGCCAGAACCAGTAACCACCAACCGCCTCGCCTGCATCCCTGTTTATCTTAGCTGTCACATGTGTTATTACGATACGCTATATGTGGCCCCTAAGCCGCGAAACATGAAAAATGAAAAACAGCCGTCCACTACAGACAACATTCTTCTAATGTGTGCCTTTACTTTTATTCGAGAACTGGCATTTGGATTTTACCAGCGTTGGAACATTGATCATTTCACAGTCGAAGATTGAAAATCATGTCAACACCGTCTTTCATTCTCTTTCTTCTCTGTGCGTTTAGTTGGACACTTACATGCACGTAACGTGTTGAGTTAGATATCATTTTATTGAGAAAAATCTCAGCTTTTTAATGATGCACATTACAGACCAATACAAACAAAGCTCTTGAGAAAATTAGTGGAAAACTGAAGTTACTTGTTTGCAATAGTTACTACTGCGCTTATACGGCGTAGCGAGATCGCTGGTAACAAGGCGGAGCTACGAGCTTGTATTTCTAGGTCAGGGCAGCACTCAGTGGGCTTCGCGCTGCTACAGCTGCCGCCGCGGGACGAAACTAAGTGATCACCCTTAAACAGCTGTGCTTTATCCATTTGAAAAATTGATTATACATGTGTCAGGCATAAGCCTTTTCTAATGATCCCTAGTAGTATGTAAGCTGAATGTATTTTTAAGCTGTCTGCCTTAAATGGTTTTCTTTTTGCAAGTGAACAAGATTCAAGGAATATACAGTAAAGACTGATACAAAGAAGACAATCTTTCACATCCACTCCAACTTACGAAAATGGATATGGGTCTTGATCAGAAACTTCCACCTTCACGAGGAACTCCTCCCCAGCTGTCACTGAGCCATTAAGGATGACCAATCCATTGTCATGAACGGAGAAAAAATTAGGCGATAAAATTCTTCCTGAGAATTCTGTAGTATTAATAATCCTGTAGGTTAAGTTTGGACTTTCTTTGTCTGTAGCATCCACCTGTCAAAACATAATGGACCATGATACATAGCATTCATCAAGGAGGAAGAGATCTGAAACATAGCTTGCTTCACAACTAACAGACTCCAGTTAGGAAATTTTCATTTTGTCAACAACAACTGCTGTCCCTTCACATATGCCATTGTCACTGGAAATCATACTTCAAGATGAAAAATTAGAAATAATGGAAATAATGGACAGCCAACTTTCACTAAAGGCCTGCAGATTCAAGGGAGAAGAACAGCAGAATGTTCGCCTGCCAATAACTAAAACTCAAGGTTCCAGGGTTCGTTTCCCACTGACGCCTCAACTTTTCTCCTCAGTTTGACTGGAAAATTGAACTGAACAGCTAGTCCTTCGGAAGGGGATGATAAACAAGTCAGACCCGTGTGCCTTCTGGCCTGTGCACATTAAAGAACCCATGGCAGTTGAAAATCAGAAAAAAAAAGCAGGGCATTGCCCGACTGCCCTGCTAAAAACATTAGAGAGATAGGTTGATTTCCCAGGTCCCTCCATTTGAAAGCCAATTAGTCTTCTTGCCTTTCTGAAGTCTTTGTCAAAAAAAAAAAAAAAAAATGGGCAGGCTGCACTGTGGCAACATGCTCTCAAAAATGAGCAGCCCGAATTTCTCATGGTAAATCCATTGTGACAAAAGAAATAAATAAGAATATGAATGAAAATATGAATAAGAAATATCATGCCAGCTACAGACATGGGCTCACATCACTATCTAAGAATCACCACGAGTTTGAAAACTGTCGTAACTATAAACAACAATCTTACCTCTATTGCAACTATGATCAGAATGATTTACAGCAATGTCATCCACATTCAGAAGGCATACACACACACACAAAAACTCTAATCACACTGACCATAAACTGCACTGCACAGAAATGGGATATCAGGATAGACATGAGAATAATTTACAATGAGAATAATTTGCAATGAACTATCTTATTTCTTTTTCTTCTGTAGAAGAGTCCGGGCACCATAAATGTGTCCAAGGAGTATTAATGTCCCTGGACATACCATTCCTCTCTATGTGGTTCTCAATTTTGTACTTTTCACTTGTACTTTCAGTCAACATAAGACATCATGGCACCAAAAACATTCTAATACTGAAATAAATGTAATGAAACCTAAAGGTAATAAACTATAAAGTACATGTACGAGTATGGTTCCCCATAAGGATATGAGATGTCAGGATAGACATGATTTGAAATGAGAAGAATACCTTCTTAAAAGAACATGAAACCCGAAACAAAATTACTTTATCAAAAAACAAAGACATAAATAGAAAAGCATGTCTCCCCTACACCCCATCATTTATATTTAATAAAATACCATTTTGTGGTTTTGTTGAGTTTTTAATTTTACAACAAGCTCTAAATTGTCAAAACACATTTTGTCCAGTGGCAGTTCATACACACACAATAAATATGAGAAAAGAACACACAGGGTTAGAAGAAAAATGGTGACATGAAAATAAATAGGTTTTGAGAAGAAAAAAAAACTGCATATCACATTTTGATGTGTGTAATGTGTAGTTTTCAAATTATTTTGTTCTTGTGTAGTGAGTGTGACTTGTCTTATCTACTGTCATAGATTTTACTGGAAAAAAAAGTATCAAAAGCTTCTGAAGCACTATCACTTGCCTGCACAATAAACCGCCCAGCATCTGTCACGTAGTTCCCCTCAGGAATGGTTGTTGTCAGGAAGTCTGAACTTGCCACGGGCCAGTTGTCATTGATGTCCAACACATTTACTGTCAGAATTGATGTGCTGGAGAAAGCCTCTTGTGTATCACCCTCTCGGACAATAACCTAAAATAATGCTCATAGATGTACTCACAAAACGCTCAAACAGACACTATGAAATCAAGATGCAGTATGAGGCATCCACACGTAATGGGTACATGGAAGGGTGTACTGTATATATATGATTGTATGTGTGGGCAAGTATTTACATGCATGCGAGGGTGCGTGTATGTGTGCGTGCGTGTGTGTGCGTGCGTGCATATATGCATATATGCATGTGCGTGTGTTTGCTTGTGTGCAGGCGTGTGCGCACATTTCTCTGCTGTGTATGAATGCATGTTTGCTTTTCCTATATTTTTATACAGTTGATAATTTTTCCTATTTATGTATTTAATCAATTATTCATTCATTTATTCATTTATTTATTGATTCACCTATTCATACATTTATTTACGGATCAGTTTATTTCAATGACCGAATATCGTGTGTGTGTGTGTGTGTGTGTGTGTGTGTGTGTGTGTGTGTGTGTGTGTGTGTGTGTGCGTGTGCGTGTGCGTGCGTGTGCGTGTGCGTGTGTGTTGTGTGTCTGTGTCTGTGCGTGTCTGTGTGTCTGTGTGTGTGTCTGTGTCTGTGTGTCTGTGTCTTTGTGTGTCTGTGTCTGTGTCTGTGTGTATGCACACATGTGTGCGCGCACGCACGCACGCACGCACGCGCACACATGTGTGCATACATGCACATGCGTGTGTGCGTGTGTGTACATGTGAGTGTGGTAGGTTGTGCACATTTGCTTATATGTCAGTGTTTTACATGTTTGTGTTGCAT
Source organism: Monoplex corrugatus (assembly GCA_030674185.1). Lineage (NCBI taxonomy): Eukaryota > Metazoa > Mollusca > Gastropoda > Littorinimorpha > Ranellidae > Monoplex > Monoplex corrugatus. The sequence continues at coordinate 127,059,409 of CM060305.1, forward strand.
TCTTGTGGAAGAATACTCGTGAGTTCTCTACTGGAAGAACATAAAATTGACACGACTTAAAAATTAACTTTCACCTGCAAGGTCCAAATTCATGGACTTTAAAATTCCTTGTCCTTAAATTTGGACATTATGGGGCAAGGCAGCTAAAACCTTCAGGCTAATCCACAAACTTGGATTTTGCATGTTAAGGGGGCTGAAATTTTACAGCTGGTCTACAAGTTGGGATCTAGTGAAGTGAGGGAGCCAAAAGCTTGTGGCTGGTCTAAAAATCTGGATCTTGTGAAATAAGGGAGCTGAAACCTCGCAAGTGGTCCACAGATTTGGATCTTGCAAAGTGAGGGAGCTGAAAGCTTTTGGTTGGTCCATAAATTTGGACCCTGCAAAGTGAGGGGGCTGAAAGCCTTTGGTTGGTCCATGAATTGGGACCTTGCAAAGTGAGGGTGCTGAAAACTTCTGACTGGTCCATAAATTTATACCTTGCAAGGCAAGGAAGTTCAAATTTTGCAGCTGGTCCACAAATTTGTACTTTGCAAGGCAAGGGGATGAAAGCTTGTGGCTGGTCTACAAATTTGGACCTTGCAAAACACAAGGGCTGAAAACTTGCAGCCGGTCCACAAATTTGGTCCTTGCAAGGCAAAAGAGATGAAATTTTGTGCCCAGTCTTCACATTTGGATATGCAATGCAAGAGATCAAAAAACTTGTGGCTGGTGTACAAACTTGGACCTTGCAAGATAAGGGGGCTGAAAACTAGCACCTGGTCCTAAAACTTGGACCTTGCGAAACAAGGGGCTTGGAGGAGAGAAGGCTGAAGTTATGGCTGGTCCACAAATTTGGAACTTGCAAAGTATAAAAGCTAGAAGTTTGTGGCCGGTCCACAAATTCAGACCTTGCAATACGAGGGAGCTGAAAGCTTGTGACTGGTCCACAAACTTGGATCTAACACCTTGCAGGTGAGAGAGGCTGAAGTTATTGCTGGTCTACAAATTTAGATTTTGCAGGGCATAAGGCTGAAAACCTGTGGCTGGTCCATCAATTTGATTTTGCTGGTGAAAGTTTCTTTATTCTTTTTGATGGCAAAGTCAGGGGCAAAAATTTTCACACTTTAAAAAATCAATTAAGAAGAAATTCTTTTCAAATAATAATGCATGTAAAATCTAACACTTCATAAATTGTAGACAGAGATGATGGTGGTGTTATGTATACATAAATATATACATAAATACATATCTCTCTCTCTCTCTCTCTCTCTCTCTCTCTCTCTCTCTCTCTCTCTATATATATATATATATATATATATATATATATATATATATATATATATATATATATATATATATATATATGTATATGTATATATATATATGTATGTATGTGTATGAAGTACTGTTTAAAGAGGTGTTAGTGATGTCTAATTCACTGGCCAGGCAGAAAGATGCTAACATATCTCCTTCTTTGCAGCTTCCCAGCCCATGAGGTCCTATTGCACACTCTGTCCTCACTTTCGTCCACTTTGGCATTCGTGTCTTCCAATTATGCAAACTTTCCTTTTCAGTATTTTAACCTTGGCAGTTTGTAGGTTGTTATAGAATTGTTCTATCTCTTCATCTGAGCTGGTGGATGTGGGAGCATATGCCTGGATGATGTTTAAGACAACTGGCTTGTGTTCAGTTTAACAGGTATCAGTCAGTTATTGACTGTATTATAGCTTTTCAGTGCTGCAGCATGTCGTTTATCCAGTATGATAGCAACCCTGTACAGGCTTTTTTTCCCACTGTAAGTGATAGTATGCTTGCCAATGGTGAACTTTTCCTCACAGCTTTATCTGGTCTCACATAATCCTGTGATGTTCATACTTGTTCTTTCAAGCTCCAGCAACAGGAGATGAAGCTTTGCCAGTTCTAGTAATGTTTGCACATTCCAAGTTCCATTGTTGATGAGCCCTTTCTTTTTCTTTTTGTTGATTTTTACTGAAGAGTCTCTACAAGTATGCTTCCGATAGCTGCCGTCAAATACATCATAGCTGCCTTTCACATCCTTGGATCCTCTCTCCCCAGTAACCAATGAGTTCTGTTCTTCCTTGGGGACGTTGATACATTCTTGAAAGCGATGGAGGGTGCTAGCATCTGTGGCGGTAATCTGTTGAGCTGCGTCCAGGCTGCTGTCCTCCCTCATCCACCGTTGTGCCTCTATGGTGGCGTCCATGAAAGTGGAGTCAGCTTTTTCTCTAACGTAGCGTTTCATGTCTCTTCTAAGAGAGGCAGTATGCAGCCCATTAACAAAGGTGTCCCGTAGTACAGCGTCTGGCAGTCCGTTGGTCATCTTCGAGAACAGGAGTCGGATGGCTGCAGCATACTCTCCCACTGTTTCGGTGAGGCCTTGTTGCCACTTGAAGAAGGCCCCGACGAGCGTGATGGAGTCCCTCTGTTCTCCCCAGTGCTGTTCGATGACGGTGAAGATCTTCCTTGGTGTGTTGACCTCTTCAGCCTCTAGGGACAGGACTTGTTGGCGTGCCCGGCCTTCTAGGGCGCTCAGAAGCCAGCCAGCTGCAACGTGGTCGGCCATGGGTTGTAGCGTGAGCAGAAGTTTTGCTTCACGAATGAAGCTTTCAGCATCCTCTTCTCCAGAGAACTTGGGGAGTTTGTGGGGTCGGCGGGTGTGCATGATCTGGTCACGGTTGGGTCTCTCCTCATCAGACATCTTGCTCTATTTCTTATTGTGGTTCCTAGTGCTGCTGTGGATCTTCCTGACAGGCTGGTCTCCTCTTCTCTTTTTGGATGGTCACAGTCCCGTCCTACTGCCAACGCCAATTGTGATGGTGTGGTGGTAAGGGTGAAGGTGAATACAGGAGGCAGAAGAGCAGAGGAGCGCAGATGGTAATGCAGCCTGACGAAGAAGACCCAGGGAAGACAGAGATGATGTTTCTCTCTTTATTCTGACCCAACCGTTCAAGACCAGACCAGAGGAGAGGAGAAAGGCATACATGGCACTCGCACTCATCCGCTTATATACTCCGCATGTGAACCGCATTGACCGCACCGCGAGCCGACAGGCAAAATGACTCTCTGGAACCCCTTAGGGGCCAGATTTGTGTTTCTTCGAGCAAGCTCAGCGGTGCTTAACTTGCAGTCCACATAACAAATACCAACACATCATATATCAGAAAATTCTACACAGCATACAGATTGTTGTATTCTACATCATTTTGCACAACATTCACATAGATCGAAACTATAAGTGATAAAAGTCAATGTTTACACTTTGCTGAAAGGGATTTTAGCTGTGTTTTTATGTATTTAATCAATCAATATTAGTCCATGAAAAATATCAAACAAATGAGTGAATACACAATAATCGATAAGTTCATGTGGACATACTTTGAATAGGTAAATCAATCTCTCAGTGCAGAAATTGATCGGTGAACAGGCAATAGAAAACACAAATGATCCTAATTTGGACACGCATAGTTCTACCACAATATGGAATGTCAAGATTTCTAATGCTTTACTGCTTAGCAATATTTTATTGCAATATCATTTCTGTTTATAAAAGGAGCAAAAATGTAAATGTAATTATGTATTATGTAATTATGTATTCTAAGTCAGATTTTAAATATTAAGAAATCGATTCTACATCCCGGCAAGATGGCGGTCATTTTGGCAGTTTGTCGCACTTTGACTTGGCCTGAACTTTCTTTAATGCAAGCTTAATATCTAATGATTAAAGGTGTGATGTGGTCCAAATGAAAGATTAGAATACCAACATTCTAATCGTGATCTTAAAATTTCCACAATTTATTTCATTATTATACAAATTTCCGATCATCATCACAGCTCACTGGTCGGAAATTTGAATAGTACCGAACGATCGGACAACAAAATTATTGATTTCAGGCAAACGAGGGGAAATTTCGCCTCGAGGGCATTTCCTACAAGAAATACATACTTTTCTGCTGAATTAGAGTGCACAAGTTACTCATTTCTTAGCTTTTAAGGGATTAAATAATAGAATTTCCTAATATTTTTGAGAATCGCTAAACCAGGGGAGTTAACTGTACTCAAAATCGTTTGAGAAGAGTGCACAAGTTACTCATTTCTTAGCTTTTAAGGGATTAAATAATAGAATTTCCTAATATTTTTGAGAATCGCTAAACCAGAGGAGTTAACTGTACTCAAAATCGTTTGAGAAGAAAAGACGTCTGCTACACGTCGTTGGGCGTGCACGGCTACACATAGAACTATGACTTTTTCCTGTTTTTGGTGTCATTTTGTGCACTTTTTGGAAAAAATATTTCAGATGGCATGCCATTACCTTCCTCAAGCGTAGTGCACATACTGTGCAAGTGTCCTGCTGATTGTTTCCTTGGAATTAGAAGCCCACTGTTGCACAGTACTCTGCCTTCGCCTCCTAATTCATCCATTCTCTGCATCCAGGATTTCAGTGGTTGGAGTTATGGCACCCCTGCTTGCCTAACAGTATTCACTGCAGGGTTGTAAGACCACTTCATAGAAGTATAGGTAGCACCCTATACCCCCACCTCCCCTATCATTCTGATGCCGTTTGGTTCATGGCTGCTTAATGGGCATTCGCAGCTGGTCCCCATACCTGAGGGTCATTCCCCTATCCACCACCTGGGGGCAGATTTGGTCAGGGACAGTTGCCCAATGATTTACCCAAGTGTTTGGTATATATGTATAATTTATGTGCACACATGTAAATGCACTTGTGGAAGGTGGGCTGGTTGCAAGTGAGTGCATGTTTGGTTACATATGTGTCTACACTGATACATAGAAAATCAGATGATATATACAAAATTACAGAAGTATTTATAAAATCACATCTTAAAGCAACTGTATTATAGAACAAGTTCAAAATCCATAAGTGACTGAACAGATAAACTTACTGAATAATTGTAGACACTTTGAGTCTCATAATCCAAACTGCCCGTCAGATAAACAAATCTGGTTAGCCCTGTTCCACGCACTTCAAATGTAGTGGCAGGAATCAGTTGAATCTTATAGTCTGGAACTGGATCTGAAGGATTCTGGAAATCAATCATTCTCAAGATTCACAAAACATGATGTGCAAGACTAAATGCTATGACACACTGACAACATGTCAAACAATCAATCTTAAAATAAAAATCACTGACACATCCATAGAGAGCATGTGACAACCATGACCAAGTATTTGACTCTTTATACACAAGTGGCAAAAACCTGACTGATTGATACAGCGAGGGAGTGAAAGAATACGTTTTTACTTAGCTATTAATGTTGATAACACAAGAAGCTGATAGGTAGGGTGAGGGAGTCAAAGGATTAAATTTTAAACAGTCTGCAAGACCAAATTTGAATAATGTTCATGGAAAATGGAATAAACTGACACAGGACTAGGCTACAGAAACATTCACCAGTCTATCAAAATTCATATTCACTCATCATTTGTATTTTCCTGTTTACAAAGTCAGCAACATGCTAAGCATTTTCAACATTTTCATGCATATACTAGCATATACTAGTATCTATAATCTTGTCAAAAGAAATGAAAATCATTCTTTTTTAATTAGTAACCATAATGAATAGTCCTACCAAATCGCTATCTTGAATGGTCAGCTGCAGCGGTGCCACATAAGTAATAGATGACTTGACAAGCATGCCTTGGCGAGAATTCTCATAGATGTAACCAGTAAATGAATCAGCCGCATTGGTGACAATTACAGGAGGATTCAAATTCCTTGGTTGCACAGTCACAGTAATGACGGCATAATTCGAGTACTGGTTGAATGTTTGTTCAACAGCCTGCAAAAGAAAAATAACAGAATTGCAGAATATGTTTTAAAACTGTGGGGGTTTTTTCTTTCAACACAACTTTGCAACACATTATCTTTCAATCATTTCAAATGTGTTTAACTGCAAGAAATAAAATTCATAGAGACATACCAAACAGACTATGCACCAGATGTTCTGTCATCCAAGTATTTAACATCTGCCTTATAGAATTTATATATCTGACGGAAATATATTGGGGCTACCACCTGGGATTTGAAAAAAAAAAATCCATGTAAAAGCTGATGTTCCTAATGTAGAGAGAATCGAGCCAGTCTTCATCATTCAGCAATGTACATATTATCTGCATTGCCGTATGAATTTCTCAGCTGCAAAAGCTACTGGCAATAGGAACTAACAGTTTTCACATGATTGGTTCCATCCATTCTTGAGACATCACACCACCCTCTCAACCCAACCCCTCAATGTCGTCAGCAAAACTAAAGTACAGGCCAGCCAAAACTACAGAAATGATTTAATTAGAATGTTGCACACACACACACACACACACAACATGAAATAAAAAACAAAAAATCCCTGATTTGCCACACCACTGCATAGCACAACACATCCCCATCCCATACCATAACCACCCTCCAACTCTAACCCCTTACCCTATATCACAACTTCCAGCACTTTCACTACAACACTCACCTGGATAACAATTTCAAATCTTTCTGCAACTGCCCTGTCAATGGGTTGGACAACACGCACATTGCACTGGTATTCATCTGTCAGGCCAATCCTTGAAGTAGTAATCTCGAGGCTGTTCGCAAAAACATCTGGTCGAGCTGCAAAGACACACAGAAGCAGCAGTGCAGAAGAACACATAACTTACTTTAATATCTTCACATGAAGAATCGATCATCCAACTGGAAAAGCTCAAAACTGACAGAAAAGATCTAAGAATAATTAGGAATATGTAATGGGAACAAACAGCACCGATGAGAGTAGAAAATGACAAGCTCTTTTCAAAATATCAAAAGAAGGATTAGATAGATTTTTTCTCACTTTTCAGCAAATTCATCATGAAAAACCTAGAAGAATGCCCCGGGATAAGGCTGGAGGAAAAATGATAAGTAATCTTCATTATGCAGATGACACCATTCTAACTGCAGAAAATGAAAAAGACCTACAAAATCTTGAGAATAGAGCTAAATAGTAAGAAGACTGTAGTCTTGGTAATCAGTAAAAGAAGAAGAAATCCTCTCATGTAAAACAACAGCAAATGGCACAACATTCAGTCAAGTTAATACATTTAAATATGAAGAAACAGTCATCTCACCAGGCAGATACACATTAGAAATATCCAGCAGAAATGATCAAGCTAAAACAGCATTCAAGAAAAAAGTATTCTTAACAACAAATGCGTCTCAATTAAACATCAGGAAGAGAGTTCTTCAATGTTAGATTGAACTAATCTTGTTATATGGATGCGAATGCTGGACAATCAACACGCATAGTCAGAACAAGATCGATGTGATTTCTGAGAAGAAAGTTAAGAGTTCTATGGACAGCAAAGAAAACAAATGAGATAGTCTTGAAAGAAGTAAAGACAAATAGAACATTAATGAAAAAGATTAGATAAAGAAAAGCAATATTTATAGGACATTTTATGAGGCAAGAGAAATTTGAGCCCTAGTCACAACAGAACAGCTAGAGGGAAAAGAGCACCAGGCTGACCCAAGCAAAATATACATAAGCAGCTTTGCAGAGTGGATGGGGACAGAAATGGTAGGCGATTTAGTTGCAATGATAAAAGGTAGATTCAAATGGAAAGCCATGATCGTCAACACCATGAAGCATGGCACATGATGATGATGATATTCACCTTTTATTTGAAGTATTTGTATTCATTTCTTTTTTGTCACAATGTGATTTACCATGTTCAATTGGAACGTCTCTCCTGATGGGAAGAGCACATTGCCACAGTGCAGCACCAACCATTTTTCTCTTTTTCTTTCTGTGGGCATGTATTTCCATTTACCTATGGAAATAGTTCTTTCTGCAGAATTTGTGGAACAACTCCTTTGATGCTGTGTGATCTTTCATGTGCCTTGGTTTACCCCTCAGCCGCTAGATCACCACTAAAGATCTAGTGGATGTACAGAGAAAAATCCAAGTCCAATCTTTGATTTGAACCTGGGTTTCTTTCAACCTAAGCAGGTGCTTTAACCACTAAGCCACACACTCCACTTTTTCCAAATCCTTAATTGGAAATGCACTGGTTGAGGAAGGGGACAGCAAACATTAAAGACGAACGTAGCCAGTGTTTTCCAACTGGACTATATTCTGTCTCCTAAAGTGAAAGGAAATGCGTGGTCTGATGGCGTTTCCCCCTACTCTCATATATTCTGCAACACCTTTTTTTACAATACCTTATGCTGCTCATCCTACTTTCCAATAAATGCTAAACTCAGACTCATTCTGTTTGTCAAATAATTTGTGAGACTTGTTGGTTTTGAACTGCCATGTAGTCATTTACTGAAGGAGACTGCACTTCTGCCAGAATTTTAATGGAGTTTTAATAAAGCAGCATATTTAGGATGCTACCAAATAGTCATATTTAGGATATCTCAATCTACCCCATCACATTTAGAAAATCTCCAACAAAGCCATATCAAGAACACCACCAAATAAGCATATTTCAGGTACTTTAAGCTAGCTATATAAATACAACCAATCAAACCTTATTTAGGATATCTCAAACTAACCCATGTTGTAAGACATCTCCAACAAACTCATGTTTAGGATATCACCACCAAATAAGCTGTATTTCAGATAAATCAAACAAGTCATATTCAGGGAACAAAATCACATTTAGGATACAACCAAATAAGCTGTATTTAGAACAACCAATTAACTCACTCGCTACTGGGCATTTTTCACTAAGCGACCCTCTGTATACTGGCCATTTGTATAGTTAAGTAAAAAAATCAAAACTCAATATCTGCTTAACTCAGCATAATGAAAATTTCAGATTATATTATTGATATATTGAAGTACTACAGTGCAAAATTTGAAGTGTCTGAGATGAAATTTTGTTGGTGTACATAGCAGGGATATTTTTGCCTTTTTTTTACCCCGAAAATCAACAAAACACATAATTGTCACTTTACACAGTAAGGAATAAACTACCAAAGAGGGTGGAAATTGTTCTCAAATGCACATATTTATTCATTAGGAAACATGTGCATTCACTCTACACATAAATAAAAGAAAAAAAGACAACCAAATATATAAAACTGACCTACAATTTCAGGCGCGAATAGGTTTATGTACACACTTTTCACTCTTTCACACACACTCAATAGTCTGCGAAGTTCTTTATGGTGTGGTACACCTGGAAGCAGGTAATTTGTCTACCCCAGGCAGGTTTGTCCACACACAAAGCCTTCCCACACTTGTTGCACCAGTTGGGAGTCTGGCGGCGCCTCGCCACAGTAGGTTGGCGCGCAGCCCGGGCCGTGCACACAAAACAGTTCCGGAACACTGGTCGCCCTGAGTGGTACTCCCCAATCCGACTGGAATAATGGTCACTAGCCAGGCGTGTCTCCGGAACAAACATGGGAGGTGCAGGGGGCGCTGCGGTGCAACAGCAGGCCCTCCAGAAGGACCCAGGGCAGGCTCTCCTGAAGGACCCGGGACAGGCTCTCCAGGACCCCGGGCAGGCTCTCCAGAAGGACCCGGGGCAGGCTCTCCAGAAGGACCCGGGGCAGGCTCTCCAGAAGGACCCGGGGCAGGCTCCACAGCAGGCTCTGCAGCAGGCTGATCAGGTAGACTGTGGTACCTTTCAGACAGTCCATTCCCCACCGCCACCACAAACTTCTTCAGAGATGATTTCCGACGTCCGGGGGCGTCATGAAATTTTTCATACAAAATGTATGCCTGGATGATGGAGAGAGTGAAAAGATGGAAAAACATTTTTTTCCACCATTTGATTGTTTTCCTCTTCAGAGGCATGTAAGCCATCAACTGGTCGCTTTTATCCACACCAGCCATGTGGCGGATGTAGTCCTGGACTGCTGATGGCTTGTCCTTGACTCCGCTTCGGAACGTCACTCTCTCCATTTCCCTTGGATCCATCTTGGTGGTGAGCAGGTGGACAGGTTTTTTGTCCATCCACTTCAGGACACCCACTCCACCTGCAACAGATAACAGCACACAAATAAGTTGTACAAACACACACAGTTGATTATGTATGTATATAAAATATTCATATCTAAATGTATCCTTATAACTCATGTATCCTATGTAAACAGGATATATTTTAGTTATAAAGTTATGGATCAATACAAGAAAATAAAATGTACACTCTGGTCTCCTGTATCACATGCATTGGGAACAAATAAAGCTATGAAATGAATTATGAACTGTTATTGTATTCATATCTAAATGTATCCTTATAACTCATGCATCCTATGTATACAGGATATATTTTAGTTATAAAGGTATGGATCAATACAAGAAAATAAAATGTACATTCTGGTCTCCTGTATCAGATGCATTGGGAAAAAATAAAGCTATGAAATGAATTATGAACTGTTATTGTATTATCTCCACACACATTTGCACATATAATAATAAAATAACATACCTTGTCGGAAAGCAAGAACGGTGCCACGCTCCACGGGGGCTGCAAGTTCTCTTTGGCAGACCCTGACGATTGGCACGAACCGTCCCGACACAATGTGTTTCCCTGTCGACTAGCTTGTCAGCAAGCTCTGGGCAGCAATAATAATTATCTACGTAGACACAACGTCCATGGTCCAGGAGGGGTTCAGCCAGCCTCATCACAACATCAACAGGTCTGTTGCTGATCTGGGAGTCGGCAGCGAAGATTTCAAAGTCAAACACGTAGGCAGAGGTTGATTCGCATAGTTCATAGAGTTTCATCCCCCACCTCACTGGTTTGTCCCTCATATAAACTCTAAATGCAACTTTTCCTCTCCATGGACATATTGCCTCATCGATGCAAATGTTCTCATCAGGCACATACAGTTCCTTGAATTTGGTGCGGAGATGATTGTAGACTGGCTGAACCTTGTGTAGTGGGTTGTGGTCTGGTCTACCTCTGGGGATAAATTCAGCATTGTTGCTGACATGTAGCATGGCAAGGATGAGTTGGAATTTGTCCCTACTCATGATGGCTGGTGCAAAAGAAGACTGCATAGTGGGGTCAGTTGACCAGTAGTCTGACACTTCAGGCTTGTGCACCAGACCCATGTGCACCAATATCGCAAAGAAACCAACCAGTTTTTTTTTCTGAAATGGCACTCCACTGCCGAAATAAACTATGGGGAGGTAGTGCTCCTTTGGCTTCAATTTTCTCCTGGGCATAGCGGTTGGTCTCGCGCACAATGACCTGCATAAGTGTCTTGTCGAAAATCTTGTCGAAGAATGCGAGGGGGGCGTGGTTTTTCATAACTCCAAGATGCAGTCCTGCTGTGCCTGGGGCGCTGTAGTGTGGCACACACGGAAAAAGTGTGAAATCTTGGTGCCAATCCTTCGCTAAGAGCTCCACAACTCTCTCTGCCGTTATTTCCCCATCCCCACCTTCGACAGATACCTCACTCGACGAAGCATCGCTATCACCACCCCCTAAACTTTCGTCTGACACATGCCCACCGTCGTCTTCACTGCTGCTTTCCGACTCGGTTGACTCCGGTTCAGACATTTCATCACTCTCAGAGTCATCGTCTTCCTCTTCTACATCGGATCAGGTGTTTGAAGCAATTCTAGTACTTCGCGGACGTTGTAAAGCAGTCGTCTCTGCCGTCTACCACGACCGGTTTCTTCGCTCGACGCCATCTTTGTTTACGTTGATTCTACGCAGAGCCAGTGGGTACGAAATCAAACCTGGTTGAGCCAAACAGTACACTGGAAACTGAAAGTACCAGTTTTTGGGAGCAGTCGAATGGTTAGCCTTCAGAGCTAGCACTTCGATTTTCGTAGGAGAGTTGACCTCATTGAGGAAAAAAATTCCAAAGGTCAATCCTGCGATCGCAGTGCTCAGTAGGCAAGCGTTGTAAGGGAGAGCACTACGATCGCAGTGCTTAGCACGGAGTGAGTTAAGCCATATCTTATTTCCAACTCTGCTGTATTTAGAAAACCACCTACTAAGCAGTATGTAGAATTCGTCCAAACAAGCCATGTCTAAAATACAACCAATTTAGACATTCAGGATAGACATTAACTTTATTGAAAATACCTCAAACTACACCGTGGGAGCTCCATCTCTCTGCCAACCACATACCACTGGAAACTAGTAAAATATCTGAAAATGTATCTACTACATTTGAATGTGTCAAAAATTATTACAACTACTCACTGTACGCCATTCTAAACTGCACCGGATCATTCAGAGAGTCTCTATCACGAGCCTTGATGACTACAGTCTCGCCAGGAAACCTTTCAGGAGCAGGAATGAAATTCAGGTAGCTTCCAGGACCCTGCAAAATAAACCATTATTTCTACTAATGGACAATGATGCACAGTGACCATTTTCTTACACATCAACATGGTTATATGATTTGTTACCCTGAATGAAATATTAACGTGTATGATACTGATCTTCTATTCCTGAATGAGATGCAAATTATATGATACATTTTCAAAGTTCTTTTTGTCACTTGTGAGAAATTGAGGTACAGCAATCTACAAATAACAAGACAATACGATTTTTAAGATTCCTCAAGCATCTAAATGCCATTCAGGACACTGTACAGTGTTCATGAAAAATAACATGATGCATAACAACACTGGACATGAATATTGCATCACATATAAATGTACCACTACCACTACCACAACTAAGACTAGATAACTCCGAATTCATGGAGCACAGTCACTATTTTTCTTTTTACTTTTGAGTAATCAGGTGGAGAAGACTAGATGAAACAGATGTCTTTAACTGGGTTTTGAAAGCAGGTAGGAATGGATTGTAGAGGGAGTAGAGTTCTAGATGATAGCAGCTTGGCAGTTTAAATTATCTCTGGATGCAGGTTATTGTGTTTACTGCAAGCACTGTTAGCAGCAGTTCAGATCTGGACCACAGACAACAAGAAGGCTGACAAGCTGCCAGAACAGGTAAGTATAATGGAAGAAATCCATGAAGATCATGTGGAAATTTTACACGGAATATGGAATTTAATAGGAAACCAAAGCAGTCTGGTGAGTGGATGAGCAATATGGTCATGCTCTGACTCTTCATGAGCGAGTCTGAATTAAAAATCTATATTAAACTAGTGCATGCAAAATATATAGGGGTTTACAATTATAGATGAGAGTGAAATCTGCTGCTGCTACTACATTAGATTATCACATCACTTGATGTGAAAACACAGTAATGATCATTAGAAAAAAATGGTATGGAGGTGAAGGGGAACAACATCAAATGAGTGATGGGGGCAGAATCACTTTTCTAAATAATTAAAAAATATGAAATGATCAATTCTTACCAGTCAGTTTTTCACACTTGTCTACACTTTGCTAACTGAACTATAGTCAGTCTTCAGAGTTATTCAATGAATCAATGGAACCGGAATAAATGATAATAATCTCCTGCAAGCATGAGTTCTGAAATGCGCTACAGATGGGTCAAGGTCACATTCAACACCAAGGACTGCAGAGAGGGAAAGAAGGATCATCTCCCTTGCAAAGCTGGGGTTGTAATAGAGATAACCCTTCTTTGTCTCTGTTCGTCATCTCACCTCAGCTAATACCAAAAAAACTCTGGTATCTGCCCTTGTCTTGTCAAAATTAGATTACTGTAATTCAATTCTATCAGGCTGCTCCAAACATTATCTTGATAAGCTTCAGAAAGTTCAGAATTCTGCTGCAAGAATGGTACTGAAGGCATCCAAATATGATCATGTACAACCTCTCCTCAAAAATCTGCATTGGCTTCCTATCCAAGCAAGGATTGATTACAAACTTTCAACTCTCTGCCATTCCTTTTTCTCTGGAACTGCACCTCTCTACCTCTCAAACCTTCTCTCTGTATACACACCATCACGTCAACTTCGTTCCTCTTCTGATTCAAAAATACTTAACGTTCCTCATGTCAGAACTACTACCTTTGGACAACGTTCTTTCTCCTTTGCAGCCCCCAAAACATGGAATTCCCTTCCACGTGAAATTAGAGAAATCTCATCAACTCCGTCTTTCAAAAAAGCTCTGAAAACTCACCTTTTCAAGAAATACTATAACCTTTAAATTCTTCTGGCCTACCCTTTAATGTCTAGCCTATTTGGCTGTCTCGTGTGCTGCTTCGTGTTGTTTATTAAGTGACATGTTATTTAGTAATGATTGTACAATTAATCTCTTGTGTATGTATATCTGTGTTCAGGTTTGTATGTGTGTATGTGAGTGAGTGAGTGATTGAATCAGTGCGTGTGTATGTGTGTCTGTGTCTATGCGCGCGCGCGTGTGTGTGTGTGTGTGTGTGTGTGTGTGTGTGTGTGTGTGTGTGTGTGTGTGTGTGTGTGTGTGTGTGTGTGTGTATGTGTGTGTGTGTGTGTGATCCTTTATCCTTAACTTAATGTTGCTTAGGTTTTTATAACAAGTTACCAATGTGTTATCTATCACTATTTTTAATTTTGACTTGATTTGTACATCACTGTTGCTTGTCTATCATGGATTGCTGCTTATGATAACGTCTGTTAAGTGCACAGAGCTCTGGCATCTTGTTGGAGGAGTGCGCTATACAAATGCTTCATTATTATTATTATTATTATTACTCTACACATTTGCTTTACTGGCAGTCATTCTCTATATTACCGAGGACTAAATAGTTTACAAAACAATCAGGCCATTTGCTTCCAATACATGTCCTGTTAAATCAGTCAGAACATGGTAATGGACACATTATCCCATCATCCCCTTGATCCATCACTGTATCAAATGCAGGCAAGTATTTTAAGTAAAGTTTGTCCGATAGCTCTGAGGCCGCGGCAAAATGAAGTGATACAGACTTTAATGTTTCTCAAGGGCAGCATTCTGAGGGCAAAACCCATTTCTTCTTCAATACTTTGCCCTTTCAAACCTGAACAGTGTCAGGTACCCTTTCAAAGCTGGGGAAACTGGAGGCTGCCCACACAAAGTTGATTTTATTTTTGCTTTTCAAGCCAGGTACACCCTATGCAAACTAGTGCAGTCAGATGGGACGGCAGGTGCTCTCCTTCTGCAGCAACTAGTCCAGGTCTCAGAGTACTGTTCAAAAACCCAAGCCAAACTTATGTCCAAGCCAGCATAAAATCCGACAAATTAACTCTAGTTTGTAGTACAGAGTCAGCAAAGCCAGAACAACACTGAGGCAGCCAAGATGTGGTTTCTAAGAAGAATGTTAAGAGTTCCATGGACAGCAAGGAAAACAAACAAGACAGTCTTGATGGAGGCAGACACAAGAAGATCATTCATGAGGAAGATTAGGAAAAGACAGGCAACATTCAAAAGCCATTTTATGAGGAAAGGGGAATTAGAGCACCTTGGTCACAATGGGAAAGCTGGAGGGAAAGAGCACCAGGTAGATCCAGGGGGAAAATACTGGATGGACTTGCAAGGTTGCTGAGGACAGAGAGGGTGGAAGATATGCTTGCAGAAACAAGGGATAGATACACATGGAGGGCCATGATCGCCAACACCATGCGGTAGGGCACATGATGATGATGCTGATTGTAGTACAGTCACACTTCAATCAAATCAGTCAAATCAACAGAAAAAAACTTGACAATTCACTTACATTTACAATCCCGCTGTCAATAGAGGTTGTGTACTTGGGGCCGACACAGACTCCGTCAACACTGCTAGGACAGGAAGGATAAATGAACACAGGCCCCAAATCATCTGCGTCAAGGATGGTGATGTTCAGATAGGTCCAGCTGGTCAGTTGAGGGTAAATAGTGGCTCGATCCTTATGAAAAAGTCACATAATTAGCCACTGGCAATGCATACATTTTGCTGAATCAACATGAAAAAAATCAGTTACATAGAAACTATACTACATAAGTATTATCCATGCATTTTGATTAAAAATCCATATGGCCAGTTCTGATGCATTTATACTGCAATATTTAAACATTATGACATTAAACAAGGCTGTGCCAATCTGATCTTAGATACCAAGTCGTATTCTAATTTTCTAATGTGTTCACTTCCATTTTTAAGGGAGTTGCTGTTTTCATTTTCAAACAATTTTGAGATTAAAGTAACAAACGTTTAATGAGACCAAAATGGCAACTATATTATCATTCTGTCATTCTTAATGGAAAAGGATTTGCTCTAAGTGAATGTTTACGGTCCAAATAAAGACGACCCGACATTTTATAATACATTAAAAAAACAAAACAAAATACAAAAATAATATCATCACTGTAGGTGATAGGAACATTGCAATGGACTGTTACAACTATGTGCCCATTAACAACCAAAAAGCCAAAGAAGCACATGAAAATATGACAAGAAAACTTAATCTGAAAGATATCTGGAGAGAGAACAATCCTGAAAGTAGATGGTATATGTGGAGAAAGCTGACACCACTTAAAGCTGACTCAGTTCTTTTCTAATGTCTGATTACTTGTATCAGTATTTTGAAAGTACAGATATTCTTTCAGGCTACCGTTCAGATTATACAAAGATAACATTTTACTTACTATTCCACAAAAAAAGGATGAACAATATGTGAAAGAAATAAAAATAGATAAATAAATAAATTTCTGATGTGATAAATAAGTATGCAGCTGATCATTAGGATAAATCGATTTGGGACAAAATGGCAAAGCCTGACACTGAACTAAAAATTCCTGACAAACTCACTCTAGATTTCCTGTTAATGAAGGTACGGTCAAAAACCATAGCATGCACAACAATGAAAAATAAAAAAACGAAAGAAAAAGAAAACAGACATGTAGAAGATACAGAAGCTTTTGAAAGGGTTGAAAATAATAAAGAAAATGAAATAAGAGAACTCTAAGAATGGAATCAAGAACTTTAGACAATTCTTAATGAAAAGGAATTATTTGAGTAAACAGATGACAAAATTAGTGAGCAAAAGATAGTACTACTTCAGAAAATCAGCAAGATTTGCTTCATAAAGTTATATCCTTTTATAAAAATCTACATAAGAAAAGACTCACTGCAGACATGTTTGTATCCACCAAAAGGCATCTACACAGGTCAATCTGCTTGTCAACATGTGTTAGTATTCACAAAGATGGCATTTCCACAGGCCAATTAACTAATCAACATGTGTTAGTGTCCTTCAAAATGTTATTTCCACTAACCAATTTGCCTGTCAACCTGTTAGTATCCATCATGGCATTTCCACTGGTAAGATTCACATGTCAGCATGTTGTATCCACCAAGATAGCATTTCCCCTTGTCAATTGTTTGTCAACATGTAAGTATCCACCAAAATGGAGTTTCCCCTTGTCAATCGTTTGTCAACATGTAAGTATCCACCATGACAGTATTTCCCTTTGTCAATTGTTTGTCAACATGTAAGTATCCACCAAAATGGCGTTTCCCCTTGTCAATCGTTTGTCAACATGTAAGTATCCACCACAACAGTATTTCCCCTTGTCAATCGTTTGTCAACATGTAAGTATCCACCACAACAGTATTTCCCCTTGTCAATCGTTTGTCAAAATGTAAGTATCCACCATGACAGTATTTCCCATTGTAAATCATTTGTCAACTTGTAAGTATCCACCACGACAGTATTTCCCATTGTAAATTGTTTGTCAACATGTAAGTATCCACCACGACAGTATTTCCCATTGTCAATTGTTTGTCAACATGTAAGTATCCACCAAAATAGTATTTCCCTTTGTCAATTGTTTGTCAACATGTACGTATCCACCAAGATAGCATTTCCCCTTGTCAATCGTTTGTCAACACGTAAGTATCCACCAAGATGGCATTTCCTCTGGTCAGTCATTTGTCAACATGTACATATCCACCAAGATAGCATTTCCCCTGGTCAATCGTTTGTCAACATTTAAGTATCCACTAAGATGGCATTTCCTCTGGTCAGTCATTTGTCAGCATGTAAGTACCTACCAAGATAACATTTTCTCTGATCAATCGTTTGTCAACATTAAGTATCCACCAAGATGGCATTTCTTCTGGTCAGTCATTTGTCAACTTGTAAGTATCCGCCAAGATGGCGTTTCCTCTGATCAGATTTGCTCGTTAACAAGTATTAGTATCCATTAAGATGGCACTGTCTCTATTAAATTTGGTTGTCAACGTGTATGAGTATCTATCAAGATGGCATTTCTGTTGGTCATGGTGTTTGTCAAGATGGCATTGCCAACGTTTAGATTCACTTGTCAATCAACATTTCATCTTGCATCAATCACACAGGAGGGAGCGAAATTCAGGTGTTAACCTTTCCACTCTCTCATCCTGTTCTGCATCATCTCTTCAGGTGCAGGAATTCATGAAGACCATGTTCCAAGATCACCTTCTCCATCCTTGGTTAACAATCCTCTGACCCTTATCAATTTTGCAGATGGCACAAATTAAGGTCACATACAAAATAAGTGTTCTGGGTAAAAGAAACAGCTAAATCCACTATAAACTACAGGAAAATTGAGCTACTCTATATACGTCCTGGTCAGTTTTGATTACCGTTTCCCTGTGCTGTCATACACTCACACTGGCAGTGACGTCCATTTATCATATACTTACATTAGCAGTGACATTCATTTTGTAGATCGTGAGAGAGGAACTGCCCACTTCCTTGACCATTCTTTCATAATTCAGTCTCTTCCTCAAAATTATGGTTGGTGTGTCCAAGCTTAGCATTGTAAAAATCCCTGTAGAGTTCGGGAACTGAAAACAAAAACAGCACTGGCTGTAATAGACAAGTCTAAATAAATCAGTTTTATTGTTTCGAGGTTTTATGAGATAAAAATGGCTTTTAGACAGATGCTCTATCTGACAGTATTTCAACTTGGACATAAACTAGGAATTCTAGCTTTCCACTGTTAATTACGGTTGACTTTTTCTGACTGCAAAGACTTCTCCTGATATAGGAAAAGATTTCTTATCTACCTTATATACACCTGCTAAATTCCCCTACCCAACTCAAATCAGTGATTTGCATATATGATGTATACAAATATTGAAAAGCCTTTATTACAAAGACAACTGTGGGAGGGCAAGGGGAGTGGAGTGCAAAATATAGTCTCTACATGAAAAAATACTTCCTTTTCAAGCAAATCATTTTCACTTGTTTTTGGCTACTATCGAGTTTCTTTCAACTTGTATTTGGTCATTAGTGTCTTCCAATCTCCATTCTTATAATCACTGACTGCCCATGCTGTCACTGGTAGGTAGGGTAGCAATGATGATCCACCACTCCTATATGTTCTCAGCCAACTTCAGAATGTTACCCCTGCTGTTCAAGCCTTGAGTTCTAGGCAGTCCAGGCATTTTCTTGCCCTGTTTGGATGAGATACCAATCCATTGCCATTACTTTGCTTTTTGTTTTTGCTTTTGCTGCCCCATTTTCTGTACCATCTTGTATCACTACTCCCTCAACTGCTCTTTTTGGCTCTCCAACACACCTCCAAACCCACCTAAACTGAGATCACCATGACAATAGGGCATGAAGAGCTACTGAATCAAGGGCAATTTTTCATAATCCTATGATGTTTAGAATGGGAATGAAAGTGATGATACCATGGAATTTTGGATATAAGACTGTGTGAAAGAGCTGTACTCTACACTAGTTTTCAAAATATATTCTGGCATTAAGCAGGCTTCAGAGATAGAGACATCTGTGATGCTAGTCAGAAAATTAAGCAACACCCTCAATGATGCATCTGCAGAATTGATGAGACTTGACTGTGTAGTCCCAACAAGCTCACTGACTAGAAGTCAGTCTAGGCAAAAAATCCCACAGATATGTTTGGACTGAGATAAGTCTGAACACATAACTTATTAGTCAGTAGTCCAGTGCATTAATCACTTCGCCATGTTGACTGATCCATGACCGTCTTATGATGGTAGTGTGAGTTTAGTGTTTCAAAGGTCCCCCCCCCCCCCCTGTCTGCCTTCCTGTCCCTCAATTCACACTGTGCCAATGTATAAGGTTTTGTGCAGGCTCAGGTAGTCTGCCGGGTAATTGTGGCAGATTTGGGAGGGACACATATGGAACTGAGTGCAATGAATCTCTTGAAAAACATTCAGACTTTAATCATCAAGACAGGGAATACCTTGTGGATTTATCACTGTGGTGTCAATGAGTAAGATTTTACTGTATTCATGCCATCTTGAAAGAATGTCTTCCATCTCAGTTGAATGGCACCACTTTAGTTGTTGATATAGCGATTTGTGGTTGAAATTTGGTTGATTTCATTTCACTAATTTTTTCTGCATTGCAATAAAACTTTTTAACATGTTCTTGCTCAAGCCACACTCTCTTGTCGCTTCTTACTTTGGTTTGTATCTTTTTTTTCAGTTGCTTATATTCTTTTTGGTCGTTATATTTACACACTTGACTTTTCTTTTCTGTAAGTCCTTCTACTTCCTCACTTAAGTATAACTTCGGTGTGTTTGTTTTTCAGCCTAATTTTGCATCAGCAGCCTCTGTCTAAATTCATTTCATATTTTCCCACAGTTCATGTTGATATTTTTCATTAACTGACCATTCTTCCAGTAGAGCAAAACAAAAAACAAAAAAAACGACTGTCACTCTCAATTTATCACCAAGGGATTTAAAAAACAAACAAACCTGAACATAAATTTATACATAATTATGGATGCTAAAGCATACATTAAATCTACTCTAAATTACCTTAAACGCCTTCTGCACATCACATTTACTTAAAGCCAAAAATGCTGTTAATACATGTACCCAATTATCAACCAATATATGTATCCAATTATCAACCAATACATGTACCCAATTATCAATCAATCCTACCAAAAAGTATGTAAGGCTTTATAGAACACATAGATGTGAATGGACCAGCACAGCAACTAATGACAAGAAGAGATGACAGAAAGTAAAGGAGCAAGGCAGAAGCAAAAACAGTGACAGAAAAGAGGAAATTTTTAGTTCAGAATTTCCATAATAATAATATAATTACAATATTTATATAGCACAAAATCTTCATAGAAATCAAATGTAAGCGCTGAACATACACATACACAAGCATGCACACACACACACGCACACACACATACACATGGCTATAACTGGGGAAAAAGAAGAAAAGTAATGCAAAATTATAGAAAACATATTATATACAAATATATATTACAATGTGATTCCACACAGAGTGGAGACAGGCTGCAGTGGGGGTTGATTGAGGTCAGGATTTTATGCAGAGGAGAAAAGGTGAGTTTTGAGAGCGGACTTGAAGGAGACAAAAGTAGGTTGCTAACAGACTGAGAGAGGAAGTTTGTTGCAGGAGAGTGGACCAGAAACAGAGAAGGCTCGTGGACCATAGGTATTGAGCTTAGTGCGTGGAAAGCAAAAAGTCAGAGGATCGAAGGCAGAGCGGAGGGTACGTGAGGGAACATAGATCTCAAGTAGGCTTGACAGGTAATCGGGGGCTGCGTCATTGAGGCTTTTGTAGCAGATGGTGTCTAGTTTGTACTGTATGCGCTTTGATACAGGGAGCCAGTGAAGTTGTGCCAGGAGAGGGGAGATGTGGTCAGCTTTTTTCTTTCTGAGTACAAGGCGTACAGCATTGTTTTGAATGCGCTGTAGGATGTGAATGGTGGAGGCAGGAAGACCGGACAGGAGTGAATTGCAATAGTCAATGCGAGACATTATGAAGGAGAGAACGAGTTTTGCAGTTGTTTCGACAGAGAGATACTTCCTGATCAGCCTTATACGATGGAGATGATAGTAGCAAGATCTGGCAGTTTGAGAAACAAAGTTGTTCATGGAGAGGGTAGAGTCAATGCAGACACCAAGGTTTTTAGCTGAATCAGAAATTGGGACTGATGTGTTACATAATGGGAGAGAAAGAGGAGGCAGCTGAGAAAGTTTCTGACGGGTGCCAATGAGGATAGCTTCTGTCTTGTCGTCATTAAGCTGAAGTTTGTTGAACGTCATCCAGTTCTTAATGTCTGAGTAACACTCAGTGGTGCGAGTCAACAGGCGCTGTATATTATCAGGTGAGTCACTGTCTTGAAGTTGGGTGTCATCAGCATAGAAGTGGTGTTTTATAGAGTGGGAGTTGATGATGGTGGACAGGGGGGAGGTGTAAAGAGTGAAAAGAACAGGGCCAAGGACAGATCCTTGTGGAACACCACAGGTCAGGTATGCAGGTTGAGAGTAAGTGCCATTGATGAGAACAGTTTGTTTTCTGTTTGATCAATACGAAGTGAAAAAGGAGAGAGCAATGTCAGAGATGCCAAAAGTATGATGAAGTCTAGAAAGGAGAATACCATGGTCAATGGTATCGAAGGCTGCAGACAGATCAAGGAGTGTGAGGAGAGAGACTTTGCCAGTATCAGTTGCAAGGAGGAGATTGTTGAGAATGTGTAGTAGGGCAGTTTCAGTGCTATGGCACTGGCGGTAGGCTGACTGGAAAGGATTGAGGAGATTGTTGGCAGACAGGTGAGAGTTCAGCTGGTTGAGGACGACTTTTTCAAGGAGTTTTGACAAGAAAGAGAGATTAGAGATAGGCCGGTAATTTTTCAGTTCATTTGGGTCTAAATTGTGTTTCTTGAGGAGAGGGTGAACAATAGCAGACTTGAAAGAATCTGGGACAGTTCCAGTTTGAAGAGAAGTGTTGATGATGTCAGTGATGAATGGGAGGAGAGTAGGGAGACAGTCGGCGTAGAGAGAACCTGGAAGAGGATCCAGTTCGCAGGTTTTGAACGACATGGATCTGATTGTGTTGAGAATTTCTTCTTGTGAGACTGGGGTAAAAGTAGTAAGAGGTGTGCCAGAGAAGGAAGGGTCAGGTGGGCATGGTTGACAGGGTGTCCTGTCAAGCCTGTCACGAAGAGTTTGTATTTTGGTGGTGAAATAGTTGGAGAATACAGATGGGAGTTCTTCATTTGTATGTTTTGTTGGGAGAGGTAAATCTTTTCGTGTGCCAAGGAGATGATTCATGGTTGTAAAGAGTTCTTTTGAAGAAGAGGCATTCAGGATTTTGGTTTGGAAATAGCTTGTTTTTCCTGATGCAATGAGGGTGGATACTTTTGTTTTAGAAGCTTGGAAAAGTTGCCTGTGTACAGTGAGTTTGGATTTGCACCAGCGGCGCTCTGCTCTGCGGCGGGCACGTTTTGCACAGGCGATCTCATGAGTGAGCCAGGGGGTAGGGGGGCGGTCAGGTAAAAGACGGGTTGTGGCTCGAGCATGGGTGTCCAGAAGATGGTGGAGAGTAGTATCGAAGTCATCGGCAGGGTTTATGTGACTTTTCAGAAAGGAGACAGGAAGCATCAGATGAAAAAGTGGAGAGGTCGATAGATTTGAGATTGCGTCGAGTTACTGTGCGCTTGGTACGGGATGGAGGAGAAATGTCAAGAGAACAGAGAATGGCAGAGTGGTCAGATAGAAGGGCTGAAGTTATACGGGTAGAAAGAACTATGCAGTTGTCAGTAGCGGAATTGTGGTGATCACGAGAAATGATCCAGTCAAGAGTGTGACCTTTTTGATGGGTTGGTTCAGAAATGTGTTGAATCATATTGTGATTGGACAGCGAGTTGCAGATATGTCTCATGCCATAACGGTAAGTGTTGTCATAGTGGACATTGATGTCACCTAGAATGATGAGATTTCCAGGTAAGAGGCAGTAGTGGTCAAGTAGTTGGTCAAAGTCAGAGAGAAATGTGGATGTGGTGAGCTTGTTGGCAGAGCTAGGTGGAGGTCGATAGACACAGGAGAAGGTGATGGGGTGAGAGGTGGATTGGAAGGATACTTCAACGTATTCAAAAGAAGAATGGGAGAAATGCAGAGACTGCAAGAAAGATAGGTGAGAATGGAGTGAGTCATTGTAGAGGATGGCGATACCGCCACCTCGGGATGGGCGATGGAAAGAAGCAAGCCTGCAACCAATCGGAGTGAGACTCGCATGTATGCGTTCATGACCAAGAAAGAGCTCTGAAAGAGCTCCCAGCACTCTACAGGGGACATCTAGCAGATGCAAATGGACGAGTTACTGTAGGCTACACTAATGGTTCACAGAAGTCCAACTGCACAGGGCAAGCAACAGACCAGCTGTACTGTTCACCACTGGCTGGATGAGCCATGGGTTTGTTGTGCACACACCCCGAGTCTCTGGAACATCATCAAGACTAGGTATCGTAGGCTACATCTGAATGCTACATCTACAACACTATAGCTAATCAAAGTAATGGTTCATCGTAAGACATACTGAGCACAGATTCTGAACAACAATTAGCAGAGTTTATACAAAATAATTCTTTAAAAGACTAATGGTAATACCTTTTCATACAAATAATCAAAAGCTGGTTCTTACCGCAGAATCACTTGCAGGAAAGATGCCATATTCCACCTGCTTGTTGTTGCCATTGTCCAAGTCGGTGGTTGTAATGGAATTGAAGACAGTAAGGCCAACTGGCGTCAGCTGAAAATCATGCATATATCATTTGTTATCTCCAGTCCACAAAGAGTTTCAGTACAGAACAGTTCAGCCACAATTTCCAAACAAGCATGCAGAGAGATATAGAGAAGTGGCATGAGGAATTTTGTGGTGTTGATCATAGTGTGGTAATCAGCTTATGGCCCATTAGCTCACTTAGTACAGCACCATGCTATTATTAACGCAGAGCTTGGAAATTCAACCCTCGGGTGTGCCACAGGTTTCTTTTATATTTTTTAATAGGCCAGTTAATCTGTTAAAAGACATTCAATGAAGAATTTCTTATACTTGGAACGCTAAGCTCTTTAAAACAGATGATATCTTTTATTTCCTTCTTAAATCTGAAAATTCTTATATACATGTAAACGTCAAATAGAGAAAACGCAATCTGTTTTTCATATATTCTTACAACAGCTTAAATGAAAGTTCATGACAGAAAGACCTATAGTATATGTGAATTTTACCTGACCGCCCCCCTACCCCCTGGCTCATGAAGCATTAAGCCTAAAGAAATTAAGACCAGCAAGTAAATAAAAATAGGATCAAAACACTACTTTTGGTGTCACTTCTAGTTTTGGTGCTATCAGAATTCACAAATGGGAAACTAGCCCGGTAAAATTACAATCTATCATCTGCTGGAGATTTGTAAGGTTTCTGCCACTTATAAATAAATTACTGATTAGATTAGGAAAAATTTCCTATCCAATTAAGAGTGCTGCTGTGTTACACCAGCATCGGTTTTCGAATCTGTAATGCGTAATTTTATATGGATCCAACCCATGTGTGGGAAGAAAGCAAGTTGAGATTCATCAGTGTTTCTGTGTTACTACTACAGCCATTGTCACTGTGAAAAGAATCCTTCATCATGTCTCCATTGTGTGTTGTTGCATCAAGTGTGTGATCAAGTTTTTCAAGTTGGACATGTCTGTTGTTGAGGCTAAAAGTGTTATGTCTGTCAAGGGGGATTGCAGAGAAAAGTGCCACACTGGCCAAAGAGAAAATGATCTGTGTAATTTCTAACAATGACAATTGTGAAGATTTTTTTATCATTCATGCATGACACACACATTCACATAATTATGATAGTGCTTTTCTGACACACAAAGCTCAACATCAACTCTCAACACCCATTATGTTACACCTATACCTACCTTCTTTCATTAATCTATTGATGATGGAGGCTTGATGCCATGGACCCAAAATGGAGTAGTTAAATATACATATATAGATAAATATTGATGTAAATGATAGGAATAAAAAAAAAAGGGCATTATACTTGTTCTAGGTTAGTTAGCTTAGGGTGCATCCTGTTAGTTGACTACACCATTAGTTAAGTACCCTGCTAGTTGAGTACATCACTCGTTTCGTATTCAACTAATTTAATAACACGTTTTATTATTACTGATTATTTTGGCATGAGTGAAAAACTGAAATGCTGTAAATTTTTATTTTAGTAGTGCATTTATATTGTCATGTTATCTCTTTCATTTACCAAATGAAATGGCATTCACCACATAATGGAAACAAGAGGCACTGCTCTGCAGCCTGACTTGCATGGATTTTTACCAATGCATACACTCAGTGTACCGCCTATTTTCATGATGGGCAACTTGTAATTGTCCCCCTTGACCAAACTTGCAAGAGCGTCATAATATTCTGAGTGTTCGTCTTGTCAGGAAACAGGTCTTGACATTATCATGATGCATCCTGTTACCCATCAAACTTTAGATACACACATGTACAGTACTGATCAGGACGACATCCTCAAAGACATCAGTGACGTTGGTGACACTAAACTGTATGGCCTCAGATTTCCAAATGAAGTTGTCATTTTCAACACTCCATAGCAGCAAAATGACACTGAGACCAAATAAGCCATTGTGATCCTGCAGTGATGAGAGAAAATGAGAACCTCTGACTAATATTGTTTCTGTATTTGTAAAAATGTGTAAAATGTTAATCCACTTTGCTTGTCAGACATCCAGCAGAGTCAACCAGTGTATTGTGTCGTATGGTACGCATTTATTGACCCTGTACAGATACATGACATATCATGTAACTCCAGTTAAATCCTCATGCTAAGTCTTTGTGTTAAGCCATGTAATGTCATACCACTTGATTCACGTCTCCTTTTTGTGTCCAAGTTTCTCTATTCTTGTCTGAGTAAAATCTAGGCATGTGGAGTGAGACACTTTCTGACAGGAAGTCCTGAAGTTTACGAGTCAATATGAGTCATCCAACTCACATAGTCTGGATGTGTTGATGTACAAATTCAATTCCATTAACAGTATATGATGAAAGCAGTAGTTTTGTTATCTACGGTCAAGGCAGATTGCAACTACCATTGCAACACCATGACAGGATGTCTAAGAAAAAAAGAAAAACATCAATGAAACTTCAATGGGCCTGCCGACCGATTTGTTGATTCAGATGAAATATTGTTTTTCCAACTTGTCCTCCACTGTGCTTTTTATTCCCATAAAGTGAACCCATGTTGGGGGAACATGAACTGCCATTCAAATTCTCTTACCCTCTACCTTCCCTGGGCAAAGTATCACTTGCAGACTGATAGGGTTTTCTTCTGACAAAGTTTAGTCATTCCTCAGATGGTCCACCTGAAGTATGTTCATGCTGGTTCAGATCTAGTGGGCTGCTGCAAAGTCTGCTTACCCTAACATCAATGGGGAAAGAGACAGAAATCTTCAACAATTCATTTTTGAACCTGTGAAAAGAAAGGAGGAAGCAACGGAAATAAAAGAAAAAAAGCAAAAACAAAAAGAATTACAAAGGAAATTTTAGAGTAGAATTTCCAGAAGATGGAGATACTGTGTATATTAAAACAACCCCTGGCATATCAATAGAGGACACAATGGGGGTCTGAAAATACAAGCTTCTAGAAGGGCTGACAGCCAAGAAGTTAGTTGTCAGACTTCCAAGTAGAAGGTCCAAGTTCAAACCCACCATGGTGGAGATTCTTCTGTCACAGGTGAACATATGTGTAGACAGCTAATTCCAGAACTGTCTCCATGTGTATATACACGCAGAACACCAAATGTACATGTTGATGATCCTGTTATAGTCTAGTGGCTTATGTAAAAAAAAACACACAAAAAACCAACAACAAAAAAGAAAAAAACATTCATTATGCCTGAAGAAATTAAAACTACTCAAGGAAAATGATACTTACCTCACTTAATGAAACGCTGTAAGGAGTTTCATGGAACTCAGGTGCATTGTCATTCAGATCTTCAATCTGGAGCGTCACTGTATGGTAGGTGGTCTGACAGCGGAAATATAAATGTGTCACATCTAAACATGTCACTTTTAACTACCTTCATCATATTATAGCTGACTTGTTTTACATACATATCATATATACAATAGTTTAAATGTATCCCTGTTTGAAGAAGGAGGAAAGAGAAACAGAAAAAAAGAAGGGGGGGGGAGGGGGCGAATAAAGGATGATATATGCAGTATATTTGAAAAAGAAAAGAACAAAGACATAGGTGATGTGTTTACTGTATGCAACTGAGGATCATTGAAAATCAAAACAAATAAAACGAAATGACTTATTCCACAAAGGTAATGTATATCTGTTAAATTTAAACATCATGTCACATTAACCTTCTTCATCATACGGTAGTTTGACTTGTTTGACAATTTTCATGTAAATTTTTACATTTAAGAATCAAGTCACACTTAACCATCTACTGGACTATTCATATCTGCATCACAAGCATACTATCAAATCAGAAATTTTACAGACAGTCTTTTTTCCATTTAAGTTAAACGCTGGAATACGTATGACTGATGGAGACAGAAAAATAGAGATGAGTACAGACAAATGGAGAAATGAAGACAGACAGGTAAAGAAATGAGGAGAGACAGGCATACAGACATCCAGCCAGAGAAAGACAGAGATAGGCAAGTATCCTGGCAGAAACTTCTTTTCTTCCATATTTAAGGATCAACTGAGTCCATCACCATTGCTCCGATTCCAATTTTAATATCTGGAGCTAGTCGTATCACGGAAAAACATCCACCTGAACATAACTGACAGAGTTCAAATTATTCTGACATAAACTTTGACTATTATTTTACTAGAGTGTATAATGCACCCTGATGCATATGAAAAGCATATTTTATTCTGTACATTTTTCTTCCTTATGTACTCTTTGTATTAACAGTAGTAATAAGTGTCTGTCGTTGCTGCACTACTGTACTGGCCCAGTGACATCATGCCCTCCCCATGTGCATTATGTGCTGCATGTTTAAGTCACGTATTTATGTGTCTATGTTTACTTTCTTGTGTGTGTATGTGTGTGTGCGCATGCGTGCAAGCGCGCGCGCATGTGTGTGTAGTGGCGTGCGTGTGTGCGCATGTGGATGTGCTTGTGCGTGTATTGTGTGTGCATGTGTGTGTGTGTGCGTCTGTGTGCGTGCGTGTGCGTGCGTGTATGCTTGTGTGTGAGTATGTGTGTGTACGTGTGTGTGTATGTGTGTGTGTGCGTGTGCGTGCGCATGCGTGTGTGCGTGTTCGTACATGTGTGTGCCTATCCATGTGCATATGTGTGAAAGACTATCTATGGAGCATTTTTTCCCTAGTATCACTACCAACTATTTCTATTATCATACTTTTTTTATTAACAATGTTTACACTGTGCTGATGTGTATGTTCAACTGTGTATATACTGCATAAATGTACTGACATGGCAACCCTTCTCCCCTCCCCCCTGATTTTTTTATGTATAATGTAAGCAGCATTCTCTTACATCAACAGTTTGTATTGTACTAATGGATAATATTTTTATTATTATTATTATCATTATTATTATTCTATCATTATCAGCATTTGTAAACAGCAGTTGAAATAATTTTTGCCCAAAACAACAATGCTAAAGATCAAAAGAATTAAAGATAATGATAAAAAAACAAAAATAATAATAATGACTGCAATGGACTTCATCTCACAAAAGCCCTGTGCATTTAACAGAAGCATAAAAAGAGACATGTGTACAGTATTACAATATCTGTTCACTGTTTTTCTCAACAAATTTGTGAGACAGGTGAAATCCTTGTTTAATGTTTGACAATTCTGTAATTCTTTTGTGCATGTGTGTGTGTTTTTGTTTGTTTATTTTGTTTTGTTTTTTTGAAAGCAGATGTATATAAACCTTATAAACCTGTGCTATGCCAATGATACTGCACTATTAGCAGACATTACCAGTATGAAAAGAATTCTATATAAGGTGGATGCAGCAGGCAAAAAGGCTGGCCTAAACTTCAACGCCAAGAAAACAAGTGTTACATATCAAAGGCAAAGACACTGAAAACAATCATGACATCTTAACAAAGTTCCTGTAGAAAATGTTAAGGATTTCAAATACCTTGGTTATGTAAAAACTGATGATGGAACCTGCTCCAAAGACACCAAATAAAAATTGGAATGGCAAAGCAAAAAATGGTCCGACTCAACAATATCTGGAAAGACAGAGGCATACCAAATGGCCTGAAAATTAGACTTTTCAAATGTTTGATCTGGCCAATCATAAGTTATGGCCATGAAACCTTGAGGCAGCAGAGACATGGTTTTATCGGAGACTACATCGTGTCAAATGGACAGACAGAAGAACTAATGAAAGTGATTCGGAAGAACTACATACCACCAGAAAAATACTAGCAGACATCAACAAGAGAAAACTAAAATATATTGGCCATGTCTCACGCAGTAAGAACACGGACCTCATGGCAACACTTTTTCAAGGAAAAACAGTGGCAAAAAGGAAGAAAGGCAGATCTCTAATCTCATATATCGAGTACATAACAAACATCAGTGACCTAAATATTCAAGAAATTGTCTACAAAAGCCAAGACAGTGCAGCCTAGAGGGAGGTGGCAGTGTCAAAGAATGCAGCAGCCAACACTGAACGGTGAACCCGGTGACACTGACAGGTTAGACAGGTGAGACATATATAGCACTATGAAACATTTTAAAAATTACAAAATGTAATGGGTAATAGGTCTCACCTGTCTCACCTGTCGGCGTCACCGGGAACAGTGTTGGCCGCTGCACATGATGTCCTCACAAGTTGCCTCCAGCACTCTCGATCTTGGCTAAGTCTGACCACCTCCTGGAGTTTCTTGCCACTGATGTTTGTGATGTTTCTAGCAAGTGATGCAGGTGGCCGTCCTCTGTTTCTCTTTCCTTCCACTTTACCTTGGAGGACAGTGGACATCAAGTCTGTTCTCTCATTACGGATTGCGTGTCCAACATATTTCAGTTTCCTCCGTTGTATGAGTACTAGAAGCTTGCGTGTAGTACCCAACTCATTCAGTATGCTTTCATTTGAGCGCCTATCCGTCCATTTGACCCTCAGCAGTCTTCGGTAAAACCACAGCTCTGCTGCTTCCACTCGTCTTTCATCCTCTTTCTTCATTGTCCATGCCTCGCAGCCGTATAACATCACTGGCCAGACAAGACATTTTAAGAGTTTTATCTTAAGGTCTGCTGTTATGCTGTGGTCTTTCCAAATATTGTTCAATTGAACCATACTGTTCTTGGCCATTCCAATTCTCATCTTTATGTCTTTTGAGCATGTTCCATCGTGTGTCTTGACTGAACCTAAATATCTAAAGTCCTTGACATTTTCTAGAGGGACTTGGTTTAGCATGATCTGGTCCTGTCTAGTGTTATATTT
Source organism: Monoplex corrugatus (assembly GCA_030674185.1). Classification (NCBI taxonomy): domain Eukaryota; kingdom Metazoa; phylum Mollusca; class Gastropoda; order Littorinimorpha; family Ranellidae; genus Monoplex; species Monoplex corrugatus. The sequence goes on from CM060305.1 coordinate 127,090,511, forward strand.
GCCTGCAACATGCATAACCTTTGTCTTCTTTGAATTTAAGTCCAGCCCAGCTGCCTTTCCAACCCGGTCTACCCTGTACAGGATCCTCCTAGAGCCTGTAATGTTGTCTGCCAGTAATCCTGTGTCATCTGCGTAGCGTAAATTTGACAGGTTTCTACCACCAATATTTACTCCCATGTCTTCTATGTCTGCTTCTCTCATGATATGTTCAGTGTATATGCTGAAGAGATGTGGAGACAGGATGCAACCTTGCCTTACCCCTTTAGTGATGTTAAAAAATTTGCAGTTTTGATTATTCCATCTGATTGTTGCTTTTTGATCATTATATAATGAAGCTATGAGGGAAACCAGATGTCTTGGAAAACCCATTTTGATCATGAAGTGGAAAAGACTTTGGTGAATCACGCTATCAAATGCTTTGCTGTAGTCAATGAAAACGATGAACATCTCTTGGTCTGTGTTTCTAATCTTTTCTATCAATATCTGGAGTACAAACAGCATATCTATTGTTCCCCTGTTTTTCCTATAGCCTGCCTGACAGTCGGATAGCTCTTCCTCTACTTTTGGCTTTAACCTGTTTAAAATTATTATCAGCAGTATTTTACTGGCATGACTGATCAGTGCAATTGTTCTATAATTGTTGCAGTCTTTGACATTTCCACTCTTATGTAACATGACAAATTCTTGGAGCTTCCAGTCTGTAGGCCACTGACAAGTCTTCCATATCTTGCAGCATAAGTGATGCATTACTTTGAGTCCACCATCACCTGAGTGTTTCAACAACTCTCCAGGAATATTGTCAAGACCAGGAGACTTTCTGCATTTTAGATCTTTAATAGCAGATTCAACTTCGCTGAGCAGAGGTTCAGGTTCCGTATCTCCAGGGATCAATTCCAAATTTGGCTCTAAATTATTTTCATGGCTGTCAGGCTTGCCAAAAAGTGATGTGCCATATTCGTTCCACCTATCCAAGACATCATCTGGTTCAGTCAGAGTGTGACCATCCTTGTTGTTGATGCATTGGGTAATAGGTAATACCTAAGAAATATTCACACACACACACACACACACACACACACACACACACACACACACACACACAAAATTCTCCCTGCTTCTCTCTTATTTCTTGGGTAATAGGTAATACCTAAGAAATAAGAGAGAAGCAGGGAGAATTTTTACAACATTAATCAAAGAACATAACTCTTGAGAGTCATGTAGGAATTATCTGCCATGTTGTGGAACTTCTCAAATCTAACACAGTTTGCGCTACCTATTCAGCCAGCATTTAAGCAGATACAAAGCACAAAAACCGTAAGCTCAGAACACTCCTCTGAGCTTATGGTTTTCGTGCTTTGTATCTGCTTCTATGCTAGCTGAATAGGTAGCGCAAACTGTGTTGGATTTGAGAAGTTCTACAACATGGCAGATAATTCCTACATGACTCTCAAGAGTTATGTTCTTTGATTAAAAATGGGTAATAGGTTTGCTGCAACTTGTTGTGAAGCAGAAATCATTATAATCCACACACTCCCTGTCATGAAATATTCACACACACACACACACACACACACACACACACACACACACACACACACACACGCACCGCGCAAGCGCACGCACACGCACACGTACATGCACACACACACACTTCAAGACTTCCATCCCCTTCTACAAACGATGTGCATCAAAATGATTAAAATAGGCAAGAAAAGGTACAATCACTCCAGGCAAAATCTTTTTGCTGGAACTACGATTCAATATCACCTTTAGATATGTAGAGATATATTTACTTTAAATAACCTGACATTAGCCTACCTGAGCTGGATTTATCCAACATACCAGCTGGAATTCGTAGGTATTACGGTCATCGTTGGACTTTTCAGTGGGACCCTGAAAACAATTTTTTCTGATAAACAATAGTTCATTCCTTGATTTTGTATTAGGCCATGTTGATCAAAGGTCATTTCATGAAGGTATCTTAAAGAATAAAACATTTTTCAAAAATACTAAATTAGCTGTATATCATTGTGGTAAAAGTATGACACATGTCTGTTGCAAAATTCGTGTAAGTCTAGACATGATGAAAAAACTTACCCAGCAAAAAGAGGGCCTTTTAACAACACACAAATGAGTTGTCAAAAAAAAATGATAAAGAAACAGAAGAAGAAACAAAGAAAAAAATAGAAAAAATAATGCACGAAAGAAAAAATAACAAGAATATGAAGATGAAAACAGACAGAAGGAAAACAAAAGAGGAAGACAGAAGAAAGAAGAAGAGAGAAAGAAAGAAATAAAAGAAAAGAAAAATGAAAGATGGTAAAAGATGATAGAAAGAAAAAGAAGACAAAAGAATGAACACAGAAGAAAAAAGAAGAAAAGAAGAAGTCAGAAGAGAATGAAAGAAAGAAGAAAAAACATCTTTCAACGCTTGTATTCTTTCAATCTATTTATCGGATTCTTGCAAGGAAGGGTTAAATATACAAAACAAAACAAAACTGACAGCATGTACTTGTTAACAAAGACCATCTTCCTGAAGAGGCGCAAGTCCTTCAGCTTATCATTTCCAGAGTACAAGAGGACAAATAATCATTGTATATACACATTCTCTCTGTCTCTCTGTCTCTCTATCTCTCTCTCTCTCTCTCCACACACACACACACACGCATGTGTGCACACACACACAAACACACACACGCACACACACACACATGCACGCGCACACACACACGCGCACATACACCACACAACACACACACACAAACCAGTGTTGATTCTAGCATTTTCAAAAAGGGGGGGGGCAGGCCCCCCCCTCCAGTCAAAAAAAAGGAGGACTGACAAAACCAGTGGGGGTCAGCAGCGGCAGGGCAAAAACAGTGACAGAGCTAACACATACAGACATAAACACAAGTTGGCGCGTTGGTGAGCAAAACATGCAGGCTTTCCTTGATAAATGCAGGATTCTGCCCGCACGAGGCTTGATTTTTCGCAGGCAAAAGAAAAAAATCGCATGAATCCTGCAGCCTAGAATCAACATTGCAAACACACAACATACACACTCAACACCACACACACACAAAACGCACACACACACATTCACATACTTACATCTCTGTCAATACCCTTCAGCAAGGAGAGATAGTAGCCCGTAGGAAACACAGTGCCATCATAAAACACACTGATGGTGTCCTCCGCCTTTAGATTAATATTCTCGCTTCCTCTACGTGGTTCCACCACTTGAATCTTAATGTTCCGGTTGGTAGAATTGAACAACTTCACCGTGTAAGTTCTCTTCTCGTCTTCAGCTGAAAACAAAAATGGGCACATTTACACAAGAGCCGTTTATTATCTTCCTTTCTTCATATTTCGGGCAAACAAGCAATAAAATGTGTTACAAAGACACAATTTATGGCAGACTGTTCTAATAATAAACTGGTAGAAAATTTATCAGACTCTTCAATCTGACAGGTGGAGGGGGGGGGGGGGGGGTAGGTGTAGGAACACCTGTGAACACATCCAACATTTCTAAATTTTCAAATGCCAGACACATGCAACAACCAGTTGGTTTGGACATTGTGTTTCCAATGCGAAGATCAGAGTTCAGCACTGTCTTCTAGCACCTGTTCGGTACAGCATAGCATTTCTCCATTCTCCAAGTCAATGTATGTGCAGTTTTGCAAGCGCCTGAGCCCTCTACAAGGACATACGCATTTAAAATATCGAATACACACATAAACTTTCTCCGTAGGAACATTCCAAATCAGAAAATTCAGAAAGTTATTACTTCTTGATGTGGCACCACAATGTTCATCACTGTACACTAAAAACAGTTACACTGACCTTTCCAATGTCAGAAGCAACTAATCAATCAAGAGTATGTTGTTGGGCTTGCATACATGAAAGGTTTTAACATAAACATGACCAACACACAACACACACTGTGCAACTGCATTCTAAGCTTACCATAATGACTAGAAATACTTTCACTGCACTGGGAATATGGGGAGTTCATAAACATGAAGCACATATGTGCCCTCACACATTCATCAGTACACATACAAACACCATCATCATCATGTGCCCTGCTACATGGCATTGGTGATCATGGCCTTCCATACAAATCTATCCTTTGTTGGAAGTGCACATCTCATCCTCTCTGTCTTCAACCATTCCACACGCCTATCTGGTGCTCTTTTTCACTCCAGCTTTCCTGTTGTGACTAGGCGCTGTAATTTCACTTGCCTCATAAAAGGCCTTTAATGTACTCGCCCCATCTGTCTAATATTTTGTCTTTTTCCATGATAATCATAACTTTAGATTTCAAGCAACCAGTTGATGTGCACGTCTTTTTTCTGTGGGCAATTTCTTCAATGTTTCTGTACATAAACTTATGATCTGATTTTAGTTGGTCTTCTATTTCTTTGCACTTTGTTTCCTGCCAAGCTTCCTTAACTTCATTGCACCTATTCCTGATTTCCTTGTGTATTATTTTAGTACTCTTACTCTTTCTCTTTTGCCTCCTCCATTTTTCCATTAAGCCTAATTGTTTGTTTTTTTTTGTTTTTTTTTTGTCATCCAGTTCTTCTTTGCTTTTCTTTCAACTTCACGGATTTCTTCACAAACTTAATTTATTGAGTTTCTCAACCTTGTCCATTGTTCCTCACTGTCCTCCAGAGCATTGAATATGTCTTAACATTATGTTAAATTTTGCACGAGTCAATTCATCTGTCTTAAGAGTCCAAGCTTTTTTTTTGTTTGTTTTTTTGAGGATCATCGCACTCAGGGAGGTTACCTATGTGCTCACCTTTTTTTATTCATCCCATTTTCTATGCCACCTTAATGGCCACAGAAGCTGGCACGATTTTTTACAATGCAATGATGATGATGTTAATGAGGATGATAAGCATGATGCCATGGAGTTCCATCTAGGATTGAGACTGTGTGACAGGGCTGTACTCAATGCTTACTATCATAATATATCCTGGCATCAACCAGGCCCAAGAAATACAGACACCTACAGGGCTGGTCAGAAGATTTGAGCAACACCGCCAATGATGCATCCGTGAAGTGGATGAAACTCGACTGCGTGGTCCCAGTCTTCCCAATGAGCCCATAGCATGCCTAACTCTGGGTAGGAGCTGGTTAGAGCCGAAAAATCCCACATTGATATATTTTTGATGGGACTGATGGGGATTTGAACCCACAATCTTCCAGTTAGTAGACCATTGCATTAACCACTACACCATAGTGACTGGTAAGAGGCCAAGATTTAGTTTGATGTTACACTATGCAGAAAAAAAAATGTCATTCTAATATTTTCTGTGTCCCAAAACTCTCAAATTGTTTACACATCCATTGAAATTCAAACACTGGAGAATGTGGAGTATTCTGTTCCACTGAATATGTCATCAACATCTGAGTTTGTTCAGGAGGAATTCATCACATCACCCTCAGACAATTCCATATGGATTCCACCCAAATCTGAAAATAATTATCTGGAAAACTCCTTGAGCATGTGCAAAACACTATGGGCCAGCAAGATCTTGTAATGAAGAGGAAAACAAGACCTATGAAACAATGACACCACTAGAATGATTAAAGCATTAAGAGGGGCATCAAACAAGTCAATTTTTTTATATTGTTGGATGTGATTGACAGAGAATGAGATCTTGAGTCCACAGCTCTGTCAAAAGAGCTAGCCAGCCTGCCTTAACCCTTTGACTCCCGCACCCTGTCTATCAGCATCCGGCCCTGTCTACCATGCGAGCAGAGCAAAAACTTAACCCTTTGCCTCCCTCACCCTATCCACCAGCTTCTTGTAGGAAGCTGGTGGATAGGGTGAGGGAGGCAAAGGGTTAAGTTTTTTGCTGGTGGTAGATAGGGTGTGGGAGTCAAAGGGCTTAAAAAAATCCAACACAACAAGAACACTATAGCCTGCCAAGGGGATGAACTCACAGCCTTTGCGTTATCAGCACAGTGCTTGAACCAACTGAGCTAACAGGGCCACTAAACACACACACACACACGCACGCACGCACGCACGCACGCACGCACGCACGCACGCACGCACGCACGCACGCACGCACGCACGCACGCACGCACGCACGCACACACACACACACACACACACACACACACACACACACACACACACACACACTCATCCACCAGCAGGAAAACAAACCCACACACAAAACCTAACGGAGTCACTTCCATCATCAGAAAGGTGAAAAATCAGATCCACATGCTGAAACCAGATCATTTGAAAGACAAGATGGTGAAGAAAGTTTTAACTGGCTGATGTGTACTTACGGATTGGATCGACAATGCCTTGAACGTTTGGATATTCCGGGATTGAGAGTGGTACTGTGTAATCCAAGTCACAGGCACCTGCAGACCAACTCATGATCAGTCTTCAACCAGAATGTAAACAGAACAGCAAGTACTTATGTTGGGAAAAAAAAAAGTTTCACTAAGGCCAAATATATTCTAAAATTCAGCCTAAAATACACTCAGAGTATGACTCATTCTTTTCTATATCATATCACTTTCAGATTATGTTTTATTCCCATCCCTGCTGAAGCAAACCACATATGAGAAGGCATCAGGAACTGATGATATTCCTGCAGATATCTACAGAAATAGGGGCAAGATTTTTCTGGAGAATCTGACAATACTGTACCAATTCATATACGCAGAAGAAAGAGGTGGATGAGGCAAGAATGACATGGTGTTTGCCATATGACAGCTGCAAAAAAAGTGTTACAAATATTTAATCAGGAGCTCCACAAGCTGTTTGCAAATCTGACCAAAGTATTTGACAATTTTAACTGAAGAGGCTTATGGGAGTTACCACGAAAGTTTTGATGAACCAAGAAGCCTGTCACACTAAGTGCTTCCTTCCACAATTTAGCTGGCTAGAGTGGAAGCGACTGGGAGGGCATAAAAACCTTACCAGTGGAGCAAAGAGTGAAACAAGGATATGTTCCAGTGCCCACTACTTTTATTCATCCTCGTTGTTACAATGCTGACTGATACATTCAGAGACACTGACAAGAGTGTGTATATCAAGTTCTGCTTGAGATGGAAAACTCCTCAACCTCCTGAGACTATAAGCAAAGTACTCAAAGCTACCCTGTGGAAATTTCTCATCATAGATGGCTATGCTCTGACTGCACACTCACAGCAGGGCATCTGGCGCATCACTGACCAATTTGCTGCAGCCTTCAAATGCATTGGTCTTACAATTAGTGTCAGCATGACAAGATGCTGTTTCAGCCAACATCACCACTGGCTTCTTCCCCTTCACCACCTCTGTCATCACAACCAGAAGATTATTGTTACTGTTATTTCTGTTTAAAGCCCAGCTGATTGCACAGAGCCATATCAGGGCTATAACCGTTTCAAAACATATACCATACCATACTTCAACAGGAAAAAAGGAAAAGAAAATTAAGTACACACATCAATGCATTCGCTCACATAATCCAAGGAAATGCCCCTGGCGCTGACCACTCCATCCAATTTATCACACAGTGGATTTGAAAAGCATACCTGAATACAAATTTAAAGTTAACTAAAGACACTAAAACATACGTAAAAATGGGCCTTAATTACCTGAAATTGCTCCCGTATTTCCCTAGAGCCAAAAATGCACTTAATACATGTGCCCAATTATTAATCCTAACAGAAAGTACGTAAGACTTTATCAAACATGTACAGGTGAATGGACCCTCAAGGCAGAAAATGATAGGAATAAATGGTAGAAAGCAAAGGAACAAGGTAGAAACAAAGAGAATGACAGAAAAGAGGAAATTTCTAGCACTGAATTTCCAGAAGGTGGGGATGCTATTTAGACTGAAAGAGCCCCCAGTATCCCCATGGACGACTTGGACAGTACATTGAGCAGCCATCGATTTCTTGATGCTCAGTAGGAGTGTACATCTACAACAGTACAAGGCCAGCTCTGCTTTTGGAAGACTGACGAAGAAGCTGTGGCAAAATTTGGCATCTAGTTCACCATTAAGATTGCTGTGTACAGAGTAGTAGTCTTGAGAGTCTTGCTGTACTGCTTTGAGACCTGATCTACATACCAATGGCTCATTCAACTACTGGAATGGTTCTACCAATGGGTTTACACAAGATCTGCAGCATCACATGGCAAGATTGACTCATTGAGTGTCCAACCTTTAAGTTCTTTTTAAAAGTGTGACTTGCCAAGTACAGACTTTCCACTTATCAAATGTCAGCTTCATTGGACAGGATACATTTTTCATATGGAACACAACTGGATTCCAAATACACTTCTGTACGGATAGCTGAAGCAGAATACCTTGACCAGGGAAGACCAGTAAACTGATACAAGAATACTCAGAAGGCCAACCTTATCAGCTGTGGCATCAACACCACCAACAGGGAAGATGATGTCCACAATGTCAGCAGGGTAAACTGGCAAGAAAGTGCATGCAGCACACAATCACATTTGAATAGTACAGAACAGCTGCTATTCAACAAAGGGGGGTCTGCCAGATGCAGAACCCAAGGCCACAGAACCCCTTCACATGAAGTGCCTGTTGAAGAACATTTTCCTCAAGGATCTGGTCTTGTATCCCATATGACGACCTATATCAGGTGATAAAGGACCAGTAAGCCTACTCAACCGTTGGAACAAGAAAGTCCATTAGCATCACAATACTACAACAACAGTTCAAGATTAAGTCTTATTCCCATTTCTACATCACCACTCCCAGATCATATCTTATTCCCACCCCTACAATATCATTGTCAGATTATGTTTTATTCCCATCCTCACAATATCACTTTCAGACTGTCTTATTCCCATCTCTACAATGTCACTGTCAGATTATGCCTTATTCCCATCCCCAGAATATCAGTTTTCAATTACATCTTATTCCCATCCATACACTACCACTATCAGATTATATCTCACAGTATTCCCATCCTTACAGTAATACTGTCAGATTATGTCTTACTCCCATTTTACAGCATTGCTTTCAGATATGTCTTATTCCTGTCTCTACAAAATCATTTTCAGATTAGGTGTCCTTCCCACCTGTAAAAGTTAAAAGAGAGAGGAGACAATAGGAGAGTGAGCGACAGAACACGAGAGGAAAAAAGATGAGACAAGTGGGGAGGGAGGGGATATGAGAGCAAGGGTATGTATGTGTAATATGTGTAAAACATCTGTTGTGGCACTAATTTTTAAAAGGGGGTGGGGTGTTGGCAAAGCATATGTGTAAAATACATGTGAAACATTTCTGCTTTGATTTTAACAGTCATTACATGACAACTTCACCCTCTGTGAATATGTCAAGATATGTGCGAATAACAGACACAATCTATTTCTAAAATTGAAAATTAAACAACAAAAATATACACAACTCCCACAATCATACAGAACACAATAAGCTACCAGACAAAACGTCCATCTGTAGCTGTAGAACTGATTAAATAACTGGAGACAAGATTTTCATGATGTTGAATATCAGATAACTTTACACAAAGACACGAAGAATCATTAAAATATAGATCTATCACATAACATTCTTAAAACTACTGGGTTTTAAAGTTACAAAGATCTACACTCATGGATGCAATGTACCGAAACCAGACATACATGCATTGAAACAGCATGCTGATTTTGATTAGATAATCTACTAGAAAGAAAAGCAGCCACAATATAACATAAAAACACAAATATTAACACAGCAGTGAATTAACTCACACTTACTGATTTCATACACAATGAAGTCTAATTTTAATATGACAAAATTTATCAAAACAAGCCAAAATGCATTGAAAAATCCTAAGATGCATTGAAGTACAACAATCTTCATTTTGCATACAAGAACTGGTTCTCCAGGTACCATACCAGTTTGATAATTGATGAATATAATAACAATTTCAAAAATTAAAAGGAAACAATGGTAGTATAGTCATGTAACAAGATCCATTGGCCTTGCTAAATCAATCCTCTTTGCAGAATGGACAGGGAAACAATGTGCAGAGACCAAGGCCTTGACACACAACCAACAGAGCTGTCATGCCCAAATACCTTTTCACAGATTATCAGCGTCATTATTATTGTTTAAAGCCCACCCAATTGCAAAGAGCCATGTCAGGGCTTTAACCATCTAAAAAAAATACACAACATCTTGTTGATCTTGGGAAAAAATTGACAAGAAAATTAAGTACACATATCAATGCATTCATGCACATTATGTATGGGTACAACCCTGGCATTAACCAGACTGTCCAATTTATTACTGGGGTTTTCAAACTGAATACAAATAATGCATAAACATCAGTACACTAAAAAAGATAAAAACTGGCTTATATTACCAGAAACTGCAAATTACATTTCCTTAAATTAGAGCCCAATATGGAGTCAATGCATGTGACAATCAATTCAAAGAGAAAGTATAGAAGGCTTTATGGAAAATGTACAAATGAATGGACCAGCAAGGCAGAAAATAAGAGGAAGAGATAACAGAAAGCAAAAAAGCAATGCAGAAACAAAGTGAATGACAGAAAAGAGAATTTCTAGCACAGAATTTCCAGACGATGGTAATACTGTTTGTACCATTTGCATCCCCATGGGTGTACTCTCATAATGGGAGAAGAAGGAAAAGATTATGAAATAAAGTACTAACAGTAATATCTATTTCCAAGCTATATTCTAAGGTAATAATACACATTGCTTTCATACAAAACAATACCATGCAATTCAATACAACCTACATTCTGGTGCAAATACAGTTTCATGCAAAACATGCTGTCATTCAATATGGCAATGAAACAGTTCATAAATGAATCGACAACAACAACAACCAAAAAACAAAAAAATGCATTCACATAAACCAAAAAGCCATCCACCATCAAACATGTCTCATCCATATGGAAGAGAGCGGCATTCAGCAATGGATGCAATCCTGTAATGCAGATCTGATAGCCAGCAGATCAAGATGCAGCAATGCAATTCAAATCCACATTCAAGCATCTCACTTGGCCTTGGGTCTGGACATCCCAGTTCATCAGAACCATCGTAACACTGCAGGATGGAGTCACAACGACACCAAAGAGGCACACAGCTGCCATCATGGCATCGAAAATATTCATCTGAGCAATGGTGGCTGGGTAGCACCTCATGAGTCCACCCTGAATCTTCAATGAAGTTGGAGAAATTAAATTCTGGGATTTCATGCTCAGATGACCATTTTCCAATGATGTATCTGGAATCCTCAAAGCTGCCGGATTTCTCGTATTTGACTGACAGAAGGAATTTTTTTGGTTGAAATGTATTCTATATATAGGTTGTATTTATATAATACATACATATGATATATACACACAACCGATTCTCACTCTCAGAAATATTTGACATGCCTAAATAATTCAACACACATGCACATACACACACATATGTGCACGTATGTACACACGCGCGCGCGCGCGCGTGAACACACACACACACAAAAGCACACATGTGCATGCACCAAAGTACATTATCACCAGCGCACACCAACAAAAACAATATTTACAGTAAAATGCATCTTTCTCCTGATATGTTTGCAGCTGTTCATTTGTATTTTGTAACTATTTTATTTCAACATGGTCCTTTAATTCAAAGCTAAAGGTATCCCTAACTCTGAGGTCAGAGGAAGCGAGGTAGTAAAAACCCCAACTTTTCTCAGGGGCAACATTATGACTGTGGAGCCAATCTCATTTCCCTCCTTGAATTTTCCCAACTTTGAAGAAAGTCAGCATCCATTTATAGATGGGTAGATTGGACGCTGCATGCACACCAACCAGGTATGATTTACACCAAAGGAAACTTGTGCTGGCAGACTGCAAGGCACGCACTCTACCTCTTTGCCAACCCAGGCCCTTAATTCGGTGTATTATGTTTGTTTCTTCTTGCTTCCTTTGTCTAAGCTGCAATAAACCGGCATAAATTATTCTAAGCTCATATTTTGACCTCAGAGAGCATACAAACAAACAAAAATATATCCACGGCTACCAAAGAAAATAGTCATAACTACTATTTATTTTCTCAAAATTCATCATATATCAGCATTTCTCCATTGTACATTTATAAAATTATGGGAAAGATTAAATGAGCAAACAATATAATTTTCTGAATCGATCTCTTGAAAGTAATAACCTTCTTTGAAATTTTTACTCTGATTTTTCATTACACAAAACTGGTTCTAAAAATTCAACAACTCTTTTCAGTCTAGTACTTTACCTTTGCAAAAAAAAAAAAAAATGATACTTACTGTTAGATGTTTGTGCCTGTACAGTAGGCAGTATCACAAGCAGAAGCAGCAGGCCAGTTGCTGGCATCACTCGGTATGGAGGGGACCAACCCATTGTGATCTCCTCTACCCCCTCTTGTCACCTGAAGAGTAATCACACACTTTTTTTCATCCCAACTCTGACAGCTTTTCTAACATTTTGTTTGAGACTGAAAACTGGAATGTACTGAACAACATACATTAAAACAGTATCACACATTGTTAGTCAACCATACTTCACAGAGTTTCATAACAACATCAGTCTTTCAACAATTAAACAGTCATTCATTGCACACAAGCAAACAAACACACCAGACAATTTTACTCAGATTCAAAGAAATGATGTTAGCAGAGAAAAATATAATATGAGTAGTATGTGACAGCGATAACAAAATGCAATACTGAATGCCACAAACATACAATACCACAGACATATTTACATCTTTTTGTGAATCACTCCACATTTTGTTTTTCATGAAGTAGACCCAGATCTATGTTCATTTACCATGCAAAGTAATTTCAAGTTAATGGCTGCTCATAGTTTTTAAATTATAATAATGCTTCTAAAGTGACGGAAAGTTTGTTTTTTTAAGGGGTCATTCCCCTAAAGAAAACATGACACTAACTGCAGAATCCCATACATCCAGCAAAGAAGCAACTGTTCCTCCACACTTTAAAGATAGCCAAGAATCCCAAGTAAGAGGGTGTGGTTGTGTCTTTCCCCCCAAATGTAAACATTTACACTTGTTTGTTTATTAAGACAGAGCTATTGTTCTGCCACATTTGCCAGTTGGTACTAGCAAGAATTCCTTGCTCACTGACCGTATGCATAATACTGTTTTGGTCATTGGGCTGTCTCTGGTCCCCTTCACACAGCATGATGTTAAAGGATTTACCACACAAGATCTCATTGTTAACATTTGGAAAACTTGCTAACCTGAGAAATATGTGAACTCATGAGACCCAGGACATGCTGATCAGACTATAAGGTATACATAGGTAGACTGATCAGTGGAATCTGGGTAAACAAGTTCTAAGGTGTCACTGGTTTGGACAGATCTTGATAAAGTCAGGTAGTCAAGGCAAATTTCATTCCAGCACTGGTAAGTTAAAAGTTAATGAAGGGAAGTGAGGAGGTCAACAGACAGGTTTCAATGATTTGAATGTGTATGGCTTAATTGGTGATGATTTTTCCCGAATAGCTTATTAAATTTCTTTTTATATCAAACACTTCTAAAGCAGTGAGCCACCAGAGGATACAAGAGTCGAGGCCTATAATGCCTGTACAGAGCCTGGAATTGCTAAGAAAAAAAAAAGAGGAAACTTCTAGGGGGTCCGGGGGCATGCCCCCCCGGAAAATTTTTAAAATCAAGACTAAAATCTGTGCATTCTGAGGCGTTCTGGAGACAAATTTAAAGGCATCTAACACACTGAAAATCACAATGAATATCAGTCAAAAGAGTATTTAATAAACATTGGGCACAAGATCAGGATCCATCATACACAGCAGATCGTTTCGCGCGAAAATCGTCTGCTCCACCGATCAGCTGTTTTTTTCTTTTCTTTTTTTTTAAGTATGGTCGTCGAATTTTTTTTAACGCGAAAAATATTCTTTTTGCGCGATTTTCGATTTTGATTTCCACGGAAATCCTCGTTTCCGCGACAAATTCCAGGCTCTGCTGTATCATTAGCGCTCTTTTAAAGCAATAAAACATGAACTTAAATCATTCATTTAAAAAAAAAAATCATTGTATGTACACACACACACACACACACACACACACACACACACACACACACACACACACACACACACACACAAAAAAAGATTTTTCAATAAATAGCTCTTCTGTACTGTTGTACTTGTCCAAAGAAAAACAAGAGTTTATGCTTTGTTTTACTCTTGGGACTTGGGACAATCAATGTTTATATTTTGATTCATCTTCATACTTCAAAGATTTCATGATGATCAGAGATGTCACACTATTATTTTCAAACTGAGCAGATAGCACATACACATCCTAATCAAATGGAAAAAACATTTCACAAATCTTTCAGCATCACTATAGTATAAAATATGATAGTGCATTAGAAGTAAGCTCAGACAAAACCTGTTTCAACTGGTCAAGCCAAAACATTGAAAAGTGCAACCTGGTAAGGTAGCATTTTTTTTCCCTGGTGGATTTGAATATACTTTTTAATACAGGTTGCTAGGTGCTCTGTTGCTTTGTGTGTGTGTGTGTGTGTGTGTGTGTGTGTGTGTGTGTGTGTGTGTGTGTGTGTGTGTGTGTGTGTGTAGTGTGTGTGTGTGTGTGTGTGTGTGTCTGTGTCTGTGTCTGTGTGTCTGTGTCTGTGTGTCTGTGTGTGTGTGTATGTGTGTGTGTTGTGTGTGTGTGTGTGTGTGTGTGTGTGTGTGTGTGTGTGTGTGGTGCCTGACTGTGTGTGCGCGCGCGCGCGTGTGTGTGTGTGTGTGTGTGTGTGTGTGTCTGTGTCTGTGTCTGTGTGTGTGTGTGTGAGTGTGAGTGTGTGTGTGTGTGTGTGAGAGAGAGACAGAGAGAGAGAGTGTGTGAGCGAGAGTGTGTGTGAGCAAGTGTGTGTGTGTGAGCGAGTGTATGTTAGTATGTGTGTGTATATGTGTGTGGCATGTTGGTGAAAAAGGTAGTCCCATAATCATAAGGTGCATAACAAAAGAGTGGGGTGGTAGGACACTTCACTAGTCTTGGGTTGGGTTTGTGAAAGGGGGTCTCTCTTCTCCCTAGCTGATTTACCCTCCCTGAACAGGATAAGATAGGCCTACCTACTGTGGGCTGGATGCACAATCTTTGCCAACCTAGGGTCAAATCAAGCAGTCAAATTGAGAGGTGGATGCTCTACATCCATGTCAACTAGATGCAAAGGACAATCTTAATTCAGCAGATGGATGACCATTCCTAAGAGCAGGTCATAAATGATGGATAAAGATACATCCTCTATGAAGGATTGCCGCAACTTTTAGCTTTCAAACAAATGTACTCTCCAAGCCAGTTGGTTGTATCTATTTCTGAGCAGGATGCTTAGTGCATGGTACTATATACTGCAACACACTATATACTGCAACATTACAAAATATTTCAGAGTCCTCAGACAAATTCTCAAACAATCTAACAACAGGGAGCGGACCACCTGCCAATTCAGACGCATGTTTTCAACCCAATCGGGGAAAATTTCAAGTGACCCAGTGTCCACTTAGCTGTGAGTAGATAATAACAAAAATGATAATAATAATAACTCCATTCATACAGCCCAAAAAATCCATATCCGAGAATGGTCACTGCATTTTACAAAGAAAAGAAAAATGGGAGTGGGGGTGAGCGATCATAGGGAAAGGAGAGGGGTTAGGGTTGCCATGTCTGATATATTCACTAATACATCAATACAGCACAAACACAGTTCACCAAAAATAACAGATCACAGCGTGAAATTAAAAATACATACCTAACCCTATTCAAGTTTAAGAAGGTAAAGCAATGAGGGAAAGAAATTGGACCCACTATACATTCTCACCCCCACAAGGCCCTAGCTTAAGGTTATGATGCAGCATTTACCTTTCACGGTGGGGGGGGGGGGGGGCAGGATCATCAGGATCTTATGTCCCAAGTTCAATCTCTGCCCACTACATTAAAACTGTGCTAGTCACTCCCACCTTAATGCTCAAATTATTCTGGTGATGTCAGCGTAGTGTTTATTAAGACCCCTTCTATTCCTCCCCCTCTCTTCTCTCCATATATCAAGGCCTTTGCCAGCGCATAGGGTTTTGTGCTGGCTGAGGAAGTCTGCCAGATCACTGTCAAGTTTGGGTGGAGCACATGGAATCAGCTACGCGCAATGTAACCCTCTTGAGCATATTTTAAACTCTTTCACTCAGGCAACCCCTTCCTTTTGTATTCCCAAAGAAGAAAACGCAGGGCAGGAAACATACATGTTTAAGAGTGAGGTAAGCCCTACAAAATATCCCCCGACATTTTTAAGTAAAAAAGGCAGAGCACTGGCACTCTCCAGAAAATAATCATCCCGACATACATCACACACACAATAATGCGCACACACACACGCACGCGCACATACACATGCATGCACATGCACACATGCATACACACACACACACAAACACACACACACACACGCACGCACGCACGCATGTGTGCACATGCACGCACATACACAAGCACACATGCTGGCGTACATGCACACGAACACACATACACACAAATCATACATGCATGCAAGCACACACACATACTTGCATCCACATTTATCTACAAATACACTGTTGAGTAAATATGTAACACTACAGAATGTATGCAGACTTAACAATAAATCCTAAACCAATAAAGAACAGTTGTGACTCAGAAAATCTGAGGGAAACAAAGGTGAAACAGACATTCATAACATGTAATTATATTTGAGCATCATCATCATGTGCCCTGCTGCTTGGCATTGGTGATCATGTCACTACAAGTACATCTCCCACCCTTTCTGTCTTCATCCACTCTGCAAATCTGTCCAACATTTTCTCCCTGGGTCTATCTGGTATTCGTTTTCCCTCCAGCTTTTTTGTTGTGACAAGATGCTCAAATTTCTCTTGCCTCATAAAATGTCCTATAAAATAATAAATGTTGCTCGTCTTTCCATCTTTTCCTAATTTTCTTCATTTATATTCTTTTTGTATTTGCCTTTTTCAAGGCTATCTCATTTATTTTCTTTGCTGTTCATGGAACTCAACATTCTTCTCTGAAACCACATTTCAGCTGCCTCAATTTTGTTCTGACTTTGCTTGTTGATTGTCCATGCTTCACATCTGTACAACAGTATCAATTCTATATAACACTGATGTTAATGGATAGGCACTTGTTGGTAAAAATGCTTTTCATTTTCTTGAATGTTGCTTTACCTTGACCGATTCTGCTGACAACCGTTTCCAGATATTTAACCTTCTGACTCCCACACCCTATCCACCAACTGCAAAAACTTAACTCTAACTCCCTCACCCTGTCCAGGAAGCTGATGGATAAGGTAAGGGAATTAAAGGGTTAACGTTTTGCTTTGCTAGCATGGTTGACAATGCGGGTTGCTGGTGGACAAAGTGAGGGAGTCAAAGAGTTAAAATTGTCACTTGTTTCAAAGTTGTGGCATTTGCTGTTGTTTTGCATGAGGGGATTTCTTGATTTTTACCAATGATCATGACTTTAATCTTTTTGCTAATTTAGCTCCAGCCCCTTATTTCTGCTTTCTATTTCTACTATATTCACAAGATTTTGTAGATCTTTTTCATTTTCTGCAATCAGAACAATGTCATCTACATAACAAAACCTGTGTAACATTTTTCCTCCAACCTTTATTCCAGGGCATCTTTTAAGGTTTCTCATAATGGTTTTGCTGGTGTTTGTTCCCAGTACATATTCCTTATTATTCTAATATCTTTCCCATCAACAATGAGCCTTTCTAGTTGGTTGACTAATTCTTTGTGTTTTATCTGATCAAAAACCTTGGTATAATCAACAAAACATAAATTTTTTATCTAAATCCTTGTTCAACTCAACTGACCTTTCTGACAGTTCTTAGGATGCATATAATATAGCATTTAGTTCCTTTTCCTTCAAAAGATCCACACTGTTCTGCTATTTCGATTTTGATTCTGTTCTCTGTCCTCAGTACGATTATTTTTGCTAGAATCTGTGTCACATGGCTCATCAAGTTGATTGTATGATGGAGCTTGCATCTATAGCCCCTGCTTTCTTTGGAAGTGCAATGAAAACTGATTTTGATAAATCTTTAGGGATTTTTCCAGTGTCAAAAATGTCATTCAGGAGGATTGTTACTTTTTCAATACCAAATTCTTCTAGAGCCTAAATCATTTCTACAGTAATATTCTGTCCCACAGAAAGGCACAATGTCGGGTTTGCTGATGGAGAGGCTATGTACTGACAGAAATATTTACGCACTGTGCTCTCCTTTTCACAGAGCTGCAAGACGTCGTGATAGCCAGTGGTTGAAAGCAAATGGTGACAATCACAAGTCACTACCCAACACGCTAGACACATGTCCACATACACACACCACACACAACTATATGCAGACATGTGTACCAACATATGGACAAGAGCGCATGCATGCGCGTGCACACACAAACACACAGACACACACACACACACGCGCGCGCTCACGCACACACACACACATATCCTAGTACAACAAAGTTTATAACAGACCTATAAGTTTGCACAACACGCACAGCATGCAAACTGCACATCATATGCACACTTATCACTATGATTGTCACACCTACAAGGCAAATCTTTAAAAAAAAAAATGCCCTCAACATGTTATTCTACCACTAAACATATCCTATTATTAAAATGTTTATCATCAGTTCTCTATGATAAAAAAAAAAGTACATTCAATGTCAATGCGCAAGTATGGTTAATCTAAAGAGACCCACACTGATCCAGTACCAATGTTTTGTCATCTTGCAAAATAAGATAAATAAAATTTAATGGAAACAAAAATAAATTTGTACTGCTGTTTTGGTGACCTAGAACACCAAAAGCTAGCCTATTGCACTTTTTTTTACACGTAGGACCACAGAGTACCTGGCCTGTCCGTTGGGTTACATCAGGCTATACGTGCAGGGTTATACCTACTTACGGGGTAGGCCTATCACGATTTTTTTGTTTAATTCCTTAAATCACATGGCATTTGGCTTTGCTGAGTAGCACATGGAATCATCCTTATGATCCTCATCCTGGCGCGATTACACCGCAATCACACATACACACTCACGGGCACACTCACACATGCACGCACACAGAGTATTGGAGTATACATGCAAGCGAGCGCGCACGCACGCACGCACGCGCGCACACACACACACACACACACATACACACACAGAGGCATGCAACACAGAACAAAAAAGAAACCGATCGGCCATCCTATCTAGATCTGACCCGAAACTCTTTAGGGCGTTGGCACTAGCCAACCCCAAACACCAAAATGGCAAGTCCAAATGTGCATGCTTATAGGGTCTAATCGCAGCAGTGTCAAGCATGGAAAAAACATCAGCTGGGCCTAATGTGACAAAAACCAACGAACACCAACCGTATCTTTTGCTGGATGCGATGGTTCAGGTCTCACTTTCTGAAACGTCGAAATGAAATCGGTCTTGCAACAACTCTTTAGAGTCTAACCTGGAGACCCAACAGAACCGGCGTCCTCGCCACCACACCTCTCAAGTGGCGATATTCTCGATATGTTTCTGAGTATATCTCACCTGTTTTCATACAGGAAAGCTGCTCCCTTGCTGCTATTTTGGAACCCTGTGATTGTCCACACAACCAACATTGCAGTGGTAAAACCGGTTCCACGAGTATTCGAGCCATCTTGAAAGCATCGCCAAGCGAAATCTTAGAATAGCAAACCAATCAGAATATGGATTCCATTGCACATGACAATTTGAGATGGGGATATCCCCCTTAATGACGGCTGTCCTCGAGTTGTTCGGGCGTGTTCATTCTGCCAACCTTTTTTTTTTCGTATAGTTTGTGTTGTAAATAAGGACATTTGTGTAAGTAGGTGTAAATGGTGTGTGGGGGTGCACGTGTGGGTATGTATGCGCGCGCGCGCGCTCGCACGCGTGTGTGTGTGTGTATGTTTGTGTGTGTGTGCATGCGCGTTTGTGTGTATGTAGGCGTGGGTGAGTGTATGAACCATGATACGATCGCCCTCGATCGCGATTGTGTGGGTGCACAATTTTATATCGCTCCCACGCACGCACGCACGCACGCACGCACGCACACACACACACACACGTCACTCACTCACACATACACACACACGCGCGCGCGCACACACACACATACGTTACGCACACGCACACACGTTACACACACACACACACACACACACACACACACACACACACACACACACACACTCACAACACACACACACGTTACACATACACACACGCGCGCGCGTGCGCGTCATACACATACGCATGCACACGGGTGCGCGTGCGTTACACACACACACGTCCACGTTACGCACGCACACACACACACACACACACACACACACACACACACACACACACATACACACACACACACTCACTTACACACACACATATACACACGCACACACACACACACACACACACACACACACACACACACACACACAGCACAAACACACACTCACACACACGTATAAACACACACTCATACACATGTTGCATGCACACACACACACACACACACACACACACACTCTCTCTCTCTCTCTCTCTCTCTCTCTCTCTCTCTCTCTCTCTCTCCTGGTCGGACACGAACTTCATCTCTCCGTTCATCCCTTCTTCCCCTCTAGCTGGACCTTGAATGGTGGACTTGGGGCTGGTCGTTTGGATGAGGCAATAACCCTTTGACTCCCGTATCCTATCCACCATCTGTAAAAACCTAACCCTTTGACTCTCTCACCCTATCCACCAGCTTCCTGAGGAAGCTGGTGGATAGGGTGAGAGAGTCAAAGGG
>CM060305.1:127116394-127131394 GCA_030674185.1 Monoplex corrugatus
AAGCATGGACTCAGTGGCCCCTCCCCCACATGATGATCCTTGTGAGGAAGTCAGCCATGACACAAACAGTGACGTCCACGAAATCCAGCCTAGTGATCAAAGTGACGATCACACCGATGTCAGTGACAAAGATACCTGTATCAGTGGTGAGAAAATGGAAAATATGGGTGAGGTCCTAGCTGAAGATGTATGTGAAGCGACCAAAGAATCGGGTAAAATTAATACTTAGAATGTGAGTACCGATGAGGTCACTGTGCTCAGTGTCAGAACAAAGTCAGCTGATCACACTAACTTTGTGGCACACACCTCAGATCAAGCATTAAATGATACACACACAATAACACAAAACGCGAACGCCAAAAGTTTGTCAGACTCGCATGCTGACAATCTAGTCCTAGATTCTGATGATCTAGACACAAACCAGAGCATACAGACACCTTCTGTCACCCATGCTCTGCGACCTAGACGTGCTGCCTCCCACACAGGGATAGACGGTAAGAGCAGTGGCCATGCTCCACCAAGGTCTAGCAGTCAGAGCAAAATTACTGATTCGTTTAAGAAAACGCAGGCTAAAGATCTGCCAAAAACAAGAAGCAGGTCCCAATCTTCTAAGACCAAACCCAGTGTGAGTGAGGCCTCAGGTACTAACAGATAGGATATCGGCCGGGCCACAATATCAGGTAGACCTGTACGATTTGCCACAGGCGACGACAGTTATATTTGGAATCAGAACACAACACCACCATCGGAATCAAAATGTACTTTGCGTGTAAATACTGCAAATAAATTACATGTTAGTTTCCTTAATTATAATGTAAATGGCCTTTTGGAAAAACTAGAAAATAATGATTTTGCTAATTTTCTTCTCACTTATGACTTTATATGTTTGACAGAAACATTTGTTGCAACTGACTTTGAATCACCACTTTTCAGTGACTTTGTAGTGTTCACGTCTAAAGCCAAGAAGCTGTCTCATCAAGGGAGATATTCTGGGGGTGTTATTGCAATGGTAAGGAAATCATATTCTCGTTTTGTTGAGCAAATCCCAATAGAAACTGAAAACACTATAGCTATAAAAATCCACAAAGACCTGTTTTCTGTAGACAGAAACATACTGTGGATTTGTACATATCTTCCTCCGTGTGATTCTGTCTATTGGAATAGCCAGGAAGGTGCATATGGTATTGAAGTGCCGGAGCAATGCATTTTAGATCTATATGACTTGTGTGGTGATTCTTTTCTATTGGTAAATGGGGATCTAAACGCGAGAACAGCGAATACTAATTACAGTTTTAGTGGAGAGGTCGATGATTTCGATGTGAATGTTTATACCGAGAACAGATTTCCCAGAATTTCACAGGACAAAAACACAAACAAATTTGGTTGTCAGCTGATTGAGTTATGTAATATGTTTGAATGTATGATTTTAAACGGATTGCGTGAAACGGATTTTGACGATGGATGTACATATATTGCGTCCTCTGGGACTAGCACAGTAGACTATTTCATTACTTCCATTGATTTGTTTTCATCTATACACATCAAATCAATTGTTGTTGAGAACATGATGGATTCTGATCACCTACCAGTTGTTATGATGGTTGAAATTAAAAATTATATCGTTGAGGCTGGTCATGATAAAACAAGTCAACCCAAAAACGAGGTTTGTGAGAAATTTATTTGGAAACATGAACTGGAAGCCGAGTTCCACAAAACTTTGAAAAGCAGTGATATTCAAGACATACTTATTTTGGCCACAAATACTCTACATTGCGATGTGGATAGTGGTTTGAATACTTTTGTACAATGTCTGAAAGATGCCAGTGCCTGTATGTATAAAACGTATAAAGTTTACTGGAACAAAAGATCAGAATGGTTTGACAAGGACTGTCAGCAAGTAAAAAAAGAAACAAGGCGTAAACTAAATTATTTTAGGAAAACTAGGAAGGAAGAAGATAGAATTTCATATGTGGAAGAGAGGAAAACGTACAGACGTTTACTAAAGACAAAGAGACAAGCATTTAGGAAACAGAAAGCAGATTCGCTAACCATGGAAATGACTAATTCATCACAGTTCTGGAAACTGCTGAGAAGTATGGGTTGTGGAAACAAAGACAAAGTCTCAAATGATATTGATATTAATGTCTGGTTCGAGCACTTCAAGAATATTTTTCAAAATTATGGGGGACATGTTGGTGAACATTGTGATATTGAGGTAGATCTATCTGAGGAAAGGGAGCATACTCTAAATAGAGATATATCTGAAGAAGAGGTTAAACGAGCAGTTGGTAAACTGAAGACTGGTAAAGCAAGCGGAATTGACAGCGTTTCAGCTGAAATGTTAAAAAATGGGGGAAACGATGTCATAGCTTTTCTAACAAAACTGTTCAAAATAATTTTTGACTCGGGGATTTATCCAAAAGAGTGGTCCAAAGCCATTATCATCCCCATTTTCAAGAAAGGGGATCCTGAAAATGCAGATAATTATAGAGGTATATCTTTATTAAGCATGATATCTAAATGTTACACAACAATACTGAACAAGAGATTATACACCTGGTTAGAAGCTAATAATTTGATCTCAGAGAGCCAAGCAGGTTTTCGTAATAGATACTCAACTGTTGATCATATATTCACACTACATGCTATCATTCAGAAATGCATGCACAAGAAAGGGATGAAATTATATGTTGCTTTTGTTGACTTTAAAAAGGCTTTCGATTCGGTCAGACATGATAAACTCCTACATTGTATTAGAAAGGAGGGTGTTAAAGGGAAATTTCTCGCATCATTAATGGCAATGTACAAGTCATTGGTGTCATGTATCCGAGTTAACGATAACTTTTCAGAGATGTTTCAATGTCCGGTTGGAGTAAGACAAGGTTGTGTCTTGAGTCCTACATTGTTTTCGATATTTATAAATCAGTTAGCAAATTGTATGGGTGATAAAGGAAAACATGGCAGGAAAACCTGGGATGTTGGAAATATTTGTTTTACTCTTTGCAGATGATGTGGTACTTTTCTCAACTACACCAAATGGTTTACAGAATCAGCTGAACGTTTTAAGTACGTGTTGTAACAACATGAAATTAAAAGTAAATATTGACAAAACGAAGGTCATGGTGTTTAGAAACGGAGGGTTCCTCGGAAAACGTGAAAAATGGTCATATGAAGAAAATAAGTTGGAAGTTGTGAATAATTATTGCTATTTAGGTTTTAATTTCACGACAATGGTAAGTGTCAAAAAAGGTACTGCACATTTAGCAACTAAGGGGAAGAAAGCTGTCATACAGCTAAATAGGGTTCTCCAAAAATACAAGGAAATGACAATGGATACTTTCTTTAAAATATTTGACGCAAAGGTACAACCCATTCTGTTGTACGCGTCAGAAGTATGGGGATTAAAACGAATGGAACACATAGAAAAGGTACATATGATGGCGTGCAAAAGATTTTTAGGCGTGCCTGTTAAGACACCAAACAAGATGGTGTACGCTGATCTGGGAAGATATCCATTATTCGTTAACTCTGTGGTCGCATGCTTAAGATATTGGTTTAAATTGCTACAAATGAGTGCCGAAAGATTTCCGCATAAAGCTTACCAAATGCTTCTGGAATTAGATAGAAATGGAAAGGATTGTTGGGCATCAGAGGTAAGAAAAATCCTGTGTGATACAGGTTTCAACATTGTATGGCTGCAACAGGGAGTTGGGGATGTAAAACTATTTTTAAACATATTTAGACAAAGACTTGTCGATCTGTTTATCCAAGAATGCACTAGTATTATTAGAGATGGTGACAGATATGAGTGCTATAGATCATTCAAAACAATTTTTGGAAAAGAAAAATATATTTCTGACATGGATACATACTGTCTCAGAGTGGCAATCACACAACTAAGATTTGATGTACTACCGCTGAATAACAATTCACATCGTTATAGTGAGAGTATTCACAAAAGGGCATGCCCTTTTTGCAAAACTCTTATCGAAAATGAATATCACCTTATATATGACTGTCCCACTTATACAGATATTAGAGTAAAATTCCTCAAAGATTCAGCTAGAATGCCACTTTATCTACTGCTCAAAGCAGAAAATTCTCATCATAGATACAATGTGTCCAGATTTGTTTTTCATGCCATCAACAGACGCAAAAAAATCATGAATGAATAAACTAACGAAAATAAGTCATCACCAGTACTATATCATTGTATTACATTAGTAATTATACAATGCTGTATAGGTATAATAAATGGTAAAACTATTAACGTTTGTTCCATTATATTTTTGTAGTCATTTCGATATAAACTGTGTACAGACTGTAAATTATGCACAAAAACGCGGGGGTAAAGATAATTTTGAAAAATCGAATTGTTTATTGATACTTGTTTTACAAATATTTGGTAAATTGATGATTCATTGATTGACTGCTTAACTGATTGTTTGATTAATTCATTGATTGATTGATGGATGCACTGACTGAATGATTGATCCATTGATTAGTTGCTGACTAAGTACTGATCGGGAAAATGATTTATATGAAACTGATCAAATTGTTCGCTGACTCGCTAACTTGTTTGGTTTATAGATGAGTAATTGTATTAGGCGACAAACTTAACTGGTAGAGAAACGGTTCAGTATTTTAACTGATCGGATTCAGATGGCTAATTAAATGATAGAATGGCAGTTGATTGATTGATTGATTACCGTTGCCACGGTACACTGAATGTACTAAGTATTTGTTTGATTGGATGGATAAAGTGAAGTATGTTTCGCAAGCAAGGTGATTTACCAATTATTTGTTGATTGTGTGATGATTGTATTACTTGACCGGCTGTTGGCTATACAGAGAGACTAATTGCTTGATCAGTAGATGGAGGAATGGAACGATATATGTATATGTATTAAATATCTTTATGACTTGTTTGATGCATTAATGCACTGATGAAGCTTAATTATAATCAAGTACTATTTAGTGTATTACTTCATTAAATGTTAGATTTAGTCAGCAAAAGAAAGATCTGTTGACTGTTACACCAACGAAGTATTCAACTGAGGAAAGCGCGGAAAGTGTCAATGTTCGACGATGCAATCATACGCATTGCAATATTGGTGTAATCCACAAAAACCCTACCCCCCCCCCCCCTCCCACCGACTATTGTATTGTGGCCTAAGGCCGATGTACATTAAAAAATTCTGAGTTCTGAGTTCTGAGTTCTGTCTCTTCTGTCTGTCTGTCTGTCTCTGTCTCTGCCTCTGTCTGTTCTCTCTCTCTCTCTCTCTCTCTCTCTCTCTCTCTCTCTCTCTCTCTCTCTCTCTCTCTCTCTCTCTGTGTCTCTCTCTGTCTCTCTCTGTTTCTATCTTTTCTTTTTTTTTTCTGGTTCTTATTTGCTTGAAAGCGGCCGGTCATTGCGCTTGTCTCTTCTGTGAAAGTCAGCTAATTATGTGCAATACTTGGGATAAAATTTCAAGGTCAGACAACTTGAAATTTTAGTCCCTGTTCGGGCAATGTTTTCTTGGATGCGTCACTCTATCTTCGGTGAAGATGTATGCCGGCTGTTTCCTTGTTGCCATAAGCCACATAACACCGGCATGGCCATCAGGATCTTTTCTTTGAAATTATGCCAAAATCACCTGTGTGAATAGCTATGAAAGCGATTATGTTTGCGTTAGTCTGTAGTGGCTATGTTGCCGTTCACACAAATGGCATAATAACTGACCATTATGACAACAACAACAACAACAACCCCCCCCAATTATTTTGGTAACAATGGTTAAGGTTACATAGTGCCTAACATGCATACAATGGCTCTACCAAAAACAATTATCAGAATGTGAACGTATGAGAAAGCGAGATTTGAAATTTCAGCTGCTCAGAAGAGAATTCAGCTTTTATTGGTTTTGTAAAGGTCATTGTGACCGTAAAATACATTCCATCTGTGACGGTCGTGCGATAGTCAAGTAGGTATAAGACATCCGATCCAGGTTCAATCTTGCCTGGATATCTGGGTATCACCTGCCTGATGGTTAAACGGTGGAGATTTTTTTGGTTTCTCGAGTTCATCCGTGGAGACCTGTTAGCGGCTAAACCTCTCCTCCTCCCCCCTGCTCCCCCTTTCGTGTGTATTCGCACGCAGAACATAAAAAATGCACGTCAAAGATCCTGTAAGTCATTTCAGTGTTCGGAGGTTTTTGGAAACACGAAAAACAACAACAACAACAACAGCAACAACAAAAACCCAAGCCTACATGCCCACCAGAAACGGAGTATGCAGACTATGCAGCAAGTTACCGCCAACAGAGTTGGGTAAAATGACGTGCTTACGCGTATCAGAGAAAACAGTACAGGGGTGCTATAAAAAAAATTTTTTAAAAAGCATTCTCCACAAATGTGTGAGAAATGCAAGACAAATGATACAGTTTACAACCGTAATAACAGATCTCAAAGTTTCTGAGGAAGAAGTATTCATACACTTCCCCAGAAAAGTGCCGGTTTGTTGTGGCACTTTTGGTGGGGGAGTCGGTGTGACTTTAACCTTGGCGCCATGACTTCCAAACTTACATATTCCTGACACCTCCAGGGACTACACCTTTTCCCCAAATGTGGTAAAGACTCATCCAGAAACATCTGAGAGAATCTTGCTAGTACATTTTTTGTCACACACACACAACACACACACACACACACACACACACACACACACACACACACACACACACACACACACACACACACACACACACACACACAACAACGCACACATACGCACGCGCGCGCGCGCACGTCACAGAAAGGGAGACAGACAGACAGACTGACATTCAGCCAGCCTGCCAGCCAGCCAGCCAAACAGACAGAGAGAGACACAGAGAGACAGAGACAGAGACAGAGAGAGAGAGACAGAGAGACAGAAACAGAGACAGAGAGACAGAGACAAAGAGAGAGAGAGAGAATAAGAACAAATTTTATTTACCAGTGTATGGGATAAGCAGTATACATATATTACGCTTCTTCACATCATCCCTCACACACACACACACACACACACACACACACACACACACACACACACACACACACACACACACACACACACACACACACACACACACACACACACACACACACACACACACACACACACACACACACAAAAGAGTCAATATTATGTAAATTTTACATGAATCAATACAAATATTTCAACAATACAAGCATGAAATATGTTCAAAGAAATATATTTTTTTAAGTTTTTATACGAAGTAATTTAATCACTGTAACAAAGTGTTTGTAACTGATCAGATTTGTAGATAATAGAAACATTAATTGTTATTGTTATTGTTAGTGTTATTGTTGTTTAAAGCCCAGCCGACTACGTAGAGCCCATATCAGGGCTCTCACCGCCTCAAAAATACAAAACTTCAACAGGAAAAAAAGAAAAGAAAATTAAAAATTAAGAAAACATATCAATGCATACGCGCACATGACCTAAGGACATGCCCCTTGCGTTGACCATTCCGTACAATTTATCGCACAGGGGATTTAGAAAACATACCTGAATACAAATTTCAGCAAACCTGAGGACACCAAAACAATATAAAAACGGGCATAAATTACCTAAAATTGCTTCCGCATATCTCACCTCCCTAGAGCCCAAAATGCACTTAATACATGTACCCAATTATTAGTCCTAAGAAAAAGTACATAAGTTTTTATGGAACACATACAGGTGAATGGACCAGCAAGGCAGATAATGATAGGAAAAAATGGCAGAAAGCAAAGGGGAAAGAAAGAATCAAAGAGAGTGACAGAAAAGAGGAAATTTCTAGCTCAGAATTTCCAGAAGGTGGGGATACTATTTATACTGAAAGAGCCCCCGGCATCCTCACAGGGAAAGAAACATTAACTCATGAGATGTGTAATATACATCTTCTTGAATATTGTGAAACAGGCGTTCAAGCATGTTCTCTGCTACGGTGTCTAGAAGGTCGCTGATGAATACATGAGGCTTTATTTAAAAGGATCGATTCTTGGGATGGGGACATTTATTTTCTCCTATTATGTATGAAATTTACATGGAAGGCAGTTGATTACGCTATCTGGGGTATGTCTATTCAGCATTG
The DNA here is from genome assembly GCA_030674185.1 of Monoplex corrugatus. NCBI lineage: Eukaryota > Metazoa > Mollusca > Gastropoda > Littorinimorpha > Ranellidae > Monoplex > Monoplex corrugatus. The sequence continues at coordinate 127,124,515 of CM060305.1, forward strand.
TGTGCTTAAAGCTTCCTTTGTAATACTGAAATCTAAGTTTTCATGGTAAAACAGTCAATTATTTCTTTGAGTCTATCATGCTAGTGGTTTTCAAGAAAGTGAGTTTTAAAGACTAATGAGATGTTTGAAAACATTATCACTGGTAAATTGTAAAGGGTAAATGCACAGTCAAGTAACATTTAGGAAGAATAGTTTTCTTGATTCAAGGTTCAAGACTTTTTTTATTTTGGAAAATAATAACATTTCATTGAAATAGTTTTACGTTGCTTGTTTGTTTTACATGAGCTGAAAAAAATATCGTCCGTTGTTATTTAGTTTGATTCGAACTGAAAAACATATCGTCTGTTGTTAGAACTATGATTTTGTGGAAACTGACGTCTTCAAGCATCAGGGAAGTTTTGCTTTGTTTTTATACAAATTGGTAGTATTTTGAAAAATCATTTTTGTCTTTGTCTCGTTGTCATATACACATATTTTGATTTTGTAAGCAAAGCGACATGCAATTTCTTTTTGTCCATTCAATCAGACAATTAACGCTGTTTTGTAATAATTCAGAAGTCTGTATTACATTAGGATATTCTTAAAACTGTATCATCTACAATCAGGTTACAGTCAGCTTTCATGCAGAGAGGAAGTTCTTTAACCTAAACCGATCAAAGAAAAAAAAAATGATGACACATCATGATTAGGACAACTTTTAATGTTTCTAATTGTGAACACCAGTATTCAGTATTTAGTCTGATTTTAACATATTCGTAACTTTTCAGTGATGTTCGTTTGAATATTATATGTAATTTTAACATCTAGCCTTCATTTGCTGGCAGTAAAATACTTTTCTGTTTATTATCTGTATTTGAAATATCAAACAAAAATGTTTACAATAAGCTTAGTTTTGTTTCTCTTACATTTACAGATGTAAACATTTGCACAAAGCGCTACATAATCAATATTTCAGCTGTTTTCGTCCTTTTGTCTGCACCAAATAGAACTAATTCTACGTTGAAAGATAGTCTTGCACAGTTCTCGCATTTTTTTAAACGTTTTTTCAAGTTCTTACCAAAATTACTGTGAGTGTTGGCAGCACCATAGGTAATGATGAACTTATCTTTTTTCTGTATTATTAAAATAACGCCTGTCATTTTCAACAATTCGCATTCTACTTGATAAACTGTTTGAAAGTGAAATTACGTATCAAATTCTCAATTTATACTGTTGAAATGTTTATTAAATTATTTTTCTTGTTAGTTGTAATACCATCTTCCAGTCTACTATTGCTTCCAAATTCCGTTCCCATTTTATAAAAAGTCCATTATAACACATCTTTACTTTATCAAATAGTAATTCAAAGTAAGTTTTGATACTGTCTTTCTGGCATTTACTGATTCTGATGTTTTGGTCATTTCATTACTTTCATTGTTTTTCAAAATGAGTTTCATTTTCACAAACAGACCTTTACTGCTTGTATGTAATCCAAAAACAAGAGGCACTGTCTGCGTTCAAGCAAACAGGAACCAGAAAAACACGGAAATAGAATCAGAACACCTATTCAATACAACCAGACAAGACAGTGCAAATTTTCGGCCAACTGGCCTTTGTCAAGGTTGAATGTAAGATCACAAACAAACAAACAAACAAACAAACACCAAACACAAAAATTAGGAGAGAAAGACTGAATCTTCCCTGCTGCTTCGTCCAGTGGGAGAAAAGGACTAAAATGAAATCATAATGTGTTTGTGAGTAATGGTAAGAAATGGGGAGAGGGGAGGCAAATATGATGTCAGAGAGGCAGTGAGATGAATTGTGCAATTTGAAAAGTGGTCGTGCCACATTAGTATTGTTTTATCCTGAAGAGGGTCCAGGGCTGAAACTATGAAAACTATGATGCACTAGCTAAGTGTAGTTTTTGGAATGTAAAGTATTTTACTATTAAATAATGCATGCACATACGCACAAATTCATACATACATACACACAGCAATCTGAAGCATTATACATTCTTGTCAATTTTATGTTGTCATCGCACTGACGTAATATGAGTGAGCAACTTGGTCTGCTAGGTATCTATCAATTATGGAACCCACTGCATAGCGGAGGTTTTGATGCAACTTATGCAACTGACATTTCTAGAACACACGAAAACAGAACGAGAATACGTATTTCTGAGTAACGAAACGAGAGAAGCCCATGTCAAGGTTAACTGGAACCCCCCCCCCCCCCCCACACACACACAAAAAAAGAAGAAAAATAAAGAAAGTAAAAAAAAAAAAAGTAAAACTGAAAATATAAGTTCCTGAGAAAGTACTGTTCACACACCTTCCTCAAAAAGTATTGGTTTTAAGCACTTTTTTGTTGTTGTTTTAATCAAATACGCGTTTCCATTTTACCGTCATGTGAGTCTGATTTTTATTTGCTTAAACGCTGGCAATCACTTTGATTCTGATTTCTAAAGCAAAGGATACATGCATACATATATATATATATATATATATATATATATATATATATATATATATATATATATATATATATATTATATATATACATGTATATATGTAGGTAAGACACAAGGGGCAAAAAACGGTAGTGGTTGTCTCACAACCCTGAGGTATTACGGGCTAGGATTATGAGAGTGATGCCTATCTCCTTTGCTCTTCAGAAGAAAATCCAAACTTTGTGCTTGTCAAGATTATTGTGACCCTGAAGAAGCATCAAATGAAATGTAACTTGACACGAAGCAAGGATAATGGTAAGACCATCACAGCAATTTAAGCATAATTCAAATATTCACGGAAAAGTGTTGTTTACAGATTCGTTTACGTTCCAATCATGAAAAGCTGATAAACTGTATTATCGCACTATTATCACAGACAGACACACAAACAGACACGCTAACAAACACACCTCTCTCTTCGGTCGACATGAAATGATCTCCCTTGTTTTAAATATGGAGATCAAAAGATAAGGGGGTGGGGATGTTGGGGGCTGGTTCACTGTACTCGCCAAATATGATCAATATGAAAACAGAAGAATAGACACTGTCACATTCTATTTACTTATTTATCTATTAAAAAAATTTTGTTTCCTCACTTAACTATCTATTTATTCATTCATGTAAAGTGTGTGTGTGTGGGGTGTGTGTATGTATGTATGTATGTATGTATGTATGTATGTATGTATGTATGTGTGTGTGTGTGTGTGTATGTGTGTGTGTGTGTGTGTGTGTGTGTGTGTGTGTGTGTGTGTGTGTGTGTTTGTTTGTCTCTGTGTGTGTTCTGTTTTTATACTGATCCTGTTTCATACAGTAACCCCCCCCCCCTCTTCTTTACTTTTTTTTTTCATTTTCTTTAAAACTAAATTTTTATATACATGCATACACCATGCACCAGAACGGCTGTTCAGGCAATTATAAATTGTTCAAAAGGATTCATTAAGTTCCATATGTACTCCACCTAAATTTGCCTGCAACAATATGGCAGGCTCCTTGAACATGCATATTAAATCTCATGTTCTGGCAAGATCTTTAACTGGGAGAGAGGGGAAGACGAAAGAGGTCTTATGCAACACTAAACTGACATCACCATTGTAGCCAACATATTGATGTGAAAAACGAACAGACAATTTGTAAAAACTGGATTCGGACGGGTGTGTGCATAAACGCGGGACTAGCAATTGAGATCTGAAAATAAAATCAAAAACGTAGGCAACAATGAAAAAAAAAGTATAAAAAAACAACAAAAAAAACAAAAAACAAAACAAAACAACAACAACAACAGCAACAAAACCGGAATATTTCAAATGAAATACACTTCTTACAAATAAGGAAAATAAAACAGAGAGATTTTGAAATACTGAGAGAGAAAAATGAAGAACTTATGCCTTCATGTGTTATAAATAATGAAGAATGTCTTCTGAACAAAACGAAACAAAACAAAAAACTCTTTTGAAGATACAATTACTCTCAAGGAAACAGAAATTGCACTTAAATACACGAAAAATGGAAAGAATCCAGGTACAGATGGTTTTAGGTCGAATTCTGTGGAAGGAACTAGGGCTTCTGGTAGTCAGAGCATTAAACGACGCATTTAGACGAAGAATTGTCTCCAATCCAGAGAGAAGATTTAATAACATACAACGCTAAAGAAGAGAAAGCAAAGGAATGTATTAAAACTGGAGACCATTATCACGTTCAAAAGTAATTCATAAGATACGTTCTTCGTGTATTGCAAATAGAATCAGGAAAATGTTACCAGTACCAATTAATGAAGATCACACGGAGTTTATTACAAACAGATACTTTGGTGGCACCATAAGATCAATACATGATTTTACGCACTATTTAGACCCAAACCGTTTACCAGGTATTTTGATCTGTTCAGATTTCGAAAAGACTTTTGACTCCTTAGATTGGGGTGCTGTGTTTAAATTCTTGAGAACCTATGGTCTTGAGGATAGCATATGTAGGTGGATGGAGACATTTTATTAACATGTCAAATAAGCAGTCATAGTAATGGCCAGAGCATCACTTGGTTTAATGTGTGGAATGAGGATGTGGAACACGACGATGAAGTCTCACCTTACCTTAGATTTTATACCAATTTAGAAATACTGGCAAATATGCTGCGAGAAGATAAAAACATCAAAGGATTTCACATTGGAAGAGTTGTACACAAAATTTCTCAATTGAAATGTTCACAATGGTTGTTATATTCAGATGGCATTCAAACAGATTAAATCATACTAAAAAATCCTTTGTGAGACACAATGGTTTCAAACATCATTGATACCACAGGGTAAGCTTTCCAGAGTACATGCGAGCTTGGTCTGTATGGCGAATCCAACACCAGAGGTTCTATGATCATATTTGGGCTTCCGAGTGTATTCCTTATTGCATTAATTACCTCATTATATAAAGGCCAAAAGGTTACAGTTAGATGGAACAATCAGAAATGTGAATTCTTCAACTTTCACGGGGGAGTTAGACAAGGTTGTATCCTCTCACCGTATTTCTTTAACATCTACACGGAACAAGTAATGAGAGATGCTGACATAGAAGGCATGGGCATAAAGATGGGAGTAAAAAATCTTATATACTTTCGCTATGCCGATGACATTGCACTATTAGCAGACAACATTACCAGCATAAAAAGAACTCTCTACAGGGTAGATGCAGCAGGCAAAAAGGCTGGTCTAAACGCGAAAGCCAAGAAAACTGAAGTGCTATATATCAAAGACAAAGACACAAAAAACAACCATGACATCTTAATCAACAAAGTTCCTTTGGAAAATGTTAAGGATTTCAAATATCTTGGTTCTGTAAAAACTGATGATGGAACCTGCTCCAAAGACATCAAAATAAGGATTGGAATGGCAAAGCAAAAAATGGTCCAACTCAACAATATCTGCAAAAAGACAGAGGCATGCCAAATGGCCTGAAAGTTACAAAATGTTTGATTTGGCCAGTCATGATTTATGGCTGCAAAGCCCGGTCTCTGAAAAAAAAAATGATTGCAGAAGAACTGAGGCAGCAAAGATGTGGTTTTTATCGGAGACTACTACATGTCAAATGGACAGATAGAAGAACTAATGAAAGTGTCTTGGAAGAACTTGATACCACCAGAAAACTACTAGCAGACATCAACAAGAGAAGACTAAAATACATAGGCCATGTGTCACGCAACAAGAACACGAACCTCATGGCAACTATCTTTCAAAGAAAAAGAGTGGTAAAAAGGAAGAAAGGCAGACCTCCAATCTCATACATCGAAAACATAACCAACATCGGTGGCCTAAATATTCAAGAAATTGTCCACAAAAGCCAAGACAGAACGGCCTGAGGGAGATGGTGGTGTCCAGGTGTGCGGTGACCAACACCCGAACCCAGTGAAGCCGACAGGTGAGACAGGTGAGTGCAGTAGAAGATGCAGTCTCTTCCAGCTTCCTTAGACTGGGTTTCGTCTGTAAATCTGGTCTCACTCAGGCAGCTATGTCAATGTCATAGCCATCCACCAACCTGGCGATCAAGGTTGTGTGCCATTCTAGTGCATCGACTGTGTTCCGTAGGGTTTGGACATTCTATTCATCAAAGGTTACATGTGCGTTCTTTCTTTTCTTGTCTATACTGTTTCGACCGCAAAGTTGTAGTAACATCTGTATGTGACAGACTGTTTAGGGATTCGTATTATAACCCTCCCTCCGTCTCCCCATTTGGGAAGAGCAGTACTGTCTCTGGAAGGAATCCTCTGTTGTTGTGAGAAGATGAACATTGCATCTGTCTCAAGTCTACAGCAGACGATCACCATCCCACAACCAGCTACGTGCAGAGTCACAGCTAGAGACTTCCAGCAATCCTTCTGCGTGTCCCTGTTACCACTCTTCTATCGCTGCATGGTTTTGTCATAGTTGGTACGATTGAATGCCTCGCTGTTTCTGCTTTCCTGGATGCCTAAACAGCACCTGGCATTTCTAAAGTGTGGAGGGCACGTGCAAGCCTCTGTCCACTATCTCGCCCACTGACACTCGTAGAACTTTCCAAGGTACATTTAACAGCTGCGTGTATAACGGTTTTAGCAGTTGCAGGTTTGTTGTTCGGGGTGATATAAGCTCTTTCCAAAATATCAAAAGAGGGGTCAGGCAGGGTTATGTTCTGTCACGAGATTTGTTTTCACTAAACAGCGAAACCATCATGAGAAACCTAAAAATGCCCTGGGATAAAGATTGGAGAAAAAATGATAAACAACATTCGTTACGCAGATGACACTGTGCTAATTGCAGAAAATGAAAAAGACCTACAAAACCTTGTAAATGTAATAGAAATAGAAATGAAAAATAAAGGGCTGGAGCTAAATAGCAAGAAGACTGAAGTCATTGTAATCAGTGAAAA
>CM060305.1:127133894-127138894 GCA_030674185.1 Monoplex corrugatus
ACCAACGAACGAGCTCGGGGTGTGACTGACTTGATCACGCGGGTTTGTTGGGCCCACAAAACTGACTGTTCAACCTGAAAACCGGTCCGACCTGTTTCCTCACTCGCCTATACAGTCAGTAGTTGGCTCGAGCCCGGCTTGGTGCGATCATATTATGAATCGCAAAAGCTCGGCACGGTTGAATTTCTCTCCCCTCTTTTTTTTTTTCTTCTTCTTTTAAAATTTAAGTCAGTACTGTTGTGTGTCATTCTTTTGTCTGCCACTTTGGGTTGGAAGGCATGAGGGAAGTTTTCTTGGTCGGTTCTGAAATTCTTGTAAGCTTCTGTCTGTTTGTCTGTCTGTCTGTCTGTCTTTCTCTCTTTCTCTTTTATCACACACACACACACACACACACACACACACACACACCACACACACACACACACACACACACACACACACCACACACCACACACAACACACACACACACACTCACGCACACACACGCACGCACGCATACACACACGAATACACGTATACACGCACACGCACGCATGAACACACTCACACACACTCATACACACGCACTCGCGCACACACACCACTCTCTCTCTCTCTCTCTCTTTCCCTCCCTGTCTTTCACACACACACACACAGACACCCAAACAGACAGACAGACTGGACGGACAGATACGCACACATGCTCGTTCACGCGCGCGCGCGCATACACATACACAGGCACGCACACACGCGTACACACGCACACGTACGCACGCACACACACACACATACACACACATACACATACAACACAAATACGCATTATATATTCATGTTGAAAGCATTGAAAGAAGGGTGGTGCTGGTTAACCTCATGAGCTGTCACCATCTAGAGGTTAAAATGTTCTTGTGTGCCTCAATGGATTGGGTTCAAATCGTGTGTGTGTGTGTATGTGTGTGTGTGCGTGCGTGTGGGTGGGTGCGTGCGTGCATGTGTACGTGTGTGTATGTGTGTGCGCGCGTGTGTGTGTATGAGTATCCTATTTTAAGACAGTTTCAAGTGTACTTTTTCCTGTTGGACTTCTATTGCTTCTACCATGCTAGTGATGATATCATATATCAGTAGAAGCCAGAAGAGCTTTAGAATCAGCACGAACTGCAGGCACCAGATTGTATTTGCCACCACCATCATCATCATCATGTGCCCTGCCGCATGGCGTTGGTGATCATGGTCCTCCATGTGCATCTATCCCTTGTTGCCGCAAGCACATCTGCTACCCTCTCTGTCCTCAGCCACCCTGCAAGTCCGTCCAATATTTTCTCCCTGGGTCTACCTGGTGCTCTCTTTCCCTTCAGCTTTCCTGTATTTGCCATGAAGGTCTATTATTTGCAGGTGTTCTTCTGCCGTTTGCTGGGAATCCTTATCCCCCTCCCCCTTTCTTTTTTTATCATTTAGGGAACCATCATACCGCATTCCAAAGCTCTTGATTGGTTTCTCTGTCGCTGTAGGAATGGCTTGCTTGGCTACAGTAACATTACTGTTTTCAGTTTCAGTTTCTCAAGATGACGTCTCCGCGCTCGGAATAATTTCCACATACACTAACGACACAAGTGCCATGTGCTGGAGAAAATCCAGAATGATCACAGCACAAGCCTTAAGCCTGCACATAAGCCCACGAGCTGGCCAGGTCCTGAGGTCCTACCTAGATAGTGCCATAACCCTGGGGTCGTAGGGCAGTGAGGTAGCAGAGACCTTAACTTCTCCCGGGACTAGCGCCACGAGGACGGCGCCAATCCCCTCTCTCTCGATTCAAATTCATATTCATATTCACTTTTTTTTGCCAAGACTTCAGAAAGGCAAGAAGGCTAATTGGTCTTCAAGGGGTAGGACCTGGGAAATCAACCTATCTCTCCAATGTTTTATACCAAGGTAGCCGGGCAACGCCCTGCTCTTCATGATTTTCAACAGCCGTGGGATCTTTAACGTGCTTAGCCAGAAGGCACACGGGTCCTACTCGTTTTTCGTCCCCTTCCGAAGGACTAGACGTTCAGTTCAATTTTCCGGTCAAAATGAGAAAAGTAGAGACCTCTACGGGAAGCGAACTCTAGAACCTCGAGTTTAGTTACTGGCAGGAGAACGTCTGAGCCATTCTGTCACTCTTCTCCATTATTGTTTTGGCCACTTTTACCTTTCCTCATTGAGAGTTCTCATGGTTTCTTTGGTGTGGTTTGAAAGCCATCTTGCATGAGGCGACTAGCTCGTCTAACAGCTTCAGGATTCTGTGTTTCCTCCTCTTTTGTGGAATGCACTGCTGTATCAACCATGAAGGCTTTCATAAAGGGCATTTGATATCCATTTCCAGATCAGGAGGACCTAAACTGCTCACTGTTGTTTTAAAGATGATCTCTATTGCTAATACGAGCAGTGATGGAGAAACTGCAATGCCCATCGCCATACCCACTTCAGAACTGATACAATCTGTCATTTATTTTTTATTATTTTGTTTGTGAAGAACCACATTGAGAGGCTATGAAAGTGTTTTTCAGCCATTCTTGGATTTTTTTTTTTGGGGGGGGGGGGACATAACACATCTCGAGAGCCAGTTGAATCATTTTATGCGTGACTAATTCATACGCATTTTCCAGATCCAGCCACAGGACAATGAGGTCTCTTTTCTTTGCTTTACTTCTTTGGATTGCTTCCCAAATCATTGTGGCATGCGCTACACAGCCAGACACTCCCGGGATGCTCCTGTTTGGACTCAGCGTCTAGTACTCATTTTGTTTAAGATACTGTACTTGGTCACGCTTGATGCCATAACAGAGAAGATTTTCCCTTCGACGTTCAGACGTGATACTGGTCTGAACTGGTTGATGTCACTCGAAAGCTGCTCTTTTGGAAGTACTCACCACCAGCTATCATCTATTATTGCTGATCTTTGGGTTCCTCCGTGCTGATGTTATCAGTTTGGTTTGTGGAGCCACTCATGGACTCTGGAACATTTCTTAAACAGCAAGCAAGGTATCCTTTAGACCTCATGATTGGATTGGAATGTTCTCCTGGTATGCTGTTCCATAACTTCTTTGTCCATTGTGAGTGTCCCGGATTTGGGCTGCTCGAATGCTTTCCTGGCAAACTGGAAGGGGACACTGAAGAAACAATCTTGGGTCCTTGTTTTTTAAAAATAATTTTTCTCCTCCTTGCTGTTTCTACTTTGCTGAGGACAGTTTGTTTGCTTTCAGGTCTTTCCATATTTCCTGTAATCCTTGCCTCTCAAATTCCTAGGCATCCTTCACTTGCTTCTTAGATTTATTCTTTCCTCTGGATATTCTTTATCTGACCCTGGTGTCTGAGGAGGTGTTTTCGCCTTTGGCTGTTTTACTCCATAGAACGTTCCTACCTTTTGCATATACCACATCTCGGGATGTGGCTGGTTTGTATTCCAAGACACTCCTTCCTATCAGCGCATTGTCTGTGGACTATTTTTCCATCCAGTCTCCCCTATTCCTCTTTTGTACTTGCAAGCGGCAAGCTAAGTTTCTGTTGCTTGGCATCAAGAGCCTCGTCAGAATCAACAGCTTGGATGTCTTTGAAAATGTGGTTTGATTCCTTGCCTGGGTTTTTCAACGTCTTGTCTGCAGGGGCGCGGATGTTCATTTCTTAGTCTTTGTAAAGCCTTTTTTCCTCCTGTGGATATTTATGTCGGGTTAGGCAGAGAATCTCTTTCTACATTCAAATGGGTATTCTTTTTTTTTCTCTCTGTACTCATAGTCCTTTGTGGATTTCCAGTCGTGATCGGGTTGGGGCAGACGGATTCATTATTCTCTCCCCATTTCGGTAAATCCCGAGAGCATCTTTCACTTATAGAATAAGAGGCACGTTGAAGAAAGGCAAGGCAGGTAACCCGCCCCAGAACACGTGCATAGAGTCTTTCCTAATGTCATCGGTCTTTTCCGCACTTCTTCTAGACTGGGTTCAAGGAGTTGAATGGTTTAGCTAGTGGCATTGTGCCATGTGTTAATAGCAAGAAACTCTGAAGAGAGCTGGACAGCAGAAGGTCCTCAATGGAGAAGCACCCTCAAACTAGTGATTCATCCCTAAACTCCTTACACTCTAAGGAGGCCTGACCACATCCAGGTCGTGATGCGTGGACGTCGTCTCCTGTCTCTACTTTCCTTCTTTATGGGTTGGGGTTGGGGGTAGTTCAAATCCGTGCCTCAAAAGTGATCGGGCGTCTCTGCGGTAGCCCTTCTTTTTTTTCTCTCTTTTGTGTTGCGTACATAAATATTTTACGGGCTGGGACTGAACTCGAAACAAACAATTTTAAATCCATGGCTGAGCAAACCAAGCCGCCATCCAGCTCATCCAGCTGAAATTGTTTAGGGTTGGAGAAGGCAAAGCAACAAGGGAGAGGAAATGAGTGCCACTCTCAAAATGCTGGCCTCGACGCAAATTGAGGTCTCTGCCAACTCTGCCCCTTACGATCTCAGGCATGTGGGACAATCTTTACCTTTTTCTGAGTCCACTTGGAGCATTTGCTAAACACGTGTAGGCGTGTCACCACGGCGAGAACTCAGAAGACGAATGTTGTCGGCGTGTGTGGAGCGTGAGTTTATAAAGTTGAGAATTCATTTAACGGGTATTCATCGTACTCGGATAAATCCGTATACGCTCCACCCAATCTACCACCATCTAGCAGATCTGACTGAACCTGCGCCAACCCTGTGCGTAGGCGAAGATCTTGAATTAAGGAGAGAGAGAGATGGCGGGAGAAACTATCAAAGGCCCGGCTGACCTTAGCAGAGTGATTGGAGCATTAACCCATCGACTCCCGCACCCTGTCCACCAGCATCCGGCGTTGCAAACCGTGCTAGCAAAGCTAAAACTTAACCTTTTGATTCTCTCACCCTATCCACCAGCTTCTTGCAGGAAGCTGGTGGATAGGGTGAGGGAATCAAAGGGTTAAATTTTTGCAGTTGGTGGACAGGGTACTGGAGTCAAAGGGTTAACGATGGGCATT
>CM060305.1:127148894-127151394 GCA_030674185.1 Monoplex corrugatus
TAATTTACCGAGAAGGGGCGAAGGTCACATTGCGCTTTTACTTTGTTTTCTAATATAGCATTCATTTCATGTTCAGAGAGTGGTAAATCAAGTTTAGTACTGCCAGCCCTATTCATTGCTGCATTTTTTGCTATTCTGTCGACCCGATCGTTAAAAAGGATACCACAGTGTGATGGGATCCAACAAAAAGTAACCTGTGTATTATTTGTTATTAAACAATGAATTAGAAATTTTATCTCAAATATTAACGAACTATTTACTTTATGTTCGCAACATTTTAAGGATTGTAATGCATATTTCGAATCTACACATAATAGGATACTAAACAAAGTTATGGGTAGATCTACTATATATTTCAGTGCCATTAGGATGGCAACTAATTCAGAAGTGAAGATTGAATGTCCCTGTCCTAAAGAGTAAGCCTTTTCTACTTTAAATTTAGGAATTAGAAAGCCAGCGCCTGCTTTACCATCATCTAGAACAGAACCATCTGTAAAGATTTTTAAGTAATGTGAATATTTTTTGTGTAGATGTGACAGAACATCAATTGCTAACAAGTGTGGATTAATATCTTTTGTCAGGTCAGTATCAGTGTAGTTGATATCAAAAATAGCATTGGACAGTTCCCAGGGGGGTAGAGGACAACATATCATTTTATGTGAAACTTTGTTAGGTAATACGTGAGAAAGTTTGAAGAGCTCATTTGTGTAAGTGGATATTGTTTCTTGTGACTTTATTGTTCTTGCTCTCTTGGGGAAATGGATGTCGGACCGAATTTTAAGTTCCGTACTGGCATAATTAGCTACTGCATTTGCTCTAACTATATATTTAGTAGATGATAACTTCCTCCAATCTTCCAAGGGAAGGATGCCGGCTGTTTTATATACTTCTTGTGTTTTTGTATACACCGGTACCCCAAGAGCACATTTAATAGCTTTACTATCTAAGCTTTGAAGTTTTTTCAAATAGCATTTTGGAGCTGAAAAATAGACCTCTTGACCATAAGCCAACTTAGATCTGACTAAAGCTGTGACAAGATGTAACAACGATTTAGTGTCCTGTCCCCAGGACTGTTTACTAATAATTCTTATTAAATTATAGCTTTTCATAGCTTTACATAACAAGGCATCAATATGTTCTTTCCACTGTAAACTAGAAGTCAATTGTACTCCCAGAAATTTCACGTGAGTAGTATATTTCAGTTCCTCATCACCAATTTTAAACAACGGTACTTCTTTCGGACTGAGACCATTATTAAAAAGCATCATGTGTGTTTTTTCATTGGATATTTCCAGACCGTTAACTGTCAAGTAAGTGGAAATATTATTAATTTCATGTTGATAGACCTTTTTAATGTATTTTATTTCTCTCAAGGAAGTCTTCCTTTTTAACGAAACATTCATCCAGATCGCTATATCATCAGCGTACTGAGCAACGTTTACATTGTTTGAGACTTGAGTTGGTAGGTCATAGATCAAAATATTAAATAATAGAGGAGATATTACGGAACCCTGAGGAATTCCCATGTTTACAGATCGTTTTTCAGAGTATGTATTACCTATTTTAGCGACTATACTTCGGTCATTTATAAATGTTTTAATAAAATTATAAAGATTACCGTTGAGACCAATATGTTTAAATTTCAACAAAAGTCTCGTATGCCAGACTTGATCGTATGCTTTTTTAAGATCAAAGAAGGTAGCTAAGACATTTTTCCTTTTAGCAAACTGATTTTTTATTTGAGTTGTTAACTTAACTAAATGGTCTGATGTTGATCTACCTTTTCGAAACCCAGATTGATTGATAGGTATTATATTATTTTTCTCACAAAATAACTGTCTATTCACTATAATTTTTTCCATTAGTTTTGAAACATGGGATGTAAGCGAGATAGGTCTGTAACTACCTGGATCTGAAAGGGGTTTATTAGGTTTTGGTATTGGTAACACAATCGAAGTCTTCCAAATGTCAGGTAAGCTACCACTTTCCCAGCATTTTAGTATGATATTGTGTAAGTATTCAATCCATTTCTCTGGTAAATGATTTAAAAGGGTATATGAAACGCCATCCAGTCCTACAGCCGATTTTTTGTTGTTCAACGAGAGAAGGGCATCTTTAAGTTCTTTTAATGTAATTTTTGAATTTATGTACATGTGACTATCAGGGGCAGGATCTGAGTATGCGACGGACTCTTCAATTTTCCGTCTTTCCTCCCTTAATGGAGTAGACAAGTTACTGGAATTACTTGTTCTTGAAAAGAACTGTACAAATTCTTCAGCTTTCTCAGATGACGAAGGAAAGTCTTTATCTTTAATCTTAAGAGGAAATTGTGGTAAATTAAAACCATTTTTCATTTCTTTGACCTTATTCCAAATTTTATGTATTTTCATTTATGTGTCTATATTTGTTCATTTATTTATATATTTTCAACTTGATAGATTTACTGAAATGCTATGCAAATGAAAACACTGATCCCGTACTCTCAAAAGGACACAAGTTA
>CM060305.1:127156394-127168894 GCA_030674185.1 Monoplex corrugatus
AGGCAGAAACAAGAGCCTTGTGAGGAAAAGAGAGAATGACAAGAAAGAAGACCCGCTCTCCCCCTCCCCCTCCCCAACTACCTAAAATCAGTAGATAGCTCCTGTGGTTCCGAAACAGGACAGAACCTTAATTTCTTTATCCACTGTACCCGAACGCGGATAGATCATATCTTAAGCCATGGACATAAAGGGGCGACTACCACTTTCTGTCCATGGAGCAGAGACTGGTCCTCATGAGATGAACACCGGCTACAACCAGCTCAACACTCACATGGATAGCAAATTTAACCCTTTGACTCCCTCACCTTGTCCACCAGCATCCTGTGTTGTCAACTCTGCTAGCAAAGCAAAAACTTAACCCTTGACATCCTCACCCTATCCACCAGCTTCCTGCAGGAAGTTGGTGAACAGGGTGAGGGAGTCAAAAGTCAAGTTTTTGCATTTGGTGGATAGGGCGAGGGAGGCAAAGGGTTAATATTTTGCTTTGTTTAACATGGTTGACGATGCAGAATGGTGGTGGACAAGGTGCGAGAGTCAAAGGGTTAAAATGATGTCTTAACCAAACTGCCTCTGCGGTCCAAAGAACCATACAGCTAAACATATATTGCAACGATGTCGCCTCTATCAAACAGAGCTACAGGAGACACAGCTGATAACAAGTCCCCTGTTCACCAAATTCCATGTCAGTCGGCAGGAACTGCGACAGCCCCTCCCCCTCAAAAGTAAAATATAGATAAAATGAAATAAAATAAAATAAAACAAAATAAAATAAAAAGAAATCAAATAAGAAAAAAACAAAATGAAATGAAAGAAACTAAACTAAACTAAGCTAAACTAAGCTAAACTAAACTAAACTAAACTAAACTAAACTAAACTAAACTAAACTAAACTAAACTAAACTAAACTAAACTAAAACTAAACTAAAATGAATAGAAATGAAATGAAACAAAATAAATTAGAATTGAACAAAACAAAATAAAATGAAATGAAATAAAATAAAATAAATCAAAAGAAAACAAACACACACACACACAAACACACACACACACACACACACACACACACACACACACACACACACACACACACACACACACACACACACACACACACACACACACACACACACACACACACACACACATTCGTCTCCAGAAGGTCTGACCGTATAGACAGCGAACGAAAAAGAACAAGAAGAAGACAGTGAAATGAAAAACAATCATCATATGGTATTCCAAAACGTGATGGATGTGGTGTTCGGAAACGTACAGAATTCTAAGATTTGGGTAGGTGTTGTCTTGACAGCCATCTGATCAGTCGCTGTTCGTGAGCTCGTCTCTGTCTTTCCTGCAGCATGTTGAAGGTGTAGAGGAAAGGGTTAAGGGCAGAATTGAGCGGCAACACGATGATTGCCATGGC
This sequence comes from Monoplex corrugatus, assembly GCA_030674185.1. Lineage (NCBI taxonomy): Eukaryota > Metazoa > Mollusca > Gastropoda > Littorinimorpha > Ranellidae > Monoplex > Monoplex corrugatus. Next base: position 127,157,814 of record CM060305.1, read on the forward strand.
CACATTTACCTCACCTGAAAATCGATAACCAAATCAACATAGCGTGTACCTGTATCTAGTGCTCCAAAAGTTCAATTATTCTTCTGTCCCAGCTGTTGCGCGAATGGCGTTGTTCCTATGCCGTTTATTCCGGCTCCTCAACACACAACCACCCTATAGTTCATTCAGTCGAAGTCCCGGTTCCAGGAATCCCACAGAAACCAGAGACATGAAACCGCCAGAGAGCCACCAACCAGACGAGACCCTGCACTGTTACTGGGTTACTTCGGTAGAGGTCAACGGTGCCTGTTTTGATCCAGCCTTCTAGAGGACACTCATCATCATCATCATCATCATGTGCCCTGCCGCATGGAGTCGGCGATCTTGGCCCTCCATATACATCTATCCCTTGTCGCTGCAAGTACAATTTCCACCCTCTCTGTCCTCAGCCACCCTGCAAGACTTTGAGGGAGGATACTGCTTATGGAATTCTCTACTAACGACAGTAACTGCTCAGTCACAAAGCCAGGTAAGTGAGAGACCCCCCGGTAAGGGGACCACAACCACGACCCTCCAACGACAGCCCCCATGAACCACTGACACGGAAGACCCGAACCAGAATTTCTGTCCGACATGGTAGCGGTAGAGGTAAAACTGAGGTCAGGACACAAAAGCCTCGACTTTTCTCCTCAATTTGACTGGAAAATCGAACTGAACGTCTGGTCCTTCTGAAGGGGACGAAAAACGAGTCGGAACCAAGTGCCTTCCGGCTGCGCACGTTAAAGATCCCGCGGCAATTGAAAATCGCGAAGAGCCCGCTGCCTTGGTATAAAACATTGGAGAGATAAGTTGATTTCTCAGGTCCCGCCCTTTGAAGACCAATTAGCCTTCTTGCCTCTCTGAAGTCTTGGTTAAAAAAAAAATGTATATGAATATGAATTTGAAGCGAGGGAGAGGGGATGGGCGCCGCCCTCGTGGTGCTGGCCCCAGGAAAAGTTGAGGTCTCTGCCACCTCACTCCCCTACGACCCCAGGGTTATGGAACTATCTAGTTAGGACCTCAGGACCTGGCCAGACATGAGTTTATGTGCAGGCTTAAGGCTTGTGCCGAGATCATTCTGGATCTTCTCCATCACATGGCACCTGTGACGTTGGTGCATATGGAATTCATTCCGAGCCCGGAGACGTCATCTTGAGAAACTGAAATTCTAAACTGTCCCAGGGATTGACCCTACATGATGTGGTTTTTTTTTCAAGAAAAATGAAGCAAAATACACCTTACCTGAGGTATAATGGAGTTCAGGGCAAGCACTTGATAGGCTTTTAATGGAGTTAATCTGGCCGCAGTGATTTCCTTTTTATTTGTTTTGTTTTTGTTTTATTTTGTTTTGATTTTTTTTCTCGAAATTTTGATCGAAACAAAATTTGACAGCATGGAATTCAGGTACATATCTAAAAAAACAAAAAACCCCCAAGTTTTAGCGTCCAAAACATATACTGAGCACAAATGCTCGGATCTGGGAAATAAAGGTTGAACCCATTACATTTCAAATAAGGTAATGTTTTTGTTCCATAACTCTCAAACATGTCAAAAAACAGATGTGATGCGTCTAGTATGTTGGCTAGTGACTGCGTGCTTGTCACCTCTCACTTTCAGCCTGCACCGCTGGCTAGCACTGCTGCTTGCAGCTATGCAAAAAGAAGAGCAGAATGCGTAAGTCTCTCCATGTCAGTCTATAGCCTCTCCATCAGCAAGCCCTACGTTATGCCTCCTCGTGGCGACATGTGATGACTGAGCACCTCACGGACTCAGGTTAAATCTCGAAGGACTCGGAGGAGGTCTGGACCCAGACGTGCAGCACGCAGGCCCACCGGCGTGTGGATATGCCCTGGTGCCCACGAACCAGATCCCCAGCTACGGGTAAATAGCTCCACTGAATTGTGGACAATTCGGGAGAGAATGTAGGCTAAGGGAGTTAACCCTGAAAAAAATCACCCTACTGCCGTTGTCGTGGGAACGACAAAGGCTAGCGGAGAGACCGTAAAAAAAAACCGATGGAAGACAATCCAATGAAAAAAAATATATCGACGTAAATAGGGGCTCCTATGGAGCACCTTCGTCTGGTAGGGACCGTCATGCTGCGCAGGTGACACCAGACCGTCAGCAAGCTACTGCGTTCAACCTCAACCTCAGAAAAAATACCAAAATCGCAACATGGAACATTAGAACATTAAATTAGACAATATCAAAATGGAGATGGAAAGGATCAACATTAGTATTTTACGACTAGGTTGGAAGAGGACAGGCATGGTAACATCTGGAGAGTATACTGTAAATATATTTGGTGGTGAAACTCACATGAAAGAGGAGTAGGCATCGTAATGGACAGGGACAAATCAAAAGCAGTCAGGGGATACTTTGCTGGTTAAATTGGGTGGCTGGCCATTTGATATCAACATCATTCAGGTGTATGCACCAACATCCGCAAGTACTCAGGAAGACATTGATAACTTCTACGAAGTATTAGAGATGGCCAAGGCCTAATGTAAATCACAAGAAGTTACAATAATAACGGAAGATTTTAGTGCTAAAGTGGGACAGGATAGGGTGGAGGATATAGCTGGACCTCAGGGCCTTGGTACACAAAATGAAAGGGGAGAGAAATTTAAAGAATGGGCACAGATGAATGAGTTCATCATAAACACCTGGTTTGAGCAGCCTAAGAGAAGAAAATGGACTTGGATGAGTCCAGGAGATAATACCAAAAATCAAATTGAATACATCGTGATTTAGAAATTCTTTACTGTCAGCAAAAACACTACCAGGCTCAGACTGCAACAGTGACCACAATCCTGTAGTGGGAAGAGTTAGGCTGAAATTGAGGAAAAGGAAACAGACCAAAAGCAACATCAAACTAAATCTTGGACTCTTAAAGACAGATGAAGTGATACGTAACAAATCTAATGTACATGTTCGAAACAAATTCAGTGCTCTGGACGACGTTGGTGACAGTGAGGAACAATGGACAAAGTTGAGAAATTCGATAAATGAAGCTTGTGAAGAAATCCCTAAAGTAGATAGAAAAGCAAAAAAGAACTGAATGACAAAAGAAATTTTAGGCTTGATGGAGGAACAGAGGAAGGCAAAGAGAAACGAGGAGATATACAGGAAGATAAACAAAGAAATCAGGAATAGGTGCAATGAAGCTAAGGAAGCTTGGCTGCAAACAAAATGCAAACAAATAGAAGATCGACACAAAACTGACCCTCAGGGTATGTACAGACGAATTGAAGAAATTGTCCACAGGAAAAACACATGCACGTCAAGTGGTTGCTTAAAATCGAAAGATGGTATACTTATCATGGAAAAAGACAAAATATTAGACAGATGGGGAGAGTACATTAAAGACCTTTTTGAAGATGACAGAAACGAAGAACACATTATAAGAAAGAACGCTGAAGAACCACTCATAATGAAAGATGAAGTTAGAGCAGCATAGTAAAAGATTAAATCAGGAAAAGCCCCAGGACCAAACAACATTACTACAGAGATGATTGAACCCTGGAGAAATTTGGTATTGAAAAAATAACAGTCCTCCTAAATGAAATTTATGACACTGGAAAAATCTCCAAAGATATGTCAAAATCAATTTTCATTGCACTTCCAAAGAAGACAGGGGCTATAGAATGCGAACTCCATGCACAATCAGTTTGATGAGTCATGTAACTAAAATCCTATCAAGAATTATCATGATGAAGACAAGGAATAGAATCAAAAAAGAAATAGCAGAAGAACAGTGTGGATTTGTGGAAGGGGAAGGAACTGTTAATGCCATATACATCCTAAGAACTATCATAGAGAGGTCAATCGAGATGAAAAAGGATTTATATTTATGCTTTGTTGATTATACCAAGGGTTTCGATCGGGTACGACATGAAGAATTGATCAACCAACTAGAAAGACTCAATATTAATGGAAAAGATCAACGAATAATCAGAAATACGTATTGCGAACAAACGGCTGCAATGAGAATAGAAAAATAATATAAGCTTTTTCCAAAACATCAAAACAGGAGTCAGATAAGGTTGTGTGTTGTCACCAGATCTGTTTTCACTTTACAGCGAAAACATCATGAGAAACCTAGAGGAAGTCCCTGGATTAAAGGTTGGAGGAAAAATGATAAAACAACATTCGATCCGCAGATGACACCGTGCTAATTGCAGAAAATGGAAGGGACCTACAAAACCTTGTGAATATACTAGAAATAGAAAGCAAAGGTAAGGGCTTGGAACTAAACAGAGGAAGACTGAAGTCATGGTGATCAGTAAAAAACGTGAAATCTTCTCATGCAAAATAACAGCAAACTGCACAACCTTGAGACAGGTTGATACGTTTAAGTACCTGGAAACGATCATTTCACCACACAGATGCACAGCAGAATCGGCCCAGCCAAAACAGCATTCAAGAAGATGAAAAGCATTCTTACCAACAAATGCTTATCAATTAACATCAGGAAGAGAGTTCTTGAATGATATATTGAACCAATACTGTTGTACGGTTGTGAGGCGTGGACAGTCAACAAGTAAAGCCAGAACAAGATTGAGACAGCCGAGATGTGGTTTCTAAGAAGAATGTTGAGAGTTCCATGGACAGCAAAGAAAACAAACGAGACAGTCTTGATGGAGGCAGACACAAGAAGATCATTCATAAGGAAAATTAGGAAAAGACAGGCAACATTTATAGGCCATTTTATGAGGAAAGGGGAATTGGAGCACCTGGTCACAACGGGAAATCTGGAGGGAAAGAGAGCACCAGGTAAACTCAGGGAGAAGATATTGGACAGACTTGCAGAGTGGCTGAAGACAAAGAGGATGGAAGAGGTGCTTGAGGCAACAAGAGATGGAAGGCCATTATCGCCAGCGCCATGTGGCAAGGCACCTGATGATGATGATGAACTCTGAGGTCTCAGGTCGTAACGCACATATGTGTGTGTTTGCGTGTGTGTGTGTGTGTGTATATGTGTGTGTGTGTATGTGTGTGTGTGTTTTGTGTGTGTGTGTGTTTGTGTGTGCGTGCGTGTGTGTGTGTGTGTGTGTGTGTGTGTGTGTGTGTGTGTGTGTGTGTGTGTGTGTGTGTGTGTGTGTGTGTGTGTGTAGACATATATACTGCTTTTTCCATTTTAAGAAAACTCCATTTCAAGTTCTGTCCGTCCTGAGGTCAAATCCTAGATGCACATTCCAAAATTTGTCCTACGTCACTGTCAGGTCAGTGCCTAAGTACATATTCCAAAGTTTGTCTTACGTCACTGTCAGGTCAGTGCCTAAGTACATATTCCAAAGTTTGTCTTACGTCACTGTCAGGTCAGTGCCTTGGTACATATTCCAAAATTTGTCTTACGTCACTGTCAGGTCAGTGCCTAAGTACATATTCCAAAGTTTGTCTTACGTCACTGTCAGGTCAGTGCCTAAGTGCATATTCCAAAGTTTGTCTTACGTTACTGTCAGGTCAGTGCCTTGGTACATATTCCAAAGTTTGTCTTACGTCACTGTCAGGTCAGTGCCTAAGTACATATTCCAAAGTTTGTCTTACGTCACTGTCAGGTCAGTGCCTTGGTACATATTCCAAAGTTTGTCTTACGTCACTGTCAGTCAGTGCCTAAGTACATATTCCAAAGTTTGTCTTACGTCACTGTCAGATCAGTGCCTTGGTACATATTCCAAAATTTGTCTTACATCACTGTCAGGTCAGTGCCTAAGTACATATTCCAAAGTTTGTCTTACGTCACTGTCAGGTCAGTGCCTTGGTACATATTCCAAAATTTGTCTTACGTCACTGTCAGGTCAGTGCCTATGTACATATTCTAAAGTTTGTCTTACCTCATTGTCAAAGTTCGTCTTACGTCACTGTCAGGTCAGTGCCTTGGTACATATTCCAAAGTTTGTCTTACGTCAGTGTCCGGTCAGTCCCTATATGCATATTCCAAAGCGTTTCTTACGTCGTTATCAATGAGAAACAAACAAGACAAGGCAGTTACTGAACCATCATAATCGAGATGCTGGCTGAGTTGATAAAGCCGCAAATGCAAGATCTAATATCACATTTCAGTATTCGTGGAATGTTCTCATAAACATTCCTACTAAATTGCATCAATCATTCTAGTCATGTAATTATTTTTCTGTTTTTCATGTACTTTCTAGTCATGTCATCTTAGTTTTTCATATACATTCTAGTCATGCATCTTAGTTTTTGTATGCACATTCTTGTCATGCATCTTAGTTTTTGTATGCACATTCTTGTCATGCATCTTAGTTTTTCATGTACATTCTAGTCATATGCATCTTAGGTTTTTTTTATGCACAGTCTAGTAATGCATCTTAGTTTATCATGCACATTCTAAGCCCCCCTTTTCCTCGCCATCTTAAGACTTCAACCTGTGGACCACTTGTAGACCGAACCCACAACCATCTGCGTTAGCCACAGGGCGCTCTAACAGCAAGTGCTAGTATCAGCGTAGAGCTACAGAAACAAAATTAAAGCTTAAAATGCTGAAAACGTCTTCTCTCTCTGTCTGTCTGTCTATCTATCTATCTATCTATCTATCTATCTATCTATCTATCTATCTATCTATCTATCTTATCTATCTATCTATCTATCTATCTATCTATCTATCTATCTATCTATCTATCTATCTATCTACATACATACATACATACATACATACATATATATATATATATATATATATATATATATATGTACACACACATATATGTATACATATATATATATACATTATATAATATAAATGCAATGTACTGGCAAGATCTTAAAACGGGCAAGTGAACGTGATGTGTGAAACACTGACACCAGCAGAATGATTGGAGCATTAAGATGGACAGTGAACAAGCCAACAAGCACAAAAGAACATCTTACCAGGAACAGGAAAATCGCATTCGGCCATCAGACCAAGCACACAGACAGGAAACCAGCAGATGAAGTCGGACATGACGACACTGAGCAGTCTCCTGGCGATGGTCATGTCTTTAGACGTCTGACTAGAGTCTGTAGCAGCCATCTTATGATGCTGAATGGCCCAATAGATGAACACGTTGCCCATCGCCAGGAACACGAACAGCACGCTGTTCAACACGATCATCACCCCGAAAGCGTATCTGTGACCTGCAAATCCAGCTCTGCTGATGGGTAGAGGCAGACAGATCCCCACCTGCCCGTAAAACTCCCAGTGAGACGTCATAGGCAGGAAAGGAAACCCTGCCAAACCAAGTCCTGCAACCCACGCCACAGCACTAGTCACATGACCGGAAATGCAGCTGAAACGCAAGTTTCGGAAGGGGAAGCGGATGGCTAGGAAACGGTCCAGAGTTATTAGACAGACAAGGAAGGTGGACACTTCACTGGACAGCAGGGCCAGCATGCCGGCAAATTGGCAGGTGGGACTTCGTTTCCACTGAGTGTCGTTCCACAGGTAGGTGCCTTTATACAGCTGGTCAGCGACTCCCACCATAGCCATGAACAGGCCCATCAGACTGTCCGAAACACACAGGTGCGTTACCAACACACCGAAGCCTTGCCTTCATCCATGAAACAGAAACAAAATCAGACATTTTTCATCCGTGAAAATAACTGGTCATATGATTATACAGATACAGTCAGTTTTATAAGAATTAGAAAAAAAACGAACAAAATAACTGAGAGTTATTGGTAAAGAATATATCAAAAGATAGCCACCAACAGTCCTAAACGACTACGAGACTTGTGAACGCTAGATAAATGTCTTCAGGACACACACCTATGGTCTGTTTCTTACACACTAGGCAGGCGAGGTTTTCGCGAGGCACGATAGGTAGGAGCGTTTCTTTGTTTCACCTAGTGGCAAGCATGGCTAGGTGTTCGCTAGGTAAGGCTAGGTAACATCGAGACGATCTTGCCGGCGATTTAAGATGGCGGTCGTTCAAGTCACCTTTGTGTTTGATGACGACTCCATCTTCTATTGTGAAATATTGATTGATTGATTGATTGATTTAGTTCAGTTTTTACGTCGACGCTCACCTCAGGTGATATTGCCGACGGGGATAATCATCCCAGGGAAGTGGGGGAAGGGGGACTTATCTAATCCTATACTGACACCACCAGAACAACAATGATGTTAAGATGGGACGATGAGAAGGCCAAGTTTTAATGCAGCGCATCCCGGGATTTGAACTCTTATTGTGAAATAAGTGACGTTCATTGACTAAAACTTCCACCTCTCGTCCGTTTCATAGCACAGTTTTTTTCCTCGTCCTCGCCACTCGTTATCTCGCCACTTGCGCCCTAGCATGATAACATGTGAGAAACGGGCTCCTGTACATTATAACATTGAGAATCTGCTGTTAGAATGTCGGAAATGTGACACAAGGTGCGAAAACATTTTGTGTGTATTGTCAGTTTTGAGAAAATAAGACTACGGTATGAGAAGATGAACATCACGTATTAAGAACATATACACGGCAGAACAATGCAGTGCTGTATTGGTTACTCATAATAGATGCTGCAGCTTATATGCCCCAAGACTGATCTTGAAAATGTCTAAAAAAAAGTAATCTTAAACAAACAAACAAACAAACGAGATGTTCAGTCCATACTGAACATTTTGTTTACGAAACTATTTCATAAAATTCAAATTTTATATTTTTCAAAGTTATTGTGATCTTGGAGAAGCTTTGGTTGAACTAAAGCTTGACGTGCATCGTGGACAACATGTAGACTGTTACAACAATGAAAACCGAGTTTAAACCGATTTTAAATGTTGGCAAAAGTTCGTATAAAAATGCTGTTTCACATCTTTTTTAAAAAGTGCCTATTTAGACACTTTTTGGTCAATGTGATCTGGACCCTGAAGGTTTACCTCCCAAACATATACACTTTTGTAGAGTTCACACTCTGACCAAAACTTGATAAGGATCCACCATGAAGAACTGCGAAAATCTGAAAACATTTGTGCATCCACACACATGCACATACCGACACAAACACATGTACACACATATCATATACACCCGTCTAATATCACTCATAGTGAACAGACGTTAAATCAAAGAACGAACGAACGAACATGTACACACACATACATGCGTGCACACACACAGACTCATATTTATACATATACATATGTATATATATATATATATATTATATATATATATATATATATATATATATGTATGTATATATAAAACATACACACTCTCTGGTCGATATATAACAATCTCACTTAAAAACGCCAATGAGCATCTCATAATTTGCCCGTTTGCCTATATATTCAAAAAGAGAAACAATCAGCTAACATACATGAATTATTCAAAGCACACGCATGCAGATAACCCCCCCCCCCACCACGGCCTCCACACACATACACATACATTCACCCACCCAATCAGCGAATACACATAAATTATTCAAAGCGCACCCTTACACACATACACACTCACATACACACACATATACACATCCTTTCCCCTAAGAGCACACACACACACACACACACACACACACACACACACACACACACACACACACACACACACACACACACACATTGACATACGCGTCTCCTCCTCCCCCTCCTCCGCCTCCTCCGCCTCCTCCCCCTCCTCCCCACTCACACAGTGACATACACCACATTCGATGGTTCTGACCTGTTGACCGATGTGTTGATGACCAGTCGATAAAGGAAACTGGCCAGGTTGCCCAGTAAAGACAAAATGACAAATACAGCCAGAACAACCCGGTACAGGTTGGACCTGAGCAAGGCGTCACAGGATGACACTTCGTCGGTCGGGGCATGGCACTGCCTCAGGTTAAACGTACGCGGCAAGACCGCAGCACAGCATAGCTTATACGTGTCGGAGTACACTTCTTCAAGTCTGTTTAGTCCAAAGAAAATGTCCCTAGGAAAAGCGTGCACAGGACACCCATTCATGTCCAAAACACGAAGTTGGGAGAGATCCTGAAAACCCCTACCCTTCACGACCCGAAACCCCGCGTCAGTCAGGTTCAACATCTGCAGTTGTGGGAATATGGTCAGCACATTGGGTTCAAGTTCGTCTAGTTTAATGCGGGACAGATCTAGCTCCTTCAAAGCCAGATGAACATCTGCTTTGTTGAAGTACGGTCTATTTGCCGACTGGTTAACATACGTATTCGTTTTAGGCGTTACAGAAGTATTTAGCAACAGGAGTCTGAGGTAATTCAATTTTCGAGAAAGATAGTTATCACCATGTAAAAGGAATATAATAGGGTTTCCCGCCAAGGACAAAACGTTGAGATTTGGCACCGTATGAAACTGAGAACTGAGCACAAAACTCAACACATTATCACTAAAATCTACAACCTTCAAATTAGGCAACGATGGGAATTCAAGGATGTACAAACCACAGTTCACAAGCCTGAGTTCGATAAGCATTGAGTTGTTGTACAAGTCAAAGGCCGTGATGTTCGCCCCCTCAGCCGCAAAGAAGCGAAGTTGGGGATATGCAGAAAAAGAAGCGTTGTGACCAGGATAACAAAACCATGCCCACCCATAGCAAGCGCAACTGAAGGGACATCTCACATTGCAAAGAATCTCATCATCTCTTTGTGGACACTGGTATTTGTCGTCACAAACGTGGTCAGGGTGAAGACAGACACGTGAGCCTCGGCATCTGAAGTATCCTGGACATGTGTAGCTGTCGCAGTCAGCCTCGTCCTCCGCTTCCACACAATCGTAAACCCCGTTACATCGGGTGAACACGGGCAGACAGTATCCATTCCCTGGGCACTGCAAACAAGATATCAGTTACAGAACGAAAGGCCTTTAAAACCTTGCCATTCAAAATAATCAGTCTCACACACAAAGGTCCACAAAATTTGCCCATCAATCTCACCACAAAGGTCCACAGAATTTGCCCATCAGTCTTACCCACAAAGGTCCACAAAATTTGCCCATCAGTCTCACCACAAAGGTCCACAAAATTTGCCCATCAGTCTTACCCACAAAGGTCCACAAAATTTGCCCATCTATCTTCACCCACAAAGGTCCACAGAATTTGCCCATCTATCTC
>CM060305.1:127178894-127186394 GCA_030674185.1 Monoplex corrugatus
CATAGACTTTGCCAACAATGCTGAGGAGCGAGATACCTCTGTAGTTGTTGCAGTCGCTCCTTTCGCCCTTGTTTTTGTACAGGGTGACGATCTTGACGTCCCTCATGTCCTGTGGTACAGCTCCCTCATTCCAACACTGACAGAGAACTGCGTGCAAAGGGTGCAGAAGAGAAGTCTTGCAGTGCTTGATGAGGTCTAGGGGAATTCCGTCGTTGCCAGATGCCTTCACTGATGCCAGGCTATCAATGGCCTTGCTGAGTTCGTCCGCAGTTGGCTCTGCATCAAGTTCTTCCATTACCGGCATGCACTTGATGGCATCGAGGGCTAAGGGGGACACCATGTTCTGTGTGGAGTAGAGGTCGGAGTAGTGTTCCGCCCATCTTTCCATCTGTTGGCTAGGATTGCTGATTACTTCCCCAGTGGAAGATTTGAGGGGGGGCGATCTTGCTCTGTGTTGGTCCCAGTGCCTTCTTGATGCCATCATACATTCCTTGGATGTTGCCTCTTTCAGCAGCACTCTGTATCTCTTCGCTGAGCTCTGTCCAGTACTCGTTTGCGCAGCGCCTGGCGTTAAGCTGAACCTTACTTCTGGCAGCCCTGAGGATTTGCAGGTTCTTCTCACTGGGTGACCGCTTATATTTGGTGAGTGCGGCACGCGTGGCCTCAACAGTGGGAGTCATCTCTGATAATTTGGCCTCAAACCAGTCGTGGGACTTCACAGTTTTCTTCCCAAAGGTGGCCATAGCAATGCGGTGCATAGTGTCTCGTAGCGTTTCCCATCTCTCAGTGGCAGAGTCTCTGGGCTGCAATGCATCGTATTCTCTCTGAAAGGCCTCTGCGAATTGTTCTACAAGATCTGGCTGAGACATCTTGCTGACGTCAATGCGAGGGTTCCCTTGTTTCTTTGAGCAGTGGAACTTCTTTGGTTGTAGCCTGATCTTGCAACATACCAGAGAGTGGTCTGTGTCGCAGTCTGCGCTGTGATAAGAGCGAGTGTGGAGAACGTTTTTGATAGCGGCACGTCTTACTAGGATCAAATCCAGTTGGTGCCAATGTTTTGAGCGGGGATGCCTCCAGGAGACTTTGTGCTGAGGCTTCGTCTTGAAGAAGGAGTTGGCGATGCACAGTTCATGGCAGGCGCAAAACTCAAGCAGTCGCTGTCCATTCTCATTCATTTTCCCCACTCCAAAGGAATCGAGGCAGACGGGCCATGAGTCATTGTCTGCACCCACTCTGGCGTTGAAGTCGCCCAGGAGAACAAGTTGTTCTGTCCTGGGGATGTTCCTTATGGTTGATGCAAGATTTTCGTAGAACTCATCCTTGATGTCTGGAGAGGCGGACAGAGTTGGGGCATAAACGCTGATGAGAGTGACATAGCCTTTGGTGGTGTTGAGGCGGAGAGTCAAGAGTCGTTCTGAATCGCCGCTGCCTGGTTCAATCATGTTCAGCAGGCTGTTCCTTACTGCAAAGCCTACTACGTGCTCTCTTGGGGCATCAGAACTCTTTCCTTGCCAGAAGAAGGTGTAGTCCCTTTCCTTTAGTGTTCCTGAGTCAGCCAGCCGTGTTTCCTGCAGAGTGGCAATGTCCACATTGAGCCTCTTTAGTTCGCTGTTTATGACGGCGGTTTTTCTGGCGTCGCTGATGTCTTGCAGATCTTGGGAGAGCCCAGGCATCATTGTTCGGACATTCCAACAGCCCAGTTTCATTGCTGATCCTTTTCCTGATCCGTTTCTTGAATTTGAATTTTTCTTTTTGTTTGGTGCGGTAATTAACGACCTGCTTGTCAGATTTTCTCCTAATCTTCATGCACCCAATGAAGAAGGCAGGTCGTGGCGGGACAGCACCTAACTGGCTGGGGGCTGCCCAGCTTAGGTGGGCGGTAGCTGTCCAGTAAGACACGAAGGTCTCTCCCACCATCAAAAGCAACCCCTGGCGTCAGCTCTACGCCAGTTGAGCAATGACTTATCACCGGTATCTGTTGCTTCCCGTGTTGTGCCGACACTAGTGTTAGTAGCGAGGCTGGAGTGTCCTCTCCAGGTCGTAGGTGCAGAGTGTTTGTGGATGAATGGACGGATGTAAGCCTGGGCAGTGTAATATGGAAGACAGGCTGTTGCCCATGCAACTTGTCCCCCCTCTCCACCTCGCTGACAGATCCAAAGGAACAGCGGGGCTGTTACGTTTTGGTGCCAACGCGGCCGCAGGAGCTGCCGGAAAGTGACAAAGTTTGCCATCCAACCGCCTTAGGGGCCCCACTCCGGATTTACTGTCAGAGTTTACTCCCTTAGCTAGATGGCCGCGGGTAGCTCTCCAGAGCTGGCGCCCTTTGATGGATCTAATTTATTTCCACCAGGGTTTCTAGCCACCCTCCTCACCATCCTCCTGAGAGGACTGGTGGGGTTGCTGGTTTAGTCGCCAGCAGTTCGACCGTGCGACAGGTAGTACTGGGTTCCAGGTTACCAGTAGCGGATACATCTATCCGACCTGACTGCATACATACATACATACATACATACATACATAATGCTACATAATATATACATGCATGCATGCACACATATATACATACATACGTACGTACGTACGTACATACATATGTACATACATACATACATATGTACATACATATATGCATACATGTTTACATGCATACATAGTTAGGTACGTACATACGTACATACATACATACATACATACGTACGTACGTACATACAAACATACATACATACATACATACATACATACTCACACACACACACACAATTAAGTACCAAACGCTATACGAGAGGATAGAAAAGCCGCAAGCATCAGTCTATGTAATTTTGGAGATATTTCTAAAAGAGACACGTTTTGACGTGTTGTTGGAAAAGAAGCGGACAACTGCTTCGTCTTTAAGGCATTGAGAGGGAATTCTATGTAGTTGGGCCAAAACTTGAGAAATTATTTTGGTTGAAGAGGTACGATTAAGAGAAACACTTGATATTTTAGATCTTTAGAAGTTTTTTTAGGACAGGAGTTCTGATGTACATGTTGACATAACATTCGAATTTAGGCATTGAAAGCAGAGTATGGTGATCATGTATATTTAGTTCTTGAGGTGTGGACAGTCAACACGCAAAGCCAGAACAAGATTGAGGCAGCCGAAATGTGGGTTCCAAGAAGAATGTTGAGAGTTCCATGGACACCAAAGAAAACAAACGAGATAGTCTTGATGGAGGCAGACACAAGAAGATCTGCGATAAAGAGGATTAGGAAAAGACATTTGTAGGACATTTTGTGAGGAAAGGGGGAATTGGAGCACCTGGTCACAACGGGAAAGCTGGAGGGAAAGAGAACAGCAGGTAGATCCAAGAAGACAATATCCGACTAACTTGCAGGGTTACTGAGGGCAGAGAGGGTGGAAGATGTACTTGCAGCGACAAGGGATAGATTCGTGTGGAAGGCCATGATCGACAACGCCATGAGGCAGGGCACATGATGATGATGATGAGTTCTTGCTTTGGTTGGTAGCCAATTTAGTTTTCACAAGAGAATTTTTGTACCTCACCATTTGCTCTCTCACAGGACACATTAAATGGTACGGTCATTAATTCTTTGGAATTAGGATAGCTTGTCATTAAAAAGACCGGATGAGACACAGTTACAGTTCGCCAATCTTGATAACTGGAAAACACAAACAGCTTGTTTGTGGCTTCAACAGAAAGAAACGGGTAGATTTTGATAATCTTACGCAAAAATAATCCCATAAAATGACACAAATACAATGTGTGTTGTGCATAGACATAATGACATGAAATGACACAAATATATCGTGTATGTACTTCACACAAAAATAATGTCATGAAACGACGCAATTATACGCAGTACTTTACACAAAAATGATGGCATGAAATCACACAAATATACCGTGTGCTTTACACATACATAATGGCATGGCGTGACAATCATATTGTATGCTTTACACAGATATAATGGCATCAAACCACACAAATATACCGTGTGCTTTACACATACATAATGGCATGGAGTGACAATCATATTGTATGCTTTACACAGATATAATGGCATCAAACCACACCAATATACCTTGTGCTTTCAACGAAAATAATGGCATGAAATCAAACAAGTAGATCATTTGATTTACACAGAAATAGTGGCACGAAATAACACAAATATGTAGTGTGCTTTACACAGAAATAATGGTATGAAATGACATAATCATATCGTGTGCTTTACACAGAAATAATGGTATGAAATGACATAATCATATCGTGTGCTTTACACAGAAATAATGGCATCAAATCACACAAATATGCCGTGTACTTTACACAAAAAGAATGGCACGAAATCACACAAATATTTCATGTGCTTCACACAGAAAGAATGGCATGAAATTACACAAATTACTGTACGCTTTACGCGGAAATAATGGCATAAAAATCACATACATCTATCTTGTGCTTTACACAAAAACAATGGCACCAAGTCACACATATGCTGTGTGTTTTTTTTACACAGAAAGAATGACAGGAAGTCACACAAACAGATTGTCACCATCGTGCAGACTAGTGAAGGGTGGTGCCAGCTGTGTGTCTCTTGCATGATGACAAAATCATGGCAATGATTGTGTCAGTGTCATTCTTATCGACAAAACCATGGCAACGATTCTGTCAATGGTGCTTTCTGTAGGCTAACTAACAATCATGGCGAGTGCACGGAGAGATGTAGTTTTGGTTCATAAACTTTAAGCTGATTAAAAAAAAAAGCGTTTTGCATTTTGTGAACATGGGCAGATATGAAATCATTTGAACTGAAAAGAACATGAAGGCGATGCCAACTGTTCCCGCACTTTGTTTCTGTTGACAATCAACTTTTTCGTCCTTGACTGTGGGGCATGTATGTAACATATTATAAAAGAAAGAGCATAAGAACATATAACGATGCTACATGTAATGTGTTTGTTTTTCGTCGTCTGGAAGGCAGTACAGACAACACCAAGAAGGCACTGTTCTTTATCGTTCTTTTTGTTTAAATCCCAGTCAACTGCGTAGAGCCATGTCAGGGCTATAACCGTTTCAAAACATATGCAATACTTCAACAGGAAAAAAAAAAGGAAAAGAAAATCAAATACACATATCTGCGCATTCGCGCACATATTCTAAGGAGATGCCCCTGGCGTTGACCATCCCGTCCAATTCATCACACAGGGGATTTAAAAAACACACCTGAATTCAAGTTTAAACACAACTAAGGACACTAAACATATGTAAGAACGGGTCTAAATTATCCGAAATTGCTTCTGCATACCTCATTTCCCTAAAGCCAAAAATGCATTTTGTACATGTACCCAGTTAACAATCGTAAGAGAAAATACGTAAGACTTTATTGAACACATACAGGTAAATAGACCAGCAAGGCAGAAAATGATAGGAAGAAATGATAGAAAGCAAAGGAACAAGGCAGAAACAAAGAGCGTGACAGAAAAAAAGGACATTTCTAGCACATAATTTCCATTTACACTGAAAGAACCTCCGGCAAACCCACGGGGGAAGGAAGGTACTAAAACGAGATTCCAACGAAACAGTCGAAGAAACGAATGAATTTCGTCTTTCTGAATAAAAGTTAGGAATCGAAGGTTTAGAAATAGTCTGTCAATAGATCTATCTACCTTCTTCACACTAGATATTGTGACAATAAAAGACCCCATGACAGTAGTTCTCCCACAAAAAAATCACAATGCACAGATTGTTCGTCTGAATCAGACATCACTTAGAGAACCATCACCCAGCATATGAATCAACCTGATCTGTTTGCCACAACGAAGTGAAAAATACTAAGTAGGTATAGGAATGCAAACACACATACACACACACACACACACACACACACACACACACACACACACACACACACACACACACACACACACACCCCACATACACACACACAAACAAACAAACACACACACACACTCTCTCTCTGTGTCTCTCTCTGTCTCTCTGTCTCTGTCTCTCTCTCTCTCTGTCTGTCTGTCTGTCTGTCTCTCACTCTCTCTCTCTATCTCTGTCTGTCTGTCTGTCTGTGTCTCTCTCTCTCTTAAAAACCACCCACCTGAAAGCGACAGTTCACCGGAGAGATAACAGCTTACAGGGAAAGCTCTGCTGGAAATTAGGCATTTGCCCACAATCATCAGAAGAAGAATCACCTGCACACAGTGCTCATTACTTCAGGACCCTCACTCACGACTGTGGTACACTACGAGACCAGTAAGCAGTTAGCAGTCGCCTTGGCCCAGTGATTAGCACAAGGGACGGACGACTGGGAGGTTGTAGATCTGAATCACAATCACTTTATAATTTCATGGTGGATTTTCCAGCCTCGAATAGATTTAACCTTGAGTAGGAAAGTGATATAAACTCACCTGAAAAACAACAACAACAACAACAGCAACAACAAACAAACCAAACCAAACCAAACCAAACCAAACCAAAATAAACCAAACCAAAACAAAACAAAACAAAATACCGACCAAACACACAAAACAGAGTCATCCAATTCATAGATGTGTCTTCGACAGCGTTGCTCAAACTTCCTGACCAGCACTGAAGGTGTCGGCATCTCCAAGGCCAAGCTGATTCCAGGAAACATTGCAATAAGTGTGCATGAATTCTTCTCAAAATCATAAACGGACGACGATTGCATTATTGTCTTCACGCAGTCCCCGATTACCTGTCAAGCCTACTTGAGATCTATCTTCCCTCACGTACCCTCCGCTCTGCCTCCGATCCTCTGACTTTTCGCTTTCCACGCACCAAGCTCAATACCTATGGTCCACGAGCCTTCTCTGTTTCTGGTCCGCTCTCCTGGAACAAACTTCCTCTCTCAGTCCGTCAGCAACCTACTTTTGTCTCCTTCAAGTCCGCTCTCAAAACTCACCTTTTCTCCTCTGCATAAAATCCTGATCTCACTCATCCCCCCCTCTGTAGCCTGTCTCCACTCGGAGGGGAATCACATTGTAATATATATTTGTATATAATATGCTCTCTATAATTTTCCATTGCTTTTATTCTTTTTCCCCATTTATAGCCATGTGTAAGTGTGTGTGTGTGCGTGTGTGTGCGCGTGTGTGCGTGCGTAAGTGTATGCTCAGCGCTTAGATTTGATTTTTATCGAGATTTTGCGCTATATAAATATTGTAATTATTATTATTATTATTATTATTTATCTTCAGTAATCATCAAAACGTTGCGAGAGTTAGGTCAGATCTTGCGGTCTTCACGTTCTTCTCTTACTGTCCTCTCACTTTCGGTTTCTCTTACCACATTGTGAATGTCAACAACTTTGATGTCAGTGGTTCATTTAGTTGTCTTTTAAAAGGACTATATCCACAGAGGGACACTTACAGCCCGTTAGGTTTGGGCGCTGAGTTCGAAAGCAGGTCACCAATTAGATTGGATTGGATTGGATGTTTAATATTTTTGTATTGATTGTTTGTTGTTGTTG
>CM060305.1:127193894-127218894 GCA_030674185.1 Monoplex corrugatus
CACTTGTAGTAGGACAAGATATGAGAACTCTCATGGTCTGATATAATAATAATGATTTAAGATCAAAACCAAACTTATAACATACTGTTACATGATATATTATATGACATATAAAGTTTATTGGAGCTTACGCTGTCAAGCCAAACACCTAAATTCCGTTTAAAGTCTTTTAACCCTTTGACTCCCGCACTCTGGCTGACGATTCTAACTTAATATGACTGACGATTCTAACTTAATATGACTGACGATTCTAACTGAACATGACAGACGACTCTAACTTAATATGACTGACGATTCTAACTGAACATGACAGACGACTCTAACTGAACATGACTGACGATTCTAACTTAATATGACTGATGATTCTAACTGAACATGACTGACGATTCTAACTTAACATGACTGACGATTCTAACTTAATATGACTGATGACTCTAACTTAACATGACTGACGATTCTAACTGAACATGACTGACTATTCTAACTAAACATGACTGACGATTCTAACTTAATATGACTGATGACTCTAACTTAACATGACTGACGATTCTAACAGAACATGACTGACGATTCTAACTAGTGCATACTGATACATGACTGACGATTCTATAACTGAACATGACATGATGACACTCTAACTTTAATCATGACTGATGGACTCTAACTAAACATGACTGACGATTCTAACTGAACATGACTGATGACTCTAACTAAACATGACTGATGACTCTAACTTAACATGACTGATGACTCTAACTTAACATGACTGACGATTCTAACTGAACATGACTGATGACTCTAACTAAACATGACTGATGATTCTAACTGAACATGACTGACGATTCTAACTGAACATGACAGACGATTCTAACTGAACATGACAGACGACTCTAACTGAACATAACTGACGATTCAAACTTAACATAACTGATGGCTCTAACTTAACGTGACTGATGATTCTAACTTAACATGACTGATGATTCTAACTTAACATGACTGACGATTCTAACTTAACATGACTGACGATTCTAACTTAACGTGACTGATGATTCTAACTTAACATGACTGACGATTCTAACTTAACATAACTGATGGCTCTAACTTAACGTGACTGACGATTCTAACTTAACATGACTGATGATTCTAACTTAACATGACTGACGATTCTAACTAAACATGACTGACGATTCAAACTTAACATGACTGACGATTCTAACTGAACATGACTGACGATTCTAACTAAACATGACTGACGATTCTAAATAAACATGACTAACGATTCTAACTTAACATAACTGATGACTCTAACTTAACGTGACTGATTATTCTAATTTAACATGAATGGCGATTCTAACTTAATATGACTGACGATTCTAGCTTAACATGACTGACGATTATAACATAAATTGACTGACGATTCAAACTTAATATGAATGACGATTCAAAGTTAGCATGACTGACGATTCTAACGAAACATGACTGACGATTCTACATGTAACTTAACATGAATGACGATTCTAACTGAACATGACTGACGATTCTAATTTAACGTGACTGACGATTCTAACTTAACATGACTGACGATTCTAACTTAACATGACTGACGATTCTAACTAAACATGACTGACGATTCTAACTTAACATGACTGATGGTTCTAACTTAACATGATTGATGGTTCTAACTTAACATGATTGATGGTTCTAACTTAACATGATTGATGGTTCTAACTTAACATGATTGATGGCTCTAACTTAACATGACTGATGGTTCTAACTTAACGTAACTGATGATTCTAACTTAACATGATTGATGGTTCTAACTTAACATGACTGATGATTCTAACTTAACGTGACTGATGACTCTAACTTAAACGTGACTGATGATTCTAACTTAACATGACTGACGATTCTAACTTAACATGAATGATGACTCTAACTTAACACGACTGACGATTCTAACTTAACATGAATGACAATGTTAACATAACATGACTGACGATTCAAACTTAACATGACATACGATTCTAACTTAACATGACTGACGATTCTAACTTAACATGACTGACGATTCAAACTTGACATTAATGACGATTCTAACTGAACATGACTGATGGTTCTAATGAACATGACTGATGATTCTAACTAAACATGACTGACGATTCTAACTTAACATGACTGACGATTCTAACTGAACATGACCGATGGTTCTAACTGAACATGACTGAAGATTCTAATTTAACATGACTGACGATTCTAACTGAATATGACTGACGATTCTAACTTAACATGACTGACGATTCTAACTTAATATGACTGACGATTCTAACTTAACATAACTGATGACTCTAACTTAACATGACTGACGATTCAAACTTAACACAACTGATGACTCTAACTTAACGTGACTGATGATTCTAACTTAACGTGACTGATGATTCTAACTTAACATGACTGACGATTCTAACTGAATATGACTGATGATTCTAACTTAACATGACTGACGATTCTAACTAAACATGACTGACGATTCTAACTGAACATGACTGACGATTCTAACTAAACATGACTGACGATTCTAACTTAACATAACTGATGACTCTAACTTAACGTGCTGATTATTGTAACTTAACATGAATGGCGATTCTAACTTAATATGACTTACGATTCTAACTTAACATGACTGACGATTCTAGCTTAACATGACTGACGATTCTAACTTAACATGACTGACGATTCAAACTTAATATGAATGACGATTCAAAGTTAGCATGACTGACGATTCTACATGTAACTTAACATGAATGACGATTCTAACTTAACATGACTGACGATTCTAACTTAACATGACTGACGATTCTAACTTAACATGAATGATGACTCTAACTTAACACGACTGACGATTCTAACTTAACATGAATGACGATTCAAACTTAACGTGAATGACGATTCTAACTTAACATGAATGACGATTCTAACTTAACATGACTGACGATTCTAACTTAACATGACTGACGATTCTAACTTAATATGAATGACGATTCAAAGTTAGCATGACTGACGATTCTACATGTAACTTAACATGAATGACGATTCTAACTAAACATGACTGACGATTCTAACTTAACATGACTGACGATTCTAACTTAACATGACTGACGATTCTAACTTAACATGAATGATGACTCTAACTTAACACGACTGACGATTCTAACTTAACGTGAATGACAATTTTAACATAACATGACTGACGATTCTAACTTAACATGACATACGATTCTAACTTAACATGACTGACGATTCTAGCTTAACATGACTGACGATTCAAACTTGACATGACTGACGATTCTAACTGAACATGACCGATGGTTCTAACTGAACATGACTGATGATTCTAACTAAACATGACTGACGATTCTAACTTAACATGACTGACGATTCTAACTGAACATGACCGATGGTTCTAACTGAACATGACTGAAGATTCTAATTTAACATGACTGACGATTCTAACTGAATATGACTGACGATTCTAACTTAACATGACTGACGATTCAAACTTGACATGACTGACGATTCTAACTTAACATAACTGATGACTCTAACTTAACGTGACTGATTATCTAACTTAACATAACTGATGATTCTAACTTAACATAACTGATTATTCTAACTTAACATGACTGATGACTCTAACTTAACGTGACTGATGACTCTAACTTAACATGACTGATGACTCTAACTTAACATGACTGATGACTCTAACTTAACGTGACTGATGATTCTAACTTAACATGACTGATGACTCTAACTTAACATGACTGATGGCTCTAACTTAACACGACTGACGATTCTAACTTAACATGAATGACAATTTTAACATAACATGACTGACGATTCAAACTTAACATGACATACGATTCTAACTTAACATGACTGACGATTCTAACATGACATGATTCAAAACTCTAACTTAACATGACTGACGATTCTAACATGACATGATTCAAAACTCTAACTTAACATGACTGACGATTCTATCTTAATACGAATGACTATTCTAACTTAACATGGCTGTCGATTCGAACATAACATAACTGAAGATTTAAAATGAACATTACTGACGATTCTAATTTAACATGAATGACGATTCTAATTTAACATGACTGACGATTATAACAATTTTACATGAATGATGATTCTAACTTAACACGAATGACAATTCTAACTTAACATGATTGACGATTCTTACTTACCTCTGCCATGTCTCTGACGTGATCAAACAGTCTGAGGTAGTAGGCAATGGTGCCATCCATCCATCTCCACATGTGCTGGTATCTGTGGATTGTGCTCACTTCAACTCGACAACCATTTATTGTCAGATTAACTAATGTTGTACTGACGAGAATGATTAACAAGGCGAATCATGACAACTGAAATATAACAAAGCAATAGAGACACAGAAAACAAGTTACAAGCATTTACTGTGTTTTCATGCATGCCCACTGTTATCATATTTAAAGAGTTTCATGTTGTGAGGACACAACTTTTCCTTCCTGTTTAGGAAACATTGAAGACAATTAGCATCTGATATACGATACAAATGTACACATGGATTTATATATGTAATAGGATCATGGTAGGAGAAAAGGCTCAATACCTTCTACCTGAGAAGCCTACTGCGCATACTCGGCATTTCCTGGCAAGACAAGGTGACCAACACCGAAGTCTTGACCCGCGCTGGCCTCCCAACCATGCATACCATGCTGAGACAGCGTCGGCTGCGCTGGTTGGGCCACGTTCGCCGCATGGAAGATGTTCGCATCCCAAGAGACATCCTTTATGGTGAGCTTGCCACAGGGCAGAGAAACACTGGCCGCCCACAACTGAGATACAAAGACGTTTGCAAACGTGACATGAAGGCGCTTGAGATCAACACTGAGTCCTGGGAGGACCTCGCAGACGACCGCAACAGCTGGAGAACCACTCTCAAGAAACAGCTGCGGATTGTGAGGACAAACTGTCAACTGATGCAGCAGAAAAGCGAGTCCGCAGAAAAAGGGTGACAGCCAACAGACCAGCATCAGCATACACATGCGACCGCTGCGACAGAGACATGCCTCTCTCGCATTGGTCTCTACAGCCACAGGTGACGCTGCTTGGACCAATCAGACAGCCCATCTAGACATTAAAATGGATGTACTTTGTCCATGGTCAGCCATGACCGAGGGAGGCCTACTAGGATCATGATGAAAGTACCAAAAATAAAGTTATCAGCATGCAAGAAAAGAGGGGTGGGGGGATAATAAGACAAAGAATCACTGACATCAATTATCATGTAAGTTGATGATGCTTGATGAAACATCGCACAACATGATGCGATTTAATGTAATTAACCAACAAAAATGTTTGAACATTATGTCTATAAACATACCCTTCACGGACCTACAAAGCGACATTGGCTCACCTCCACTGACATTCAGAATCCTGCATTCTGCCCTTCTTTAATCAACGCTTAACGACATCTCAGGACACTGAAGACTGTGTTCTTCTTGTTTTTCTTCATCTGAGATCATGGCTGTAATTCTATGTTGCCGTGATTTTGCTATGACAGATCATCATTGCAACATTATTTTTAAATCAGACTACCTTTTGTCATAAGGATCAGTTAAAAAGACGACATAATGGCTACCTGGCTAAACTTGTCTCTCAGCGAAAAAGCTACTTACTGCGAGCTTTCATCGGCGATCCGGCCGACTTCTTCAGCGCAACTGCTGGGTTGAGAACTGGCTTCAGTGCGCACGCCGTGAGCGAACTCACGACAGTGCGACTGAATAAGTGAAGAGTACACCGATGGCAGGTTGTGTCGGCCCCGGTCACGGTTGAGGGTGGGGTTCCTTGCGGCGATGTAGACTGCCTCCTTTACTCCCCTCTGGAATCATCTTGCTTCTTTGTCGAGAACTTGCACACTGTCCTTTTCAAAGTGGTGTTGGGTGTGGGTCAGATGTTTCCCCCACTGGAGAGGACTCACGTTTGTGTTCTTTTAATCTTTTGTGCAAGCTGCGCTCAATTTCGCCAATATAACTTTGGTCACAGTCCTGGCAGTCTGTCTTGTATATCACCCCTGATTTGTCCAATTTGTCTGTTTTGTCTTTGGGGTGGACTAACTGGCTTCTGATGGTGTTGGTGGGCTTGGCGTTGTTGATGTAAGTTCATCCTAGTCTTTCTTCCTTCTTTCCTCTTCCATCTTTCCTCTTCACGTTCTTCTTGCCATTTACTGTTGCTTCAATACGAACTGTGTGATTTTGTTGACAAAGCTGTGGACTCAAGATTTGGTATTCTTGAGTTCAGTCCCAGCCTGCACCACCACCACCACTACCACTACCACCATGTGTGCGTGTGCGTATGTATGTGTGTGTCAGTGTGTATGTGTGTGTGTGTTGTGTGTGTGTGTGTGTGTTTGTGTTTGTGTTTGTGTGTGTGTGTTTGTGTGCTTGTGTTTGTGCGTGTGTTTGTGAGTGCGTGCGTGCGTGCGTGCGTGTGTGTGTGTGTGTGTGTGTGTGTGTGTGTGTGTGTGTGTGTGTGCGTGTGTGTGTGTGTGTGTGTGTTTGTGTTCGTTTGTTCTTTGATTGAACATCTTTTCACTATGAGTGATATTAGACAAAGCATGTGTGTGTGTGTGCGTGTGTGTGTGTGCATATGTGTGTTTGTATATGCGTGCGCGGGTGTGTGTGCGTTTGTGTTGTTGTGTGTGTGTGCGCGCGCGTGTGTGTATGCGTGTGCGTGTGCGTGTGTGTGTATGTGTGTATGTGTGCGTCTATGTGTGTGTGCATGTGTTTGTGTGCATGTGTGTGTGTATGTGTGCACCTGCCTATGCACCATTTTGTGGGGATTGCTCTCGACAACCATTTAAGACGACAAAGTCGCGGTGTACTCACATGGGCGGGGAAGTGGTAACTGCAAGCTGAAGTCCCACATAAATTCGTTTCATCTGACTGTAGGGAAGGAGCCGGAATATTTCCTTGATTTCTTCTTCAGTGTTGAGACTGGCTAACCGTAAACCTCGACTGTCACATTCGTGCGCGGCATGAAGCCACGTCAGGCCGTTCCCGTTATACCTCATACCCGAACCGTAATAGTAACATCGATCGGCCACAGCGAATAAACCAGCAGAGCAGGTGACATTAGATAAGGGTTGGGAATAAGAACATCCCTGTTCGTCTTCTCCGTTCAGACAATCCCACTGGAGGTTACAAGGAAAGTGTAGACTGAACGTTGTCCAAAACAGAACAGAACAGTTCCACTGACGATCTTCTAATTGCTGAGGATGAGCATCATCAGCATGGAAGCTGAACGTCATCTTGAAGCCCTTCGTTTCCAAGTCAATCGTACTATAAAACCTCAGAGAAAGTCTGCTACTTTTATGAATCTCCGGCCCCGGTGCTGGCTTGCTGCACAGTCTTCGGACTTCGTAATATTTTCGGGTAGAGCACTGACGCCAATAGAAGAGCGAAAGGAAGTCATAACGTTCGTCACAGCCTCCTGAAGTTCCTCTGCTAGTCACAGCCAGGTCCAGCAACAGGAAAGCGGTCATGATGACGTAGCGTTCTGGGGCGGTGAGAGTGAGGCAAGTGTCCATGTTGTGCGGGTAGGGGTTGTTCTGGGCCAGTCCCGGAGTTTGGACATAGCCTGTGTGTGGTACTGGCGAATCTTCATTGAGCATATCACTTTTGACTCCATCGTCAATACTCTGACGATGTAGATGTGACGATCGTATATTCAGATATACACCCCATACTCTCTCTCTCTCTTCTCACTCTCTCTTCCTTCTCTCTCTCTCTCATTTTATTCCTTCTCTCTCTGCCTCTCTCTATCTCTCTCTGTCTGTGTCTCTGTCTGTCTGTCTGTCTGTCTGTCTCTCTTCCTTTTCTCTCTCTCTCTCTCCCTCGTCTTTACATGATATATTCTGGACCTATCCAATATTAATTTACACACACTCACACATCCCTTTCACAATCGAGATCGCCCAATTGATTAAGTTTTGAACTCTGGCTCATGTGACCTGCAATAAATAAGATTTTCAACATAAAGAGTGAATGGCCCCTTCCACCGAAATAAATCAAACCATTGTAAACAAATAGTTTGGGGAAAAAATGAAAACAAGTTTAACAATTTCCTTTGTGTTTTGCCAGTGAAGAAGACAGGCAAAAACAAAAGAGATAGATAAATGATCTTACTCTTTTCAGGCAAAAACAAAGCAGATACATAAACTGTCCTACCCCTTTCTAACCAAGCGATCATCATCATCATCATCATCATCAGGTGCCCTGCCGCATGGCGTTGGCGATCATGGACTTCCATCTGTCTCTATCTCTCGTTGCCCCTAGCATCTCCCCCACCCTCCTCGTCCCCAGCCACTCTGCAAGTCCGTCCAGTATTTTCTCCCTGGGTCTACCTGGTGCTCTCTTTCCCTCCAGCTTTCCCGTTGTGACCAGGTGCTCCAAATCCCACTTCCTCATAAAATGGCCTATAAATGTTGCCTGTCTTTTCCTAATCTTCCTTATGAGTGATCTACTTGTGTCTGCCTCCATCAAGACTGTCTCGTTTGTTTTCTTTGCTGTCCATGGAACTCTCAACATTCTTTTAGAAACCACATCTCGGCTGCCTCAATCTTGTTCTGGCTTTGCTTGTTGACTGTCCACGCCTCACATCCGTACAACAGTATTGGTTCTAAGTAACATTCAAGAACTCTCTTCCTGATGTTAATTGATAGGCATTTGTTGGTAAGAATGCTTGTCATCTTCTTGAATGCTGTTTTGGCTGGGCCGATTCTGCCGACTATTTCTGATGTGCATCTCCCGTCTGATGAAATGATCGTTCCCAGGTATTTAAATTTATCAACCTGAACCAAGCGATAGGCAGAAACAAACCCCATACATCAAAACAAGGACTATGCGAAGAAAACAGATAGACGTGGGCTGGGCAACACGTCTCTTTTCTGGTGTTATGCCAAGGATCTTTAGCGAAATTGTGATCCTCATAATGACTGACTCTCTTAAATCTCTTTGACTCTTGTTCAGTTGATAGGGACACACACAGACACATACAAGCACACACACACATACACACACATGTTTATCTATCTATCTATCTATCTATCTAATCTATCTATCTATCTAATCTATCTATCTATCTATCTATCTACCTATCTATCTATCTATCTATCTGTCTGTCTATCTATCTGTATATCTGTCTGTCTGTCTGTCTATCTATCTGTCTAACTGTCTATTTATCTATCTATCTATCTGTCTGTCTGTCTGTCTACCTATCTGTCTGTCTGCCTACCTATCTGTCTATGTCTGTCTGTCTATGTATGTATGTATGTATGTATGTATCTGTCTGTCTGTCTGTGTTGTCTATATATATATATTTATCTGTATCTATCTATATACGTCTATATCCATCCATCCATCATCGGTCCATCCAACTATCCACCCATCCTTCCAACTATCCATCCATCCATCCATCCATCCATCAGTTCATCCATTCATCCATTCGTCCATTCATCCATTCATCCATCCATCATCCATCCATCCATCCATCCATCCATCCATCCATCCGTCCGTCCATCCATCCATCCATCCGTCCATCCATCCATCTCTCTGTGTGTATATTTCTGTATCTCTCTGTCTGTCTCTCTCACTCACTCTCCCCCTCCCCCATATACATATACATATGTATATATATATATGTATATATATGTATATATATATATATATATATATATATATATATATATATATATATATATATATGTATGCGCGCGTGTGTGTGTGTGTGTCTGTGTGTGTCTGTGTGTGAGGAAGTGTTTTTCCTGTAACATCCAACCGCATATGATATCTGAAATTTTCAGCACACTGCCTACTGCAAACATTACATTACCTCGTGGTTCGAATGGCACTTTCAATCCTAATGGCGTACCGCCATCCCCTGTCCCCGAATGGACTTATTCATATATGCACACCTATTCATCATATGACTTATTCATATGTGAATACTCATTTATCATACATGTATACATATATGCACACATATATATATATATATGAATATGTATGTATATACATAATATATATGTATATATATATATATATATATATGTATATATACATATATATATATGTGTGTGTGTATGTATATATTGTCTTACCTAGTGTTTGACCAAGAAAGATCTTCTCCAGCGAGGGTCTGTGATTTCTCGTTTCAGTGGAAGTGATGCTTGCAAAGTGCAAATCCAGATGTACGCTTTCCCGGGATTTGGTGAAGTTAGCTCTAATATTGATGAACACTATGTTGGAGAAACTGTACTCCACAAGCGGTAAAACTGTGCAGTTGCCATTCCATTTCTCGTGCCATCTGGGCCATCGTGGTGGATCGGAGATAAAGAATTCTCGCTGGTGTGCGATACCACTTGGAAATAGAAAATGGACAGAAGGAAGGAAAAGGTTTGATAAGATGTGACATAAGAAGAACAGCGGATAGGACTGAGCCATTAGAAAACATGACATGTCTGGATCCCAACAAAGATATGGATTCGAGCCGTAGGCCTATAGGCTACGCCATGATTATTTTGAACTCACCGTGTGTGTATGCATGTATCTGTGTGTGTGTGCGTGCGTGCGTGTGTGTGTGTGTGTGTGTGTGTGTGTGTGTGTGTGTGTGTTTGTATATGTGTGTGAGATTGTGTATGTGTGCGTGTGTTCGTGTGTGTATCAGTGTGTGTTTGTGTGTGTGTGCATGTGTATGTGTGACACAGATGATGTCAGATGGTGGAGTGACACACGGATGATGACAGATAATAGAGTGACACACACATGATGACAGATGACGGAATGACACACACATGATGACAGATGATGGAATGACACACACATGATGACAGATAATACAGTGACACACAGATGATGACAGATGATGGAATGACACACACAGATGATGACAGATAATAGAGTGACACACACAACGATGATGACAAGATGATGATGAGTGACACACACATGATGACAGATGATGGAATGGACACACAACAGATGATGACAGATAATAGAGTGACACACACATGATGACAGATGATTGAGTGACACACAGATGATGATAAGATGATGGGGTGACACACAGATGATGACAGATGATTGAGTGACACACAGATGATGACAGATGATTGAGTGACACACACATGATGACAGATGATGGAATGACACACAGATGATGACAGATAATACAGTGACACACACATGATGACAGATGATTGAGTGACACACAGATGATGATAGATGATGGGGTGACACACAGATGATGACAGATGATTGAGTGACACACAGATGATGACAGATGATTGAGTGACACACAGATGATGACAGATGATGGAATGACACACACAGATGATGACAGATAATACAGTGACACACAGATGATGACAGATGATTGAGTGACACACAGATGATGACAGATGATGGGGTGACACACAGATGATGACAGATATAGAGTGACACACAGATGATGACAGATATAGAGTGACACACACATGATGACAGATGATGGAATGACACACGGATGATAATAGATGATGGAGTGACACACAGATGAGACAGATGATGGAGTGACACACAGATGATGACAGATGATGGAGTGAAAAACAAGATGATGACATAGAGATGACAGAATGACAACAAGATGATAACAGATGATGACGGATGATGACAGTACACAGATGATCAGATGATGGAGTGACACACAGATGAGACAATGATGGATGACACACAGATGATGACAGATGATGGAGTGACACACAGATGATGACAATATGATGGAGTGACACACAGATGATGACAGATGAGGAGATGACACACAGATGATGACAGATGATGGAGTGACACAGATGATGATAATACAGTGACACACGATGATGAATGGAGTGACACACAGATGATGACAGATGATGGAGTGACAACACAGATATGATGACAGATAGATGAGAGGACACACAGATGAGACAGATGATGGAGTGACACACAGATGATGACAGATGATGGAGTGACACATCAGATGATGGATGATAAGAAATAGATGAGAAGATGATGACACAGATGATGACAGATGATGGAGTGACACACAGATGATGACAAATGATGGAGTGACACACGATGATGACAGATGATGGAGTGACACACAGATGATGACAGATGATGGAGTGACACACAGATGAATAGATGATGGAGTGACACACAGATGATGACATGATGATGGAGTGACACAAGATGATGACAGATGATGGAGTGACACACAGATGATGACATATGATGGAGTGACAACAGATGATAACAGATGATGGAGTGACACCAGATGATGACAGATGATGGAGTGACAACGGATGATGACAATGATGAGTGACACACGGATGATGACAGATAATACAGTGACACACAGATGATACAATATGAGTGAACACGATGATGACAGATGATGGAGTGAACACAGTGATGACAGATGATGGAGTGACACACAGATGATGGAGTGACACACAGATGATGACAATGATGGAGTGAACACAGATGATGACAGATGATGGAGTGATACACGATGATGACAGATGATGAGTGAACACGATGATGACAGATGATGGAGTGACACACAGATGATGACAGATGATGGAGTGACACACAGATGATGACAATGATGAGTGACACACGGATGATGACAGATGATGGAGTGAACACAGATGATGACAGATGATGGAGTGACACACAGAGATGATAGATGATGGAGTGAACACAGATGATGACAGATGATGGAGTGACACTAGATGATGACAATGATGAGTGATACACGGATGATGACAGTGATTGAGTGACACACAATGATGACAGATATGAGTGACACACAGTATGACAGATGATGAGTGACACACAGATGATGACAGATGATGGAGTGAACACAGATGATGAAGATATGGAGTGACACACAGATGATGACTTGATGGAGTGACCAAGATGATGAAGATGATGGAGTGAACTAGATGTGACATATGATGGAGTGATCACAGATGATGACAGATAATAGTGACACACAGATGATGACAGATGATTGGTGACACACGATGATACAGATGTGGAGTCACACAGATGATGACAGATAATAGTGAACACAGATGATGACAGATGATGGAGTGAACACGTGATGACAGATGTGGAGTGAACCAGATGATGACAGTATAGTGACACAGTGATGAGATAGTGACACACAGATGATGAGTGTGAGTGAACAGTGATGACAGATGATGGAGTGAACACGATGATACAGATGATGGGTGAACACGATGAGAAGATGATGGAGTGAAAAGATGAGAAGTTGGAGTGACACACAGATGATGATGGATGACACACATGATATGACAGATGTGAGTGACACAAGATGTGACAGATGATGGAGTAACACGATATACATATGATGGAGTGACACGTATGACTATGATGGGTGAACACGGATGATGACAGATAATACAGTGACACACAGATATGACAGATGATTGAGTGACACACGAGAGACAGTATCAGTGACACAAGATGATGAAGATATGAGTGACACAAGATGATACAGATGATGGAGTGACACAAGATGATGAATGATTGAACACGATGTACAGATATGAGTGACAACAGATGAGACAGATATGGTGACACACAGATGATGACAGATGTGAGTGAACACAGATGATGACAGATATACAGTGAACAAGTGAGCAGATGAGGAGTGACACACAGAGATGAAGATATGAGTGACACACAGATGATGAAGATATGAGTGCACACAGATATGAGTGAACAGAGATGGAGTGAACACAGATGATGACAATGATGGAGGACACACGATGATGACAGATGATGGAGGACACACAGATGATGAAGATGATGGGTGACAAGTGATTAGTGATGGAGTGACACAAGATGATGACAATGATGGAGTGAACACGATGATGACAGATGATGGAGTGACACACGATGATGACAGATGATGGAGTGACACAGATGATGAAATATGGAGTGACACACAATGATACAGATATGAGTGACACACAGATGATGAAGATATGGATGACACACAGATGACAATGAGGAGTGACACACAGATATGAGAGATGGAGTGACACAAGATGATGACATATGATGGAGTGAACACGATGATACAATATGAGTGACACACAGATGATGACAAGATGGAGTGACACACGATGATGACAGATGATGGAGTGACACACAGATGATGACAGATGATGGAGTGATACACAGATGATGACAGATAGAGTGAACACGATGATGACAGATGATGGAGTGAAACGATGATGACAGTGTGGAGTAACACAGTAGACAGTGATGGTGACAACAGTGTGAAGAGTGATACACAGATGATGACAATGATGGAGTGACACACAGATGATGAGTGATGGATGACAATGATGGGTGTACACGATGATGAGATAGGAGTGAACAAGATGATGACATGATGGAGTGAAACAGATGATGAAGAGTGAACACAGATGATGACAGATGATGGAGTGTACACGGTGATACAATGATGGATGAACACGATGTACAATGATGGAGTGAACAGGATGATGAGATGATGGAGTGACCACAGATGATGACATATAAGTGACACACGATGATGAAGTGATGATGAACACGTGATGACTGATGGGTGACCACAGATGATGACGATGTGGAGTGACAAGATGATGACAGATTGGGTGACCATGATGATCATTGATGGATGAACACGATGTGACAGATAATACAGTGACCACAGATAAGATATTGATGAACACGATATAAATGATGGATACACAGATGAGACAGATATAGTGACACACAGATGATGGAGTGACACACAGATGTGAATAATCAGTGAACCAGATATGACGTATGCGTGACACAGATGATGACGATGATGGAGGACACACAGATGATGAAGTGATGGGTGACCACAGATTGGTGAACAGAGATGAGATGATGGGTGACCAAGATGAGATAGATGAGTGAACAAGTGAGACAGATGATGGAGACACACAGATGATAAATGATGGAGTGACACACAGATGATGACAGTATGAGTGACACACGATTCAGAGATGGATGACACACGTTGAATGATGGAGTGAAACATTATGAATGTGGAGTACACGTTGACAGATGATGGATGAACACAGTATAAGTGCACCGGATGATGACATGATGATGACATAGCATGATGGAGTGACACGATGATGACAGATAATCAGTGACACAAGATGAGAAGATGATGAGTGAACCGATATGACATGATGGTACACACAATGAGGAGTGATACCAAGACAGATAATAGTGACACACAGATATACAATTGAGTGACACACAGATGATGACAGATGATGGAGTGACACACAGATGATGACAGATGATGGAGTGACACAAGATTACTGAACAGATGATGGAGTGACACACAGATGATGACAGATGATGGAGTGACACACAGATGATGACAGATGATGGAGTGACACACAGATGATGAGTGATACACGATGATGAAGATGATGGAGTGACACATAGATGATGACATATGATGGAGTGATACACAGATGATGACAGATGATGGAGTGACACACAGATGATGACAAATGATGGAGTGACACACAGATGATGACATATGATGGAGTGACACACAGATGATAACAGATGATGGAGTGACACACAGATGATGATAGATGATGGAGTGACACACAGATGATGACTATGATGGAGTGACACACAGATGATGATAGATGATGGAGTGACACACGATGATGACATATGATGGAGTGACACACAGATGATAACAGATGATGGAGTGACACACAGATGATGACAGATGATGGAGTGACACAGGATGATACATATATGATGACACACGATGATGACAGATATACAGTGACACACAGATGATACATATGATGGAGTGATACACGATGATGACAGATGATGGAGTGAACACGTTACAGATGATGGAGGCACACAGATGATGGAGTGACACACATGATGATGACATAGATTGGAGTGACACATGATGATGACAGTATGATGGAGTGATACACGGATGATGACAGATGATGGAGCGACACACAGATGATGATCAAATGATGGAGTGACACACAGATGGGAGTGACATGATGTGACATGAGGAGTGACACACGATGATACATATGATGGAGTGAACACACATGATGACAGATGATGGAGTGATACACGGATGATGACATATGATGGAGTGACACACAGATGATGAGAAGATGGAGTGACACACGATGATGACAATGATGGAGTGACACACAGGATGATGAACAATGATGGAGTGATAACGGATGATGACAGATGATGGAGTGACACACGGATGATGACATATGATGGAGTGACACACAGATGATGACAGATAATGAGTGACACAACGGATGATGACATATGATGGAGTGACACACGGATGATGACAGATGATGGAGTGACACACAGATGATGACAGATATACAGTGACACACAGATGATGACAGATGTGAGTGATACACGGATGATGACAGATGGTGATCGAGATGACACACAGATGATGGAGTGATACACAGATGATGACAGATGATGGAGTGACACACAGATGATGACAGATGATGGAGTGATACACGGATGATGACAGATGATGGAGTGACACACAGATGATGACAGATGATGGAGTGACACACAGATGATGACAGATGATGGAGTGAACACAGATGATGACAGATGATGGAGTGATACCACGGATGATGACAGATGATGGAGTGACACATAGATGATGACAATGATGGAGTGATACACTGGATGATGACAGATGATTGAGTGAACATAGATGATGACATATGATGGAGTGACACATAGATGATGACAGATGATTGAGTGACACATAGATGATGACAGATGATTGGAGTGACACATCGATGATCTGATGTTACGTTTGTTGGATCTTACGCTGACAAAGGCCAGTTGCCGGAAATTTGGGCCCGTCTTGTCTTGTATTAAATATGTGTGCTTGTTTTGTGTGTGTGTGTGTGTGTGTGTTGTGTGTGTGTGTGTGTGTGTGGGTGTGTGATGTGTGTGTGTGGTGTGTGTGTGTGTGTGTGTGTGTGTTGTGGTGTGCGTGTGTGTTTGTCAGTTTGTTTTTGTTTTTTGATTTTGGTTCATGTTTGTTTGAACCGCGGGCAGTCATACTTGTTTTGGATTTCGTCTTCCTCGTCAAGGTATCTTCATTTCTCTATTTCATAATAAGCACCTTTGGGATGCAGTTGTCTTCCACACAGATAATATGTCCTGTCCCAACGAAGCAGCTATTTGATAGATTGAAAACCTCCTGCATTTGTCGTGCCACTCTTCTTCACAAACTTCAAGGTTGGACACTCGATCTTGCCACGTGATGCTGCAGGTCTTGCACGGACAATTCTGTGGAACGTTCCATGATCTTGAATGTGCCGTTCAAAGGTAGTCTTAGTCTCGCAGCAGCACAGCAAGGCATTCAGAACTACTGCTCTGGACACAGCAACCTGCTCGGCGAGCCTGACATCATGGTCCTACCGCCATCCCTTGGTCAGCCGTTCAAAGGCAGAGCAAGCCTTGGACATGTGCAGCGCCAACTCTAGCATTAATTATATCCATAACTGCTCAATGCACCCACAATGAATAGAAGTCTAATCTAACCACCACACTTCAGAGCCAGATTGTACAACAGGTTGACACTGAGAATCAAATTTAATATTGTGGTGGATGTCTCTCTCACCTGTCTCACCTGTCGGCGTCACCGGGTTCAGTGTTGGCCGTTGCACTCGTTGACACAGTTGTTCTCTTCCAAATGGCTCTGTCTTGACTTCTGTGAACAACTTCTTGAATATTTAGGCCAGTGATGTTGGTTATGTTCTCGATGTGTGAGACTGGAGGTCTGCCTTTCTTCCTTTTTGCCTTGAAAAAAAAGAAGAAGCACTGCACTGTAACAGATGAATCAAAAGAATATCCGTTAACAGCGTATAACTTTTGCATGATATGTAGATGAGCAAATATTTAGCCCTTCTTGGAAGATCCTTTCATACCAAAACGAAGTCAAACGTGTGGAGAAAATTATCAGTTAAGTACTAATAAACATTGACCATAGGCATGACCTCAATATCATGCCACCATCTTTCTCTCGCATCCTAACACGAGAGAGAGAGGAGAGAGAGCAAGAGTGTGAGAGAGAGAGGCAGAAAAGCAGAGAGAGAGAGAGGGAGAGAGAGAGGAGAGAGAGAGGGAGAGAGAGAGGAAGAGACGGAGAGAGACAGAAGAGAGAGAGAGAGAGAGAGAGAGAGAGAGAGAGAGAGAGAGAGAGTGAGTGAGAGAGATAGAGACAGAGACAGAGAGGCCGAAAAACAGCGAGACGGAGAGATTGAGAGAGAGAGGGAGGGAGAGGGGAGAGAGACAGAAAGAGAGAGAAAGAGAGAGAGAGAAAGCGAGAGAGAGAGAGAGAGAGAGAGAAAAGAGAGTGACAGAGACAGAGAAAGAGAGGCAGAAAAACAGAGACAGAGAGAGGTAGAGAGAGATGGAGAGAGAAAGAGACAGAGGCAGAGACAGAGAGAGACACAGACAGACAGATAGACAGACAGACAGTCACCTGTCGCTGATACTGATGGAGAGAGCTGTACAGGGTTGCAAGCTGTTCAGAGTGATCTTGAAGACAGTATTTTGCTGTCCCTGTATCTGTACTGAACACTGGCTGTCGCTGTCAATATAGTCCCCAATGTAAATGTAGCCACCGCTGGTATAATGGTATCTCGTACGGCACTCTGTCAATAAACAAAAAGTTGGTAGCGTCTTACTTCCTCCAGTCGGAAAGTCTGATTTCTACTCTGCCTGGTTAATCCTTGAGGGAAAATGAAAGATATTTTCCCGATCTCCCAGGTCCAGAGTATGTGCAGACCCGCTAAAGCCTGAACCCAATCGCATGGGAAACATCAAATACGCACGTTAAAGGTCCTTTGTAAGCTATATCAGTATACGGTCGTTCGTGGAAACACACACATACACATATTGTACACAACACACACACATGTACACACATGTACACACACACACACACACACACACACAACACACAACACACACGCACATACACACATATACACACATACAAACACACTTACGCACATGCACACACACACACACACTGATTTTTTGTTTTGTTCAATATTTGTTTTTGAACAAAGTTCGTTCTTCATTTGGATAGTTGAAAAACTAATTGAAACACACACACACACAAACACACACACACACAGAGACATACATACATACATACACACACACACACACAATCATACACACACACACACACAAACACACACACACACATAAACACACAAACATAACACAACACACACACACACAACACACACACACACACACGCATTCAAGATGGCGGAGATTGCTAACTGGTAAAATTCCGGCAGTCAGAGACATCGTGGATCAGTCCAAAATGACCAGGACAAGAAGAAGCCGCCTTGCTCAGCAGAAGCAAGAAGATACGACAGTGAGAATGGCCGATCAGGAGATCCAAACGACTAGCGACGAGGGAAATGAGACCGAAAAGGCTGAGATTGTCCGTACAAATGGCGCTTCGACCGCGGTTCTCACTGGTACGCAGAGTAGGACAACACACACCACGTCTGTACTCAGCTCTGCGGAACTGGTGAGTACGATTGTCGAACTCAAAAACATCGTACTGGAAGCAAGCAAGTAAATTCTCTAGAAAGGACTGTGCTTGCGCAGATCTCGGACCGGTCGACAGCAACCACCACCACCAAGATCACCAGTAACAGTCAGACACAGACAGATCTCCATGAAACAAATCCCACGTACGCAGACGTTCTCAAACAGAAACCAACACGCAGACAGGACGACCAACAGCCCCCAAAATCAGACAAAACAACAAGTAGCAGCAATAGGCCTAAATCAAAGCGAGCGAAAATAGCGACCGAGAAGGCAGCCAAAGGCGGGAAAGAACAACATGACATCAAAAAAGCTAAAGACGTCACTTCACAGCCGAAACATTCAACGTCACACACTAAGAAGATACCAGAACAATGTAAGAAGAATCACGACCTTCCCTACGTTTTGACTGTCCACGATTCGGTGCTGACAGGTGTCAATTCAAGACGACTGGGACGATCTTACGGTTTTGAAGGAGACTCGTGTGCTGTGAATAACATTCCTGACATAAAAGGCTCTTTTATTTGACAATCTTGACAATCCTGCTGATTGTATCGTTTTTCATTGTGGTGTCCACGAACTAAATAACAAAGACATCGCAGCAACTACTCAACATCTCGCTTCTTGCATAAAACATGCAGCACAAACACACCCAACATCAAAGATAGTTATCAGCAAGATTGCCCCTGTCCGACATGCACATACGGAGGTTCAGCGGAATTTGTTCAACGCTTTCTTGTCCGCTGAGCTTGTTGACATAAAAAACATTTCTTTTGTTTCACATGAAAACCTCCGTACTAACCAGCACTTTCTATACGACAATATATACCCCACTGGCAGAGGAAGCAGCGTGATAGCGGGGAACCTTGGACGACACGTTCGAGATTTGTTTTGGGAGACCCCTAAGAGAACAACACGATCACGTTCTTCACGGCTACACTCCTCCAGATTCCCCCTAGGACGGTTCCACCATTTTGCTACTGCGAACCGTGGTGGCTGCCATATGATATGTTTTAGTAGATCTACAGTTATCAACGATTCCTGTCACAGGACTTTTTCCACATCATCTCTGACAATTCGTCAGATTATAAGGACTCAGTCAGACTATAATCTCCGTACATTTGACGGCGTGTATACCATTGTTTCATTTATTTGTAATTTGTTTCTGTTCGTAATCACCTCTTATCTCTATTAGAAGGACTTTTCCCCATAGTTTTACTTACATTTTTGTTCTACCTTTCAATAGTAGCCTAAGTAATTAATGGTTTCTTTCTGGCCATTTTTATCGTACATAGAAAACCAAAGTCTTCGTGATTATCAAACAGATAACCAATAATTTAACATAAGAGACTAGCCAACAATGAAATTGCGCCAACAATCACAAATCAAATTTTTGCAGTGGAATTGTAGATCTATTTCCACCAATTCCGCATACCTGGAACATTTTCTCTCATCAAATCAGTGTGAAGTTTTAATTTTGCAGTCGCTTAATGTTATCCCAACCAAACTTCCCAATTTCCAAAATTATTATTATCCTCCGATATATGACTTGGGAAATCCTGGGAAGAAGGTAGCCACTGCGATATATATACTTAAAGAGTTGCAGTATCACATATTTAATTCCCCAGTTTTTACATCAACTGAAGATTTACACGCTTGTGCGGCCACAGTACAATTCAGTAATTCTTTCATCCTGAACGTTTTGTCAGTTTACTTGCCAGCAGGTCCAAATGACCACAACACAGAATGGCTGCATACGATTCCGGATCTGCAGCACGGTAGATGGCTAATAGGTGGAGACTTTAATTCCCACTCCCCGTTTTGGGAAAAAAGATTGTTGTACTGTTACAAGCAATCGTTTAGTAGAAAATATAGTTGACAGTGCGCTTTACCTTTTGAATGATGGGAGTGTCACTAGAATTCCTGATGTTTCCAAACACCGGGCAACAGCCATCGATCTGTCACTAATATCACCAGAATTAGTACCATGCTGTACCTGGGACACTCACAAAGATACTTTGGGAAGTGATCACTTACCTATCATCATAACAATAACTTATGACAACATCAGGATGAAAGACAGCACTCCTGACATCATACCAAAATATAATTACGTGCGCGCTGAGTGGTCCTTGTTTCGGACTGCTCTTGCTAATCAAGAATATAAGCATTATGAAAGTGAAAATGTAGACGTTATGTTTTCTAAGTTCCAGGAGTCAGTTCTAGCTGCTGCGGACCTCTCCATCCCGAAACTCAAAACTTATAAGTCCAATAATCGTTTGGGTAATGTTTGGTGGACAGAGGAATGTGAGAAAGCAGTTCAGTATAAAAAAGATAAATTCAAAATCTACATCAAAAGCAGAAAACCCGACGATCACATGGAAATGAAAAAAGCTAACATCCAGTGTAATAAAATCATTGCTGAAGCAAAGAAAGATTATTGGGCATCATACTGCACCAAAGAAATTTCTGATTTTAAGGATTTCCATAAAGTCTGGACAAAAATGAATCAAATGAAAAACGGGGCCAATTTACCCACGTGTCCAATAATGATTGATACATGTAACAAATTTCCTTCTGACATGGACAAAGCTGAAACTTTTGTAGAACTCTTTGCTGAAAATAGTAAAGTAGACGGGTTGTCTCCTAACAGCAAACACTACAGAGAAACGGCAGCTAACAACCCTATCTTCATAGATCCATTACCTCAGAATGATCGCTGGTTTAATTCTCCGATCACCTTAGAAGAGCTGAAAAACACTATCTTGTCTCTACACAACAAAAGGAGTTCGGTAGGTGTCGATGCAGTTTCAAATGAAATGATTAAGCATCTTCCAGAAAATTATATTATTTTCTTACATAAAATTTTTCAGAAGTGCTGGGTGAGTGGAACTGTACCACAGGTATGGCAAAAGTCTGTTGTTATACCCATATTAAAAGCAGGAAAGCCTAAAAACAATAAAAACAGTTACAGACCTATTGCTTTGACGTCCCATACGAGCAAACTAATGGAAAGATTGATCCTAAACAGACTTATACATTACTGTGATAGAAATAACGTTATTCCGGTAAACCAGGCAGGTTTCAGAAAAAGGAGATCCACAGTTGAGCACTTGGTTAAACTTACAACTCAGATAAAACAACAATTTGCCCGTAGAAAAAGTCTTTTAGCATTTTTTGATGTGAAAAAAGCTTATGATCAAGTTTGGCATAAACGTTTATTGTACAAGCTGAAATCTATTGGTCTATCTGGCAATATGTATAATTATATTAAGTCCTATCTAGCCAATAGAACAATTCAAGCAAGAGTGGGAACAAGTTATTCTTCTTCACGATCTCTTGACATGGGAATTCCTCAAGGTTCAGTGATAACACCTATTTTATTTAATATCCTTATATATGATCTTTCTAAAGTACTCTCAAATCGTGTTGTTTTGGTACAGTACGCTGATGATATATGCATCTGGATGAATATTACTTTAAAAAAGACAACTCCCCAGAGAGCGCAGAATTACATCAGGAAGTTGTATCAATCTGATCTAGATAGTCTTGGAAACTACATGTTAGAAAATGGTCTGACGTTGTCAGCAGAAAAAAACTAACATGATGCTCTTTAATCCTGGTGGTACTTTAAATACATGTAACTTGCCTACTTTCAGGCTGCATGGTGAAGCGATCCATTACAAACAGGTTGTAAAATTTCTGGGAGTCTTTATAACATCGAAATTAAACTGGAATGCCCATTTTGATTATATTTTAACAAAAGCAAGAAAAGCCTTAAATTTTTTAAAGATAATAAGTAGATTACCCTGGGGAATGGATACAAACATACTTCTCCATCTATCAACAGCACTTGTAAGATCTAAATTATCTTATGCACAAGAAGTGTTCTTCAGTGCACCCAAATATTTACTAAAGAAGATTCAAAGTTTAGACTGCAAAAGTCTTAAAATTGCACTAGGTGTACCAGCCCATGCTTCAAATCTGGAAACGTACAAAGTTGCTGGAATTCTGTCTCTGAACAGCTATCGTGAGCTAGCGACAGCAAAGTTTGCAATCAGAACTACTTCACAAACGGACAATTTTGTGAGCAAGGAAATTAAACTAAGGTCTGATGTTGACTTTCCAAAACGAGCAAGCAACATTTCATCACAAATGACTGTTGCAACTTACGTATCTGACTTAGTCAAACAGTCTAACATAAGTTTGGATGAAATAGCTGAGACACCATCCACAACGCCTATCCCTACATGGGAAATGCTTAAAGCCACTTTTGATATTGATTATACAGATGCTAAGAAATATGAAAACATTAACATTTCGATATGCACAGCAAGAGAACACGTCGATGAAAAATACCGTACCCACCTCCATATTTTTACCGATGGGTCAGTCTTAGAAAATAAATCTGCTGGAGCAGCGTATTATGTTCCAAAATTTAAAATACAAAAGTCATTTTTCCTTGGGCCAAATATATCTATATTTACAGCGGAATTAGTCGCTATTACACAAGCGTTGCATTATTTAGTAGACCTTAAACCTGTCTT
Organism: Monoplex corrugatus; assembly: GCA_030674185.1. Taxonomy (NCBI): domain Eukaryota; kingdom Metazoa; phylum Mollusca; class Gastropoda; order Littorinimorpha; family Ranellidae; genus Monoplex; species Monoplex corrugatus. The sequence goes on from CM060305.1 coordinate 127,218,256, forward strand.
TTTTAAAGTGGTTCTCTTTGTTGATTCAAAATCTGTATTATATGCCTTACAGTCTTTTAATACAGACACAAGACCTGACTTAATTACTGAGGCAAATCATCTTATACATCGTTTAAGGACAAAAGGTATAGATATCAGTTTATGCTGGGTGCCTTCTCACGTTGGTCTTCATGGCAACGAAGTAGTGGACAGAGCAGCTAAACAAGGTGCACACAACACTGATAATACTATAGAATTACGTATTAAAACTTCCGTAAAAGAAGCTTGCAACTTGCTAGAATCAGCTTCATGGATTCGATTTCATGAACATTTCAATGAAAAGTTTGTGACACAACAAATGATAAAACTTTCATTACAAAATGTATGTAAAAAATTGCAGTATTCTTCCATATATCATTCGAGATCGATTGTTGCTGTTCATTTTCGTATTCAGCTAAACGCGTTGAAAACAAAATATTGTAAAAATATCAAGTGTATTTGCGGAGAACAATTCACACTGTTTCACAGTTTATTTTACTGCAAAATGCTACGTTCTTTTTTACCAAAAATATTTACACAAGAAAACTATTCTGAAACTCATTTTAAAGAAGTAACTTCTGATCAGTCTTTATCAGTTAAAATTTCAGAATCATTGGTTCA
>CM060305.1:127226394-127268894 GCA_030674185.1 Monoplex corrugatus
TAATCGTAATCTATCATTTTGTTTTATTATGTAAACATTTATAATCATCCGAATCAAAACGTTGAAACATTCTGCGTTAGATTTCGTAGATATTGTCGTGTATGCTGTTTCCAACGAAGTATATCGATATGGCTAAACATACATGTACACACGTCCATTCTCCCTATCACATTTACACGCAGAACCAAGGGCTTTGTGTCTGGCCGTACGGTTTGTGCCGATGGAAACACTGAAGTCTTTGAATACAGAAAAGTGTGCACGAAATCTTAATACACCCTACAGACTTTATATCCTATTCCTCTTGATAGCTCAGTTACAATAATAAGCCATGCGTAGCTTGACTACGAATAAATAAAGAGAGAGAGAGAGAGAGAGAGAGAGAGAGAGAGAAGGAAGAGAGAGAAAGAGAGAGTGGGGGGGGGGGGGGCAAGTAAGCGCGTGCACGTACATTCTCGCGCACGCATGCTCCCCCCTCTCCCTCCGCTAACAATCACAGGGGCGCGTTGTCACTCACGTACATAATCGTTTTCAAGAATCTAAAACAAGAGTATATAAGTAAACGAAAAAATGAATAATATGTTTTCGAATCGGCACAAGGAAATAAAACAAGAGAGAATAGAATAGAATAGAATAGAATAGAATAGAATAGAATAGAATAGAATAGAATAGAACAAAACAAAATAAAATAAAATAAAACAAAATAAAATAAAATAAAAAAGATTTTAAAAAAAGAAATCAAATAAAATCATGCATATCCCGCGAGACTTCGTAATTACTGCATCAATAAATGATACAAAATAATTGTCTTCTTCGCACGTAAGAAAGCAAAATAGACTGAAAAAAACAACAAAAGAACTTGAATTAAAATAAATTAAAAAAAACAACAACAACAACAACAACAAAATATAACACAATACATATATAAAACAAACAGAGGTAGAGTAAGATAAGGTCAAATGCACGTCTCATGTGAATTAATATCGTGTTGATCAACTACAGCGTTGGCGCATATGAATTCTTTATACTGATCACTGAAACACTGTCTTGAGAAAACTGAAACAAAAACCGTGTTGAGCAATCCCAGGCAAGTATCTTCTGCGTACATATCTTATTATCATTTTGCAGCTTTACTTTCTAACTAACATTTTGTAACAGAAAATGTAGAAATGGAAAGTTTTAACGATGGAAACGATCAATATAACAAATCCATCGGGAGTTCTCGTTTCGTTCTTCATTAAAAATGGATGTTTCTGTACGAATGTGTCAGTTTAGTAATTACACCCTGGCGACGATCTCATTTTTTCCTGGTTTTTTTTTTCGCGCTCATAATATTCTTGTCTCATATATCAGTATTCCTGTTTATTTTGAAATCGTTCCCCCTCGTCTGTCCCCACTTCCCCCATCTCTCTCCTCCTCTCTCTCTCTCTCTCTCCCTCTCTTTCTCCCACTCTGTCTTTCTATCTTTCTCTCTTCTCTTCTCTCTCTCTCTTTCTTTCTCTCTCCCTATCTCTCTCTCTCTCTTTCTCTCTCTAAAACAAAACAAAACAAAACAAAAAAAATTAGCCCCATTTAAATCATTTCCAGTTGACTGTTTGACAATCAGCAGACAGTCATACATGGAACTCAGTCTTACCAAAAATATTGTGGGAGTTCTGAGCACCGACCGGTTCCTACCCAGAATTGGACGTGCTGTGGGCTCACTGGGGAGACTAGGATCACACAGTCGAGCTCAATCCAATTCATGGATACGCCATTAAGGGTGTTGTTTAAATTTCCTGACCAATAACCGCAGGTGTCTGTATTTCTTAGGCTGGTTGACTCCAGGATATATTATGAAAGGAAGCGTAGAGTATGTAGAGTCCTGTCACGCAGTCTAAAAATCCAGACTGGAACTCCATATCATCATGATCATCAGACCCATCGTCATACATCTTCAGAGTATTGCGAAAAATTGTCTCAGATCATCGTCATGCATCTTCTGAGTATTGTGAAAAATTGTCTCAGATCATCGTCATGCATCTTCAGAGTATTGTGAAAATTTGTCTCAGATCATCGTCATGCAACTTCAAGAGCATTGTGAAAAATTGTCTCAGATCATCTTCATGTATCATCTGAGTATTGTGAAAAATTGTCTCAGACTTTGCGGTCATTGAAGTGGCTCAGCAATGAGACAGAAAAGAAGCAAAGACACGAAACACACAGGGAATGTTGCAAATCATTGTGTGGTGTTGAGCAGAGAGGCGCCAGTTTCTTAAAGTAATTTTTCATATTCATATTCATATTCATATTCATAGTTATGTTCATATTCATGTTCATTGCTTTTGTCATTGTCAATTTACCATGTGAAACTCGGGCTGCTGTCCCCGTTGAGAGCGCGTGGCCGCAATGCACCACCACCCAATTATTTTTATTATTTTCTTTTTCTTTTTCTCTTTTTCTGTTTTGTTTGTTTTTGTTTTGTTTTTGTTACTAAGACTGATTGAAAACGTTCCCAGCAATGTTTCCTTGTATATTTATATGTATATTTATATTTATACGTTTGCTTGCCCCAAGTCATGCAGGCGTTGTGTCGCTGTGCAGTCTGTATGTTCCGTCGTCGGTAGGTGTGCGTGCTGGGTTTTTTTTCTTTTCCATTTCTATAAGCCATGGTACACCGACATGACTTACAGGATGTTTAACATGTGTGTTTGATGGTCTGAAATCCCCTCATGCAAAATAACAGCAAATGGTACAACCTTGACACAGGTTAATAAGTTCAAATACCTGGGAACGATCATTTCATCAGACGGCAGATGCACATCGGAAATAGCCGGCAGAATCGGCCAAGCCAAAACAGCATTCGAGAAGATGACAAGCATTCTTACCAACAAATGCCTATCAATTAACATCAGGAAGAGAGTTCTTGAATGTTATATAGAACCTATACTGTTGTACGGATGTGAGGCGTGGAAGTCAGCAAGCAAAGCCAGAGCAAGATTGAGGCAGCCGAGATGTGGTTTCTAAGGAGAATGTTGAGAGTTCCATGGACAGCAAAGAAAACAAACGAGACAGTCTTGATGGAGGCAGACACAAGTAGATCACTCATAAGGAAGATTAGGAAAAGACAGGCAACATTTATAGGCCATTTTATGAGGAAGGGGGATTTGGAGCACTTGGTCACAACGGGAAAGCTAGAGGGAAAGAGAGCGCCAGGTAGACCCAGGGAAAAAATGCTGGACGGACTTGCAGAGTGGCTGAGGACGAGGAGGGTGGAGGAGATGCTTGGGGCGGCAGGAGATAGAGATAGATGGAAGTCCATGATCGCCAACGCCATGCGGCAAGGCACCTGATGATGATGATGTTTGATGGTCTGCACGCCTATACACATGAAGGAGTCTCAGGAACTAGCAGGTCTGCCTATACGCTAAACTGACAGATCGGAGAAATCACCGCTCTTTACCCCCACCAAGTGATGCCCGGACATAATCAAACTCATGACATTTCGATTGGAAGCCCGACGTCCTTATCAGCCCACTGGCTACAGTGTTTAAGATGCTGTTGTCTGATATGCTGATGGTATAGCTTATTGGTTTATTGGTGCCGGAGTGTGTAGGGATGAGCGCGAGAATGGAGAGTAAAAGCAGTCACTATTGTATTGTGGTCACTGCAAAGGAATACGTCTGAAAAGATTGTGGGTTCAAACCTCTCATTGAAGGAAGAAAGAAGAAAGAAGAAGAAGACAGAAGAAGAAGAAGACAGAAGAATAAGAAGAAAGAAGAAGAAGAAGAAAGAAGAAGAAGACGAAGAAGAAGAAGAATAAGAAGAAGAAGAAGAAGAAGAAGAAGAAGAAAAGAAGAAGAAGAAGAAGAAGAAGAAGAAGAAGAAGAAGAAGAAGAAGAAGAAGAAGAAGAAGAAGAAGAAAGAAGAAGAAGAAGAAGAAGAAGAAGAAGAAGAGAAGAAGAAGAAGAAGAAGAAGAAAAGAAAGAAGAAAGAAGAAGAAAAGAAGAAGAAGAAGAAAAGAAGAAAGAAGAAAGAAAAAACACACACACACACACACACACACACACACACACACACACACACACACACACACACACACACACACACACACACACACACACACACACACACACAAATATACACACAAACTCATTCACACCCACATACACACACACCTCCATGCACACTAACGCAGGCATTCAGTAAATCCAGTATATCCGTAACTCATAACACTTGAAGTGATTTGTTACTGTTTATTACGAATTAGAACCAATTTCATAAACTTATTAATAAAAGTGATATTTACAGCGTAATTGAGATGTTTTTACTGAAGCAACACAAACGCTAAATGTTCTAGATTTCCACTGGACGCCCCCTAAATAGAACACAGTAGCACGAAAATTAACATTAAAGAGAACATGGCTTATTTACAGGGATGACAGCCGATATACTGAACGATTGATCAAGTAACCATTGCCTTACAACAACAATTTCATGAATATTTAAAAGGAAAATGTTAGTGTTACATAATGTTTTAAGAAACACAAGACCTCCATTTGTATATGGATCTTATATATGAAAAACAAGACCTTCATTTATGAATTGATCTTATGTCTGAAGCACAAGACCTCCATTCCATTCAGGTATTCATATATTTACTCATTTGATTTCAGATCTCTCTCACTCTGTCTGTTTCTCTGTCTTTGTTTGTCTGTCTCTGTGTGTCTGTGTCTGTCTGTCTGTATGTCTCTCTCTGCCTCTCTGTCATTCTCTTGCATTTCCATAAAAAAAACTTAGAAACCATTTATTAAACTTTAATATAATTTTTGTTACATTGCAATATTCATGTTAATTTTTTTTATAATTTATGTGTAGTATAAACCCTATTTGGGCGATGGCTTAATGGAAAAAAAAGCATGTATATTGCTTACTTCACATCTTGTTCATACAATTGTTTTCATTTTTGTTCTCCCCTCTAATTCTCCATATGACTGTCCCTGATATGGAACTGATCAAAATTTGAATAAGCAGTGAAAATTGATGAACAAAGAGTTATACCAAAGGAAATAAGAAGGAAGCCGGGAGAATTTTAAATATCAACTAAGTAACATAACTCTTGAGAGTCACGGAGTTATCTCCCATGTAGATTTTCTCAAACCCAACACAGTTTGCGCTACCCATTCAGCTAGCATAGACGCAGCCACAAAGCATGACGTGCTAAGCTCAGAACATTCCTTTGTGCTTTGTGGCTGCGTCTATGCTAGCTGAATGGGTAGCGCAAACTGTGTTGGGTTTGAGAAATTCTACATGGGAGATAACTCCGTGACTCTCAAGAACAAAGAGTTGTTTAATCATTCCACGGAATTTGCACAGACGTTCAGCGGATAGGATATAGGACTAAGCCACAGATTTATCAAATATCAAAGTCCCTTCACACAGCAAGTGATGGATGTATCAGCAGCAGAAATGACGACAAGGAGCGTAGCTGGGACATGTCTTGCATTTGCAGGCCAACAGGTAGCCATAACACTTGGGATTTTTGGTCGGGTGACACCTCTGTCCTTGCTGCACACCATATTGTAGACACACACAAAAAAAGTGATTTGTGTCACTGATTAGAAACATAGAAAAATAGAATAAGGATGTGATTTATAGTCCACAAAATCAAACACACGAAAATTTACGGCCAACTTTGTGTTTTTTGTGCGTGTATGTTTGTTTGTTGTTTGTTTGTTTGTGTGTGTGTGTGTGTGTGTGTGTGTGTGTGTGTGTGTGTGTGTGCGTGCGTGTGTGTGTGTGTGTGTTTCTGTATGTGTGTGTGTGTGTGTGTGTGTGTGTGTGTGTGTGTATCTGTGTATGTGTGTGTGTGTGTGTTTGTGTATGTGTGTGTGTTCGTATACGTATGTGTGTATGTGTATGTGTGTGTATATGTGTGTGTTTGTATACTTATGTGTGTATGTGTGTGTATGTGTGTGTGTGTGTGTTTGTGTATGTGTGTATGTGTGTGTGTACATGTGTGTATGTGTATGTGTCTGTGTTTCTGTATGTATGTGTGTGTGTTGTGTGTGTGTGTGTGTGTGTGTGTGTGTGTGTGTGTGTGTGTGTGTGTGTGTGTGTGTGTGTGTGTGTGTGTGTGTGTGTGTGTGTGTGTGAAGCGTACAGAAAAGACAACAGAGACACAAATACACTAAACTTAGGACAAAAATAAACAACTTCCCTGATGTTTTAATTGCGCTGGAGAAAAGTTCTGTTTTGGTTTGGTTTGGTTTCTTTTTATTTTGAATTTTTGATTGTTCGTTTTTGTTTGTTTGTTTGTTTGTTTTTATTTGTCTGTTTGTTTGTTTTTAGTCCTCGATTTTGTGAATTTGTTTCTCTGCTGTCTTTTATGTACACTTGACAAAGGCCAGTACGCCGCAAATTTGCGCCTGTCTCGTTTTATTAATGAAACAGGTGTTCTCATTTCACTTTGATCTATTTCTGATTTCTATTTGTTTAAACTCTGGCAGTCATTTTGTGTCATAGTGAAAATAAAGATTGAAGGTCTCTACCATATCACGTCGGATGTAAGGGCAATGTTTACCTGACTGATAATCATTAATCAGATGATTATCATCATCAATCATGCAACCTTATCATCACCATCACCACTATCTTCTCATCATTACAATTATTGAGTTTGTCGTCATTCTCTTTCTCTCTGTGTCTCTCTCTGTCTCTCTCTGTTTCTCTCTCTCTCTTTCTCTCTCTCTCGTTCTCTCTCTCTCTCTCTCGTTCTCTCTTTCTCTCTCTCTTCTCTCTCCCTCTCGCTCGTTCTCTCTCTCTCTCATTCTCTCTCTCTCTCTTCATTTTTATCTTTTTAGAAGACAAATAAGATGCAATAATACTTACGCCCGATCCTTTCGGCTGAAACTTTGGTGACGCTTTGTACTGGTAGCCTTTCTGTAGCTGGTCGATCTTGGCGTAGATATCGACATAGTTTTCAGCTGGCTCAGGAGTGTACTGGCTGCCTGGAGTTTTGGGCTTGTAGTAGAAGGTTGATGGCCGGTTTGAGTAGTAAGGGTTAGGCTGATAATAGTTGCGCTGTTTTTGTGACGGTTGGTACGCGGAGGGGTTAGGCCGGTAATAACCGGGTTGTTGCTGGGGTGGCTGATACGGTAAGGAGTAGTAATTGTTGGGCTGGGGTAGGTAAGGTTGCTTGGGTTTGGGCTGAAAGGGATCTGGCAGAGGCTGAGTATAATCATTGTTAGGGTAGATCTGGGGTTGCTGAGATGACGGTTGAGGACGAGAATACGGGTATCTAGACAAGTACAGGGGCTGTACAAATCCTAGAACACCAGGTTTTTGAGGCTGGAACTGTCCTGAGAAGGCGGAGATTCCTGGGATGTTGGTTTTAGGTGGAGCACTGAAAGACGCTGGCACCACGGCCAAGAGGAACGGCATAAGAGACAGTACGTGCAGCATCGTAGTCCTAGTCTTCATTATGAAAGTATTCTGTGGAGTTCTGTTGACAAATCGGATACAGTGACAAACATTTTGTTTGGTTGGTTTGTTGTTGGTTGGTTTTTGTTCATTTGCGTGTGTGTGGATTTTTGTGTCTCAGTTGAATGTGTGTGTGTGTGTGTGTGTGTGTGTGTGTGTGTGTGTGGTGTGTGTGTGTGTGTGTGTGTGTGTGTTGTGTGTTGTGTGTGTTGTGTGTGTGAGTGTGTTGTGTGTGTGTGTGTGTGTTGTGTGTGTGTGTGTGTGAGTGTGTGTGTGTGATGGTGTGTGATGTGTGTGAGTTGTGTGTGTGTGTGTGTGTGTGTGTGTGTGTGTGTGTGTGTGTGTGTGTGTGTGTGTGTATGTGTGTGTGTGTGTGACAGAGAGAGAGAGAGAGAAGAGAGAAAGAGAGACAGAGAGAAATTGAAACAGAGAGAGACACAGAGAGAGCGAGAGCGAGAGAGAGAGAGAGAGAGAGAGAGAGAGAGAGAGAACAGACAGACAGACAGACAGATAGAGACAGAGACAGAGACCGACAGACAGACAGACAGAACAGACAGACAGACAGACTGGCAGGCAGACAGACAGACAGACAGACAGAGTGTGTGTGTCTTTGTTGAATTTTTTTCCGTCGGAATCTTAATCACTACAAAGCACAATGAATAAACACCCACAAAATCACAAAAGAAGAGAAAAGTATTTCCAGGCTCATAGCAACTACTCATAAAGAAGTTTAAAAATAGAAACAGAACGTAGTAGCTAACCTCCTCCTCCTCATCATCATCATCATGTTCTATGCCGCATGGTGTTGGCAATGACAGCCCGTCATCCGAACCTATCTTTGGTTGCATAAGTACATCTCCCACCCTTTCCGTCTTCGTCCACTCTGCAAAACTTGTCTAAAATGTTTTCCCTGGGTCTACCTGGCGCTCTTTTTCCATCTAGCTTTCCTGTTGTGGGACTAGATGCTTAAATTTCCTCTAGATTTATTCAAATGTACTATAAATGCTTCTTGACTTTTCCCAGTCTTTTTCATGAATGTTCTTTTTGCGTTTGCTTCTTTCAAGATTGTCTCGTTTGTTTTCTTTGCTGTCCCTAACCTCAGTGATGCCTAAATGAAAGACTCAAACAGTGATACAGTTTCTATGTAAGTAGTATTTTGGTGTTTGTTTGTGATATTACATTCACGCTTGACAAAGGCCAGTCTGTCTTGTCTTGTATTAAATATACGTTCTGATTCTATTTTCGTGTTTTTTCTGGTTCTAAGTAAGTAGCTGTATGCAACTTTGGCTTTCAGAGCGTATATCATTATTCTGAAAACTTTTTGCAAAAATGATACATGTCATGAAATGTAATCCATCATGCCTTGACTGTGGAAACTATAGAATATGGTGATGGCATGGAGATCACAAGGCTCGCCTGAGAGCGAGATGACCCAGGTTCAGATTTTGGGATCGAACTGACATTTTCTTGCTCCCCTCCCACCTGGCCTCACCTCCATCCGCGTCCCCATCTTTCATTAGATCTTCAATGACTGGTCCTTATAACCTTCAATGACTGGTCCTTATAACCTTCAATGACTGGTCCTTATAAATACGCGTCTTTCGGAGAAGACTATAAACGAGATACTGTGTGCAATATGCTTTAAGCACTCGTAAATATGTGTGCAATATGCTTTAAACACTCGTAAATATGTGTGCAATATGCTTTAAGCACTCGTAAATACAGCCTCAAGGACTCTAAAAATAGATCTGATATCCTAAGTTCAATCCCAGCCCGCAACATTAAAATTTGGTCTGTTCGCTGCCCATCTTAATGTTTCCATCCATCGTTCTGGTGGCGTCAGCTTAGTGTTTGATAGGTCCCTTCTCCCCTTTCCCCGCTTCAAGACCTTTGCCAGCGCATAGGGTTGTGTGCAGGCTCCAGGAAATCTGTCAGACAATTGCTGGCAAATTTGAGTGGAGCTTATATACATGTAGAGTTGTCCGAGCGAGATGAATCCTCTTGAATAACTCCAACTCCAACTGGACAAGCTCTGTTAAAAAACCGCCTGGGACCACATTATAAGGCGAGAAACTACAGGTTCGTGTCGTCATCCCATGACAGGAAAGTGATGTTGACTCCCTTCAGTGATAAGAACAAACAAAACCTTATAAAAATGCAAACAAAAGATATCTTTTACTCGGTCTGAATCAAACTGACATAGCTTTCAAGTAAATAGAAATCAGAAACACACGAAAATAGAACGAGTACACGTTTATTTCATTTAATTAAGAAAGCAAGGCAGATCAGTCGCCGTGGTGTAGTGGTTAGCACAACGGACTACCGACTGGAAGGTTGTGGGTTCGGATTCCCATCAGTCCCTTCAAAAATCAGTGTGGGATTTTTCGGCTCTAACCGGCTCCTACCAAGAGTTGGGCGTGCTATGGGCTCATTGGGAAGACTGGGACCACACAGTCGAGTCTCATCCACTTCACGGGTGCGTCATTGAGTGTGTTGCTCAAATCTTCTGACCAGCACCGCAAGTGTCTGTATCTCTCGGGCCTGGCCGACGCCAGGATATATTATGATAGTAAGCGTAGAGTACAACCCTGTCACGCAGTCTCAATCCTAGATGGAACTTCATAGCATCATGATTATCATCCTCATCGCCATTTTTATCATCGCATTTGGCCAACCCGTATCACCAATTTCCTTGTTTGCGATAAATCTATTCGCAACAGCACAAGGGACGTAATTAGTAGACAGCCAAAGGAATAGCGTATTTACTTCCCTTACAGTTAGATACAGTTTGCTTAACAATTAAAAAAAACTTGCCAGCTTCTACGGGCATTCAGGTGGCGTAGAAAATGGGGGAAAAAAAAAAAAAAAAAAAAAGGTGAGCACAAAGCACAAAGGTAATCTCCCCGAGTGCCATGATCCTGAAGAAAGAAAACAAAACAAAAAACAAGACAAGCGCAAATGTTCGGCTAACCGACCTTGGTCAAGGAAACACAAAATATAACAAATAAAACAAATTCAGTAAATATAGTATAGGAAAGAAGCAACATGTCAAGTGACTTCCCTAATGTTTTGTTGAGCGTTAAATTGAAGAAGCTATAAAGAGTCATCTTCTCTGGCAGAGGGCAAAAAAGAACAAGACAGGGCGGGAAACAAAAAGGACAAAGAAAAATAAGGCAAGGAAAACTAAAAGAAACATTTGGCCAACCCGTATCACCAATTCCTTGTTTGCGATAAATCTATTCGCAACAGCACAAGGGACGTAATTAGTAGACAGCCAAAGGAATAGCGTATTTACTTCCCTTACAGTTAGATACAGTTTGCTTAACAATTAAAAAAAAAGTGTTTTTTTTCAATGGCCGAGTTTGCTCCGTTTGTTCAAGCGCCGTGCTGATGACGCATGAGCTGTGAGTTCAAACCTCAGGTGGGTCACAGTTTTTAGACCTTGTCAGCCCTTACACTTTTACGCAAGCTGAAGGAGTCTGCCAGACTATTAATTGCACATCAGAGCTGAGGACATATGAAATTCTCCGAGTACAGTGATTCCCTTTTGGACAAACTCCAGCCCTAAATTAAAACACAAAGAGAGACAGAGACAGACAGAGAGAGAGAGAGACAGACAGACAGAGAGAGAGAGAGACAGACAGACAGAGAGAGAGAGAGAGAGAGGAGGGAGAGAGAGGGAGACAGAGTGAGAGGGAAAGGGAGGGAGAGGAAGGGAGAAAAGGGAGAGAGGAGAGAGAGAGAGGGAGGGGAGAGAGGGGAGGGAGAAGGAGATGGAGAGGGAGAGAGGGAGGGGGAGAGCAAGAGACGGAGAGGGAAGATGGAGAGCAAAGCGGAGAGTGAGGGGAGGGGGCAGGAGAAGAGGGAAAGGGGAGAGAGGGGGAGAAGGGGAAGGGTAGATGGGGGAGACGGAGAGAGGGGGTAGAAGGGACAGAGGAGGAGATGGGGAGAGGGAACGAGAGAGAGAGAGAAAGAGAGAAAGAGAGAGAGAGAGAGAAAGAGAGAGAGAGAGAGAACGCAAAAAATATATTAAAAAAACTAATAAGGTTTTGGAAATCAAAGAAGCAAAACTCCTGAAAGGAATAAGTATGTGAAAGACAGAAGAGAAATCTACGGTCAGTTGTTCATACAGTTTGATGCTTAAACAGAGGAGAAAGTCTTACTCATCTCACATTTGCTTGATATGCGGACCGGTGGTGCTAACTTGACAAAGTTCCATCCATAAAATCGTTAATGGACACACACACACAACACACACACACACACACACACACACACACACACACTCACGCACGCACGCACGCACGCACACACACACACACACTCACGTACGCACGCACACACAACACACACACACACACACACACGCAAGCATGCACGCACGCACACACACACACAACACACACATACCACAACACATACACACACATGTACACACCACATAATAAAGGCTACATGCACGCACACAGTCCCCCTCTTGTCGATATCAAACAGAATTTTTTTTTCTAAAAATGAAAAATTTATAGCAAAAGACAAATCATGAAAAGCAAAGAAAAAGAAAGAAAGAAAGAAATATAATTGAACGCTCGCACACATAGAGAGACACAGACACATAGATATATAGATACACGGACGCAGAGAGACACACACATACACACACACACGCGCACACACACACACACACACACACACACACACACACACAAACACACACAGCCACAAACATATACACACAACACACACACACACACACTTACATACACAACACACACACCACACATACACAAACACACACTTACACACACACACACACACACAACACACACACACACACAAACACACGCGCACACACACACAAACATACACTTACACACACACACACACACACACACACACACACACACAACACACACAACACACACACAAACACACACAAACACACACACTTTCACACACACACACACACACAAACACAGACTTACACACACACACACAAACACACACTTACACACACACAACACACAACACACACACACACACACACACACACACACACACACACACACACACACACACACACGAGAATTCAAACCGAAGACCTATAACACACACAGAAAACAAAACGAAACAAAACAAATAAACACACCTTTTTTACACTGAACTCATACAGACCAAGAGATCTCTCCAAGCAGCAGTCCACAAGGTCCGACCTTGTACAGCAGATCAAACCAACTGCCCAGTGAGTTTTTATATATCAGTGAGAGCTCAGTAGGATATCACCCCCGCGGTATGCAAGCGTCACCACATAAAAATAAAGAGGAAATCGTGACTGACATTAATACTTAAGTAGCCCAGGTCTACTGGCCAGGTCCTCATAAACAAGTCTTTCATAGACAAAAGAAAAGAGGAGATTAAAGGAGTTTTGTGTCTGTGAAATATTTGCATCACCATATTCATGAATAAACAACCGCACCTTTAAACTGAATATTTGAAGGGAAGAGTATCGAGGTTTCAATTGCGGGTTTTTTTTTTCATCATTGTAATCCTAGTATATATGAGATTTTTATTACTTATTCGTGTCGAATATTCATGTTCGTATTCATTTCTTGTCACAACAGATTTACCAGGTGGAACTCGGGCTGCTCTCTCACTCTCTCCCCCTCCCCCCCCCCCCCCCGCCCCTGACAGCGCGTCGCCGCGGTGCATCGCCACCGTTTTTTTAACCAAGACTTTAGAAAAGCAAGAAGGCTAGAAAAAAGGGGAGGGAAATGGGCAATCAATCTATCTCTCTAATGTTTTATATCAGGGCAGCCAAGTGAAAGCTCTGCTCTTCACTATTTTCAACTGCCGTGGGATCTTTAGCGAGCGCAGGCCAGATGGCACACGGGTCCAACTCGTTTTCCGTCCCCTTCCGAAGGACCAGATGTTCAGTCCGATTTTCCGTTCAAACTGAGGAGAAAAGTTAAGGCCTCATCGGGAAATGAACCCACGAACCTCGAGTTTCGTTATTGATAGATGAACATCTGAACCATTCTGCCACTCTTCTACTATACCAAACAGTACCAATTGTTTGAACGAGCTCTTTTCCTTTTTCCTTTTCGCCTACTATCGAAGTGACCGGTTTGATTGATTTGATTTAATTTTATGCAGCACCGATCTCATGTGATATGGACAACAGGGAAGTGGTGGGGAGGGGGGAGGAGGACTTACATAATCTCACACTGACACCAACAGAACAACAATAATTGAGACCAGTCGCCGTGGTGTAGTGGTTAACGCAACGGACTACCGACTGGAAGGTTACGGGTTCGAATCCCTATCAGTACCTTCAAAAATCATTGTGGGTTTTTTCATCTCTAACCGGCTCCTACCCAGAGTTGGGCATGCTATGGGCTCATTGGGAAGATTGGAACCACACAGTCGAGTCTCATCCACTTCGCGGATGCGTCATTGAGGGTGTTGCTCAAATCTTCTGACCAACACCGCAGTGTCTGTATCTTTCGGGCCTGGTTGACGCCAGGATATCTTAAGATAGTAAGCGTAGAGTACAACCCTGTCATGCAGTCTCAATCCTAGATGGAATTCCATAGCATCATGATTATCATCCACATGACATCATCATCATCTCATAATAAAAACTTCCAGCTTGTGTGGCCATTAAAGTGGCGTAGAAAATGGGATGGAAAAAAAAGGTGAGCACAAAGGTAACCTCCCTGAGTGCAATGATCCTTATAAAACAAAAAGAAAAACAAAACAAAACAATGATATTGAGATGGGCAGTAAGAAGGCCAGTTTTAATATAAAACATCCCATGGTTCGAACCCACAATCATTAGCATGCGTACATCCGACTCTCAACCAGCTGACCTACTGAGGCCCGTCTGTTAAAGTGAAGATGTGTCCCTGAATTTATTAATTTTTCAAAGAAATAATTTTACTGAATAATACGAACGTTTTAATGGGATCCATTATTTCATCTTTACGGGGGAAATGGTGTCGTCGCAGTGAAATCCACGTACAGAATGGTATAAATGCACAATGTTTTAAATAATTGTTAGATGTTTCATCAGGACATAATTAAGTAGCCCAGGTCTACTGGCCAGGTCCTCATAAACAAGTCTTTCATAGACAAAAGAAAAGAGAAGATTAAAGGAGTTTTGTGTCTGTGAAATATTTGTCTCGCATTGACTATTGCAATTCACTCCTGTCCAGTCTTCCTGCCTCCACCACTCATATCCTACAGCGCATTCAAAACAATGCTGCACGCCTTGTACTCAAAAAGAAAAAAGCTGACCACATATCTCCTCTCCTGACACAACTCCACTGGCTCCCTGTATCAAAGCGCATACAGTACAAACTAGACACCATGTGCTACAAAAGCCTCAATAACGCAGCCCCCGATTACCTGTCAAGCCTACTTGAGATCTATCTTCCCTCACGTACCCTCCGCTCTGCCTCCGATCCTCTGACTTTTCGCTTTCCACGCACTAAGCTCAATACCTATGGTCCACAGCCTTCTCTGTTTCTGGTCCGCTCTCCTGGAACAAACTTCCTCTCTCAGTCCGTGAGCAACCTACTTTTGTTTCCAAGTCCGCTCTCAAAACTCACCTTTTCTCCTCTGCATAAAATCCTGACCTCACTCAATCCCCACTGCAGCCTCTCTCCACTTGGAGGGGAATCACATTGCAATATATAATTGTATATAATATGCTCTCTATAATTTTCCATTGCTTTTATTCTTTCTCCCCATTTATAGCCGTGTGCGTGTGTGTGTGTGTGTGTGCGCGCGCACGCGCGCGTGTGTGTGTGTGTGTGTGTGGGTGCGTGTTTGTGCGTGCATGCGTGTGTGTGTGTGCGTGCGTGCGTGTGTGTGTGTCTGTTTCAGCGCTTAGATTTGATTTTATCAAGATTTTGCGCTATATAAATATTGTAATTATTATTATTATTATTACTTAAGTTGAACAGTACAAATGTTTGAATCCCCCCCCCCCCCCAATTTGTTGTTGTTGTTCTTCTTCTTCCTAGAGTAGCAAGGATCAGTTATAAGACAGATCCATTGGGACCTAAGGCTCTAACAAAACGCAATGAGAAGCTGTGTTTGTTTATGTGTATTGAATAGAACAAATATTTGAAAGGTTTCCGTCAAAAAGCAGAGTTTTAGGAGTGATGTGTGACTTTTAAATATCATTGGCATACAAATCAAAAGTACAATGAAGGATTTCAAGCCATCATATGCATGAGAAAACATAACATGGATTTTCGTTACGGGGGCAAGGTCACACAAAATTCGGTACCAAAACTTTGCCATAGTGTGTCGGTTAATTATTTCAGCTACAGCCTTGACATTTTTTAAGAAGTTCATTTAGATACTGTACTTTAGTATAGTATTAGTAATTTTCCTCTGAAATATGTGAAAATGACTAAAAAATAAAATAAGAATGTAAAAATGTGGAAGTGCAGAGAATACTATATAGTGTAGGCCTCACTCCCACTCAACTGTAAGAGACAGAGGCACAATATGTTGTGTATATGATACGAAGTTTTAGAGATGGCCAAGGTCCAATGTAAATCACAAGAAGTTACAGTCATAATGGGAGATTTTAATGCTTAAGTGGGACAGGATCTGGTGGAGGATATAGTTGGACCTCATGGCCTTGGTACACAAAATGAAAGAGGGGGGAAGCTTGTAGAATGGGCACAGATGAATGAGTTCATAGTAGGAAACACCTGGTTTGAGCAGCCTAACAGAAGAAAATGGACTTGGATGAGTCCAGGAGATAATACCAAAAATCAAATTGACTACACCCTGATCAACAAAAGATTTAGAAATTCTTTACTGTCAGCAAAAACACTACCAGGCTCAGACTGCAACAGTGACCACAATCCGGTAGTGGGAAGAGTTAGGCTGAAATTGAGGAAAAGGAAACAGACCAAAAGCAACATCAAACTAAACCTTGGACTCTTAAAGTCAGATGAAATGATACGTCAAAAATTTAATGTACATGTTCAAAACAAATTCAGTGCTCTGGAAGACGTTGGTGACAGTGAGGAACAATGGACAAAGTTGAGAAGTTCTATAAATGAAGCTTGTGAAGAAATCCCTAAGGCAAATAGAAAAGCAAAAAAGGGTTGTATGACTAATGAAATTTTGGGCCTGATGGAGGAAAGGAGGAAGGCAAAGAGAAACGAGGAGATATACAGGAAGATAAACAAAGAAATCAGGTATAGGTGCAATGAAGCTAAGGAAGCTTGGCTGAACACAAAATGCAAAGAGATAGAAGAACGACACAAAATGGATCCTCAGGGTATGTACAGACGAATTGAAGAAATTGTCCACAGGAAAAATACATGCACATCAACTGGTTGCTTAAAATCGAAAGATGGCACGCTTATCATGGAAAAAGACAACATTACTACAGAGATGATTGAAGCCCTGGAGGGATTTGGCATAGAAAAAATAACAGTCCTCCTAAATGAAATTAATGACACTGGAAAAATCCCCAAAGATATGTCAAAATCAATTTTCATTGCACTTCCAAAGAAGACAGGGGCTATAGAATGCGAACTCCATCGCACAATCAGTTTGATGAGTCATGTAACAAAAATCCTATTAAGAATAACCATGATGAGGACAAGGAATAGAATCAAAAGAGAAATAGCAGAAGAACAGTGTGGATTTGTGGAGGGGAAAGGAACTATTAATGCCATATACATCCTAAGAACTATCATAGAGAGGTCAATTGAGATGAATAAGGATTTGTATTTATGCTTTGTTGACTATACTAAGGCTTTCGATCGGGTACGACATGATGAATTGATCAACCAACTGGAGAGACTCAATGTCGATGGAAAAGATCTACGAATAATCAGGAATATGTACTGGGAACAAACAGCTGCATGAGAATAGAAAACAATATAAGCTCTTTTCAAAACATCAAAAGAGGAGTCAGACAGGGTTGTGTTTTGTCACCAGATCTGTTTTCACTATATAGCGAAAACATCATGAGAAACCTAGAAGAAGACCCTGGATTAAAGGTTGGAGGGAAAATGATAAACAACATTCGGTACGCAGATGACACCGTGCTAATTGCAGAAAATGAAAGGGACCTACAAAACCTTGTGAATATACTAGAAAGAGAAAGCAAAGGTAAGGGGTTGGAACTAAACAGCAGGAAGACTGAAATCATGGTGATCAGTAAAAAACATGTAATCCCCTCCTGCAAAATAACGGCAAATGGCACAACCTTGACACAGGTTAATAAGTTCAAGTACCTGGGAACGGTCATTTCATCAGACGACAGATGCACATCGGAAATAGCTGGCAGAATCGGCCAAGCCAAAACAGCATTCAAGAAGATGACAAGCATTCTTACCAACAAATGCCTATCAATTAACATCAGAAAGAGAGTCCTTGAATGTTATATAGAACCAATACTGTTGTACGGATGCGAGGCGTGGACAGTCAGCAAGCAAAGCCAGAGCAGGGTCGAGGCAGCCGAGATGTGGTTTCTAAGAAGAATGTTGAGAGTTCCATGGACAGCAAAGAAAACAAACGAGACAGTCTTGATGGAGGCAGACACAAGTAGATCACTCATAAGGAAGATTAGGAAAAGACAGGCAACATTTATAGGCCATTTTATGAGGAAGGGGGATTTGGAGCACCTGGTCACAACGGGAAAGCTGGAGGGAACGAGAGCACCAGGTAAACCCAGGGAGAGAATGCTGGACGGACTTGCAGAGTGGATGGGGATGAAGAGGGTGGAGGAGATGCTGGGGGCAACGAGAGATAGAGATGGTTGGAAGTCCATGGTCGCCAACGCCATGCGGCAGGGCACCTGATGATGAATGATGATATGATAAGTATATGTAGGGCTGTTACATACAGCGCTGGCTTTGTCTTGGGGCTTTAAACTTCTCTGCGACCACATTTACAGAATAATTCACCTATAAATGCAGATCACATATCCCCATAAATAAATTGGTATCAAACATAGGCACAATATTTTGCTTCATACCAAGGACCAAAATCCTGGCAGTGTTTGTGTAAAAAAAATGTTCATAATTAAAGAGAATAAGTGGAAAAGAATGCGTGTGCACATGCTCATTTTTGGCAACTTTCGACATGCAAAATGTCCTTCTAAACACAGTTAACATCCATCAGCTGGTATAGATGGCTCTCCCTTATTGCCTGCTATACAGTTGTGCTTGCTTTATGGATTGTTTTTTTGTTTTTTTTGCCCTATTACTACTGCCTCAACTGTTTTGGGCAGATCCATAACTCCACAGAAAATTTCTAATTCAGATCTCTCAGCTCCTATGCATCTGATGAACAACGCTGCTCTTCGATTTATTAAACTATCTGCAGAATTACCAACAGATACTTGACAGGAAGATTAAAAAAAACTGCATAGACAAAGTGCACAATTGTCAACAGGCACCTGACATGAAGATGAAAAAACTGTCTGCCTATTGCTGTCTTTTGATACAATGGAAAACAAAAATACTTGCCAGGCCTTTCTTTCTTCTTCATACAGATGCACTACATGATGATAGTGACCACACACCAACTTTGATGAGATATTTTCTGCTAGCATCTTGATATCAACTATCCTGTTCCCCACTGTTGCCTCCACTCCCACATTATCTTCATCGTCTTCGTTGTCATTGTCTGACTCCTTTTCTTCTTCACAATCCGATTCATCACCACATTCAAAGATAAGTTTTTACAAGTCTGATCTTCTAGTTTCTGCTCTGATCGAGTGGGCGTATCCTGAAAACTGGCAGTGTCACTGTTTGAACTGACACGATCAGCTGGTTTGCCTGACGAACTGCATACAGTTTCTACAACCCTGCTGTCACTCGTTTCTTTCCCTTTTGTGTACTGATTTCCACAAAATCTACGGTTTTGGGGGTAGGTGGGTGGGTGGGTATATTTGGTCATTGGGCACATTTGCATCAAAACATGCCACTCGACACAATAAAACGCCAAACTTGAATGAAAAAAATCATTCAGGTGGTTGAACAGCAGCCATACTGTGCCGGAAAGCAGGGGGTGCTCAATGTTTTCAATAATGCACGGGAAGCAGTCATTAGATCTCGGCATTACATGGTAGTCACTAAAATGTTGTTTTCAGTCATCTGGACCCTCATTTTAAATATTCGAAAAGGTACCCTGCTTTTTTAAGTTTGTGCTATTGTGAATCTAAAAAAATACAGCACATAAAATACGAACGATATCTGAATAAACTGAGCAATAATAAAACAATGTATCATACATATTTGCTAAATTGTGGGTGACCCTGCCCTTTAAAGATTACTCTCTTACTGAATCACGTTTGCTATTTTTTTGACAAAGAAAGAAAGACAGAAACAAAAAATAAACAAACAAAACCCAGTATGAGCAGATTTGAATAGATAGACAGACAAATAGATAGATAGATAGATAGATAGATATAAAATAGACAAAATAGAAAAATAGATACATGGTATGAATATAGATATAGATATGGATGTAAATACAGACTGAAAGAAACGTTCAATTTATATGACTGAAAAATACGGTGATTGAAAAACTGCACAAGATTAAAAATCAAACTGAAAACAAACAATCAAACAAAAAAGAGTTTCTCTCCTTATGAGCACACAAATATACCGTAAAATCGTAATATATATATCTATATATAATATCTATCTATTATATATATATATATATATATATATATATATAATTTATATATATATATATATGTATATGTATCTAAGGATTTTTATCACTAGGCGGCAAAAATCTGTTCAGTAAGACCACTGACACTGTACGTGTTTTTTTTTTACTTTTTTTTTAGTTTTATTTCTTTTAGGAGGACGGGTGGGGGGGGGGGGGGAGTTGCTTTGCGTCCACTTTTTCGTTTGACCGTAAGAATGGCCGCCGCTTACCTTGTTGTACGCAAGGTGAGATATCCCGTCGTTCGTGCCCCATGATCTCCGCTCCTGTCAACAACTTTATGAGTGAGAGGCTCCATAGTAACATGATCATTGGCATTATTAGCGTTCAGATTAAGAGCCCTCATAGCAGGCATCCCTACTTTCATCACTTTTGCGGGAGGGAAATCTTGACATGTCCGCTGGTTAGTAGTCCTGTTTTTAGTTTTAAGACCTCTGTCGTCCGGTGCTAACTTGACAAAGTTCCATCGTTGAAATTGTTACACGTCCACACAACTACACACATACACAGACACCCCCACAACAAATACAAATACACATACAAACACACACCACACATATAGGGTATACCCATGCACACAGTCCCCCTCTTGTTGATATCAGACTTTTTTTTCTAAAAATTAAAAGTTGAAACAAAAGACAAATTATGAAAGAAAGAAAGAAAATAAGAACTGCACAAATATAACTGAGCGATCGCACGCGCGGGGCACACGCACACACACACACACACACACACACACACACACACACACACACACACACACACACACACGCACACACACACACACACACACACATACACATAGGCACGCACGCACGCACACACACATATATACACACCCGCATGCACGAGCACACACACACACTCACACACACACGCACACGCACACACACACACATACACACACACATATACACATACACACACATACACACACATACACTTACACGTACACACACATACACACACACATACACACACACAAGCATACACATAGCCTACACAGACATACACACCACCTCCAAACCCACCACAGTCGAGGTTACTATCGCGGGAAGGGGTTTTGATGTGTATAAGGAATAGAGGATGTGTATGAGGGATTGTTTCTCTACTTGGAATTATGCACTTAATAAGGAAGGAGGGTGTGACGAGAGGAAACGCACTAACCACACTAGACAAGGATTCTCAAAGGTAGTCCACACATGGAATGATAAATACAGCACATTTATTTAATTGATCAACTTCAACATAAGACATAATTCACCGTTCTTATTGGCCTAAGTCCCAATGGCCCTAAATCCTAAAATGCACAACGAATCTTCACCAGCTTACATGTTACAAGCATACTGAACATTTCCAACTGTATTCTTTCTGTTTCCTGGAAAGTAAAACATGCTTCTAACTTCTAGCCCTAACCTTAACACCTAACAAGAGTACAAATTAAAACGTGGGTCACATACTTGTGAGGTAGCTTGGAAGCTGGTTCCCCAAAAGAGCGCCCTGGGGCTGACTGACTATTCCTTTTTATAGAAGGGGATTCAGGTCAGGACGCTTTCTTTCCCTGACCATCAATGTGTCAGTGGTCATAGCTGTCCGCGTCCCTCAAGCCTGACTTGAAAAATAGCGTGACTCGACTCTTTATTTTTAGAAGGGGGAATCAGGTAAGGACGCTTTCCCTTCCTGACCATAAATGTGTCAGCTGTCATTAGCTGTCCACATCCATAAAGCCTGACTTGAAAAATGGAGTGACTGGACTTGTAATCGTGGCATGGTGGCTATAGCTAATGTTACCCTCGGTCATTTAATATGTCGTTATCAGAAGTCCAATTTGGACGGTGACTTTTACTGCCACGCGTCACTCCTTAGAACCTGTCCAACTTCCCCAAAGTGGAGAATAATGGACAACTGGCAGTTGGCGTTATTTCCTTTGCCACTGGCTTCTGGTCAGTGTTGTGGTCACTTCACAGGTCTATGGTAATGATCCATCAATTCTGTCTCAATGCATCTGTCGCCCTAAGGAATTCCTGTGATAATATGTCCCCTCCCCCATAAAAAATGTCCTCATTTTTTTTAAGAGAATAGCGGGAATAACGAACATACACAATATAACATATGATTCAGTAGACAAGACTCTCGTACATGATTGACAGGCGATAGGAAGGCTTGGGGAAAGGGAATTTTATCAGTCAATTATATGAAATGGAATGAATCTGAACACTTGTGTGCATGCTGAAGGAGATACCGTAGAGGTTGGGATCGATGGGCCAGCTCCAAGAAGATCGCGTGCGTCACCTGTGGTAGACTGAGTTCTGTCAGCACACTCATGAAAACTGTCAGACTTCCACACATGCAGGTATGTTGTGTCTGCACTACGAGAACACCATTCAGGCTGAGTTCATGTCCATGTGACGTATGCAGGAGAACGTCAAAGAAAGCACTGAAGATGGAGATAACGTGGCGTGTCACCAAGTAGGAAGACTGAAGACAAGGAAGAACTGCACACTACATGATGACCATGGAAATACATGTAAGGGTGGTGTTGCATGTGGCATAGTTCATTGCAGAATTCATGCCAACATGTATTGTCTGTTTCATCCTTGGAACAGTATTGTTAATGGGCATGTGTGTTGAGGATGTCTCGTATGCAGTTTGTGACGAAATAGGTGAATACCACAATGAAGATGATTGTGTTTGAAAGGAGTCCATAAAACATCTGAGCCAGAGTAGAGGATGACTCAGGAGCGAAGCTGAGCTGAGATGACTGGAGCTGAGACGAGCTGCTGCAGGCACAGGGATGAAGAACAGTTAGTAGCGTAGAATCGCCCCGAGGATGAAGAGCAGTAACTTCTTGCACAACGTGTTCGGATTCATGGGACTTTGACTTGGAGGGTAAGGGATTGGAAAATACAACATTTAAATAGAGCAATCGCTTGTCATCCATGTCAAGAATAAGCAAGGTATATACTGTATATAAGTCAAATGGCATCCATGTCAAGCTTAATTAGGCTATGCAACGTAGGCCAAATAGAAACATAATTGGAATAAGAATGAAGGTGTCTGTAATACCATACACTACATCATAGAATAAAGACATGTAAGGCATAAAAAGGTAAGGACATAAGCACTTGACTAATACACTAGCAATAAACAAACATAATGAGTATCAGGAAAAGTCTGCTGAAAAATACACTTCGTACATGTAAACAACCAATGCCTGAAAACATCATCGTCACACTTGTAAAAACTACAACAATCATATGAAAAGTAGAACCACATGAAATAACATCATTGACAGAACGATACTTAATATCCTCACAAGATTGCAAGACATGCAGTGTAAAGCTGCACCGTATACTGAAGCCATAAGGACAGTTTAACATCACTGTCAGGAAGTAAAATAGATTCATCAAAGAGGAACGCCACTTGAAATATCATCAAAAGCACTAATGCACATTCTCACAGTCCCAGAAGTAAGCAAAGTTGAAGACAACACTATATTTGTAGCACACTGAGTCCAAAGCTGACCGAATGTTCGTTACAGAAGTGGATTGGCGATTCCACAAGTTCGCCTCATAGGACGTACAGACAGTAACCTGTAGCACTTGAATACACACATGTTCGAAGCATGCTGAAAATGTACATGAAATCACACCAAGTGGCATATCTCCTTGGTACCGGAGAGGGATCTTAGAAGAAGTCTTGCAAACTTGTAACAGAGCTCAAATAAGATTTCATCATACCAAGACGAACGTTTCTTGTTTCACACGTATGACAATCATTTCATCAGCTGATAGCTGAGAACAAAAAGAAACATATTTGTCTCATGACCAGCTGGCTTACAATAGTGTTGTTAGTATGGTTAGTATGATTACGTGAAACATTTGACCAGTATACAATAGACACGAAGATTTTATTCAAAGAATGACACAAGACATGTATTGACTAGGAAGTGCGTATGTTAACTTCCAAGATGTCAATGTAGTGATAAAAACATTAAACAAAAACAAGTAGATGACGATAACAACGGGCATGAAATCAAGGAAATAAGGAAACAGCAGAAAACAGGGACTGCATGATGTGATGTGACACCAGACACGTATGAACTCGATAAGGTAAATGGTATGGTATGATGCCACATACGAGATATTATCAAATGATACAACAGGATACAAGATGATACCAGATGATATGAAATGATATAAAATGACACAAGATGATAACGTATGATGTGAAATGATACCAGAGGATGAAAGGACAACATACGACACGCAATGATATGCAATGATACGGAATGATACACGATGATACACAATGATACCCCGTGGTTGCATGCAAATAAATGAGGAGAAGAATAATGTGGTGAACAAGTAATGAACGCAGATATAAAATAAACAGATTAATGTTTTATGAAGGCAGTTTGAAAAATGAACGCAGAGTATGCACGTGAGCAGATGAACGCGTAAGGAACATAGGAATGAAATGACGCACAGGAATGCTAAAGTAGCGCAGGGATTGCATGCAACAAATGAGCTCCAGAGCGCGAGCAATCATCAAGAACGTGTGGCTATAGTACCGACTGTATACCGTGATGAATGAAGACGAACGCAAGGGGAAAAGATAGGGGTCGCGCGGTACTGACCCTTGCAACGGATTTCCATTGCGATAATGTTCAGAAGAGTGTGGAAACTTTGAACATGCTGTGTAACGGTTGGTTAAACATGTCGGAATATTTAATCACGAATGACTGACGGTCCGGAGTTGAAGGCGGCAAGAACGACAGGCTCGATAGCCGTCATACAACCGAATATAAAGCTGAATCATGATGGTTCCTGTATTGTGAAGAATATTTGCCTGCAACAAACAAACACGTTAGTACCAAAACATACACAACACAAATAAGAAGGTAAGTCCTATAAAATATGTAATGCTCATTGATATCTGAAATACTTATGTATCGTAACACTGTTGAGAACCTTTCGTTGGGCTATAGATAGTAGTAGTGCTAGTACTATACATCCTATTGTATAGATTATATCACTGTTAATGAGCACCAGAAAGGAAGAATTTTTCCATACTTATAGTGTCATTTTCTCAGTAGTGATTATTCACGTTACTGTACATACTTTTATCAGTCTTTGATTATGTGTGCCATACCATGTGAATTGAAAAATCCTCTGATCAAAGGATCGACACATTTGCACTATAAGGCCCTCAAGCACGGCACCTTGTGACGAGTGTCACTCAATACACACACCAAAAACAAATTGAAAAAAAATGTCGGGCAATACCGAGGGCGGCACCAATGTGCGTTTAAGTCCCTATGGTGGTATGCCATGTAGCATGAAGCACAAAGTAGTATGAACAGTAGTAACTGGCACCAGACATAATGAAGAACTGGTAAAAGCAGTAGAAGCTAGAAGTATGCATCATTCAATAAGTACCAAATGCGCCATCAAGGAAAACTAGAGCCACTACCGTTTGGCCATGTGACATATGACACATAAAACACCATGAAGTAAAACATGAGGCAATATTCAGAGCTGCCAGCGCATGGCTCTTCAACGTTTGCGTACAAAATGTGCCATGGAGATGAAATGAAGGAGAATCAGGGCTACCAGCGTTTGGCCCTATGACGATGTATGTCGTATAAACACCATGAAGTAGAATATGAGGCAATACTCAGAGCTGCCAGTGCTTGGCTCTTCAACGTTTGCCGTACAAATCAAATCGTAGTAGGAAGGGGCAGTATCAGGGTCGCCAGCGCAGAACCCTTTGCCATTATGCAACGTAGCATGAAGTCACAATAACCAAGATGAGCAGTGGGCTGTCTGGCCTATGTGGCGCTAAGGTACACGAACACACAGTAGAAGTGGAAGTACGAAGTTGAATGAGCAAATAAGCAATCACTGAGATAAGGAGACCACATTGCAATTGGAACGCATAATTACCAATCATAGTAGGACAAGGTGGCAAACCAAGTTCCTATAAACTGGCAATAAGTCGTTTGGAAAACAGTGTTGATCGTATGGATTTGAGATTGTAATACATAAGTTGTGGAAGGACGAGAAGAAAGAACAAAACATGCGCAACGTGCACATTGCTAATAAGTCTGATGTATAGTTCACACAGGTGGTTTCCCATGGAAATATACTGACTTGCATGTGAATACTTCCTTTCTACCATTCCCTATACGTTATTAAAACCATGACGACTAACTGTAGAAATGATCCAATGAATAATCACGCCCTGAATAGCAGGAAGATAGCTATAGACTGACACCGATGATGATTCTGTAGCACAAAAAGAACCATGAAAGATGTCCGCATAGAAACCACAATGTATAGAATGTTCTCAGTTATAATAACACGACGTGTACACAAGACTCGAACCAGAGACATATAGGGAATTGGACATAGACATGATCAGGAGCATCATAATAATGTGTGTACATAAGTGTCCTGAAGACAAGTCTTTTTTTTCTCTCTCAGCATGACTGACTCTGTATTGGTTGTGAAAATGAAAAAAAGCTCTGTAACGAAATCATAGGTGTTAGTGGGACTGACTGTGAAGAAATATAAAACAACAAGGTACATATCGTACAGTACAGCACGCATGACGCAGACAAATGAACCGAACCACACAGAAAAGAAAAATATACAACCCTTGTTCAAGAACGTTTGTACGAAAACCGAATCGTCAAAAGCATGTTTATAAACCACACGGATGAGTGACCACAATGGACAAGAAATGATCAATGACTCTGAGAGGGCGGGAGGGTGGGCACTGGAGGATGGAAGGAGAGACTAGGCGTGACCACATGCTATCAAAGCTGGCCCAAACCTCGCAACAACTGTCACGCGCTGGACACTAGCACGCTGATGAAATCATAGACATCGTATCAGAGACAGGCAAGTAGCCCTGTCGCACTCTGTGACATGGTTGTTTCGTTGTACCCATCAAATATTATCCAACAGACGTCTGTTAATGTGCCTCCACATTATAGCGAGGTATAAAGGCTGCAATCAATCTACGAGAAAAAACTCTGTACGAAGCTGAACATATACGATGAAATCCCTAACAGCTAATCTATGTGTTACTTCACTATTTATATCTAAGTTCACTCTGATCAGGCAGTAGGCCTAACCACGTCTGTCGACTTGTGCTGTGTGGCAACGCTGACGGTTGTGTTCGAAACACCAACACATTTAAGTTCTCGGCTGTGTCTGACTTTTACACTCTCCGACTTTCACTATGATTCTATCTAGAACTTTTAAAGATGGGGAATACTCGAAGGCTGCGATTTTTGAGGTAAAGGGGAAAGACAGCAACTCCACCACTTATCGCGGGAAGGGGTTTTGATGTGTATAAGGAATAGAGGATGTGTATGAGGGATTGTTTCTCTACTTGGAATTATGCACTTAATAAGGAAGGAGGGTGTGACGAGAGGAAACGCACTAACCACACTAGACAAGGATTCTCAAAGGTAGTCCACACATGGAATGATAAATACAGCACATTTATTTAATTGATCAACTTCAACATAAGACATAATTCACCGTTCTTATTGGCCTAAGTCCCAATGGCCCTAAATCCTAAAATGCACAACGAATCTTCACCAGCTTACATTTCCAGCTGTATTCTTTCTGTTTCCTGGAAAGTAAAACATGCTTCTAACTTCTAGCCCTAACCTTAACACCTAACAAGAGTACAAATTAAAACGTGGGTCACATACCTGTGAGGTAGCTTGGAAGCTGGTTCCCCAAAAGAGCGCCCTGGGGCTGACTGACTATTCCTTTTTATAGAAGGGGATTCAGGTCAGGACGCTTTCTTTCCCTGACCATCAATGTGTCAGTGGTCATAGCTGTCCGCGTCCCTCAAGCCTGACTTGAAAAATAGCGTGACTCGACTCTTTATTTTTAGAAGGGGGAATCAGGTAAGGACGCTTTCCCTTCCTGACCATAAATGTGTCAGCTGTCATTAGCTGTCCACATCCATAAAGCCTGACTTGAAAAATGGAGTGACTGGACTTGTAATCGTGGCATGGTGGCTATAGCTAATGTTACCCTCGGTCATTTAATATGTCGTTATCAGAAGTCCAATTTGGACGGTGACTTTTACTGCCACGCGTCACTCCTTAGAACCTGTCCAACTTCCCCAAAGTGGAGAATAATGGACAACTGGCAGTTGGCGTTATTTCCTTTGCCACTGGCTTCTGGTCAGTGTTGTGGTCACTTCACAGGTCTATGGTAATGATCCATCAATTCTGTCTCAATGCATCTGTCGCCCTAAGGAATTCCTGTGATATTACCATGAGAGCAGATCACGACAGGCCACAGAATCCTAGCCATGTTTCACAATGCCAAGATGACAGATTAGAATATGGATGATAGTAGTTTTTGCTGTGGGCTTTCATTTCAGATGGATACTGCGTGACAGGGCTGTACTCTACGTTTTTTTTTCATGATAGTTGCATCCTGGCGTTAGCCAGGCCTAAAAGATACAGACACCAGCGGTGTAGGTCGGTATACTAGTATTTTTGAGCGACACCCTCAGTGACGCACTGTAAAGTTGACGAGACTCGACTGTATGTTCCAAGTCTTTCCAGCGCGCCCATGGCACGCTCAGCTCTCCGCAAGAGCCGATCGGCTGAAAAATCCCATAGAGATTTTTTTAAGACAACTGGGAATTTGACCTCCAACGTCCAAGTCATTAGTAGTTTGCCCTAGCCACTTCACCACAGTAACAGATGATATTGTGTGTTTGTCTGCTTGTCATTCCTGAACACCCAGACATTTTTTTATATATATAATTTTCATATTCCAAACATTTAACTAAGATTTGGACTGTGAAGCGATTACAGGCACAAAAATTTGATCACATGTTTAACTTTCGC
Source organism: Monoplex corrugatus (assembly GCA_030674185.1). Classification (NCBI taxonomy): domain Eukaryota; kingdom Metazoa; phylum Mollusca; class Gastropoda; order Littorinimorpha; family Ranellidae; genus Monoplex; species Monoplex corrugatus. Next base: position 127,255,466 of record CM060305.1, read on the forward strand.
TTTTCAAAGACTGGGCATAATTGATGTTGATAAGCTTTCCAAACCTTTATACCCCTGAACAATGCAATCTTATCAAACCGCTCAGACGGTAGGACTTGTTTTCTGATAACTGATGTACTGCCTTCAAGGACACAGGAACTGGTGGATTTGGTGTGCGATGTTCTGCTAAAGAGGTGTGTGTGTGTGTGTGTGTGTGTGTGTGTGTGTGTGTGTGTTTGTGTGTGTGTGTGTTTGTGTGTGTGTGTGTGTGGTATGTGCGCACGTGTATGTGTTTATGTCTACGAGTGTGTATGTGTCTTTGTGTGTCAATGTGTATATAATACATGCATACATACATGCATACATACATACATACATACATACATGCATGCATACATATATACATACATACATACATGCATGCATACATACATACATACATACATGCATACATACATACATACATACATGAATACATGCATACATTCATACATTCCTACATACATACATACATAATACATACACACATACATGCACATAGCGTGTGTGTGTGTGTGTGTGTGTGTGTGTGTGTGTGTGTGTGTGTGTGTGTGTGTGTGTGTGTGTGTGTGTGTGTGTGAGTGTGTGTGTGTTGTGTGTGTGTGTGTGTGTGTGTGTGTGTGTGTGTGTGTGTCTGTGTGCGCTGTAGGGCTAATTTCAGGCTGTATTTGTGCGCTGAAACATACTTTATTCACGTACATGCGTACTTACACATTGTGTAAATGTTCATGATCGAAAGCACATTAATTATGGACATGCGTGCACGTGTGTGAAAATTTGCATACACGATCGTAGACATCTTGTTTATTTGGTTGACTGATTGACTGGTAATCGTTGGTGTGTTTTTCTTTTTTCTTTTCTTTTTCCAGTTTACGAGGATGAGAGCAGCAAAATCGTTGAGGCAAAGAACTCCTGTTGTCAGTGTAGCGACAGCGTGAGTATTGTGTTGCACCACAGTGCTGCCTGACAACGCCTTCACAGACGGTAGAAGAGAGAGAGAGAGTGAGGATTGATTCCAGCTTGATGAGCCGCCTTTCGCTGGCCCACAAGATTAAAAGTTAATGAACTAGGCCAGGCCATGCCTGCCACGCGGCAAGGAAGACAGAAAGACAGACAGAACGAAAGGAACGTGTGGTCTTGTTTCGTGATCTGTAGTGTATGTTGTTGGTAACCGGCAAGGGAGACAGTACTGCACCACATAGATAGAGTAGTCAAGGTAAAGTAGAGAAGATATTGTTTGTTTGTTTTTTTTTGTTTGGTTGGTTGGTTGGTTGGTTGATTGTTCGGTTGGCTGATTGATCGTTTTTGTTCAGCTTTTCGATACATACGTTTTATAGGAAGTGTCACTCCCCGCATAGGATTATACAGCCCAAAAGGCTTTGTCGACGAGACTGACCTCAAGTTCGTCTGTCCAGCGCCACGATTCCATGGAACTCTGGGACAGGTGTTGTAGTGTTACAGTGTTGGTTAATCTTTCTTGTTTTTACCTGTCATTTTTGTTGTTGTAAACAGATTTCTGATGGTGTGTTGTGGTCACCGTATAAACGTAAGCTATATACTATCGAATCTCTTCTCCTGTAAGTTGTAAAATAGCCAGTTTTTTCAATAGTTTTTTTTTTTTTATTGTTTTGTTGGTTTCTGTTCTCAGCGTTCCGATTTTTCTCAGATGTGTGTATGCACATTGTTTTGCTCCACACTGCACAGGCTGTATGTAGCTGCACAGTCTGCATACTCCATCTTCGGTAGGCGCATATGATGGATATTTTCATGTTTCCAGTGATATGAAACTCATAGGTCGTTGATGTCTGATTGGTGTATAGCAACAAGATATAGTTTGAGAAAAAAAATGTTTTCAAAGGATGTTAACATATGCTTAGATCTTGGTGTTAATTTCTGAACCTCCAGTGTATGAAATGTCATTATGTGTGTCTGTATGTTGTATGGAGTTTGTACGTCGGTGATATCTTTTCATATGTCCATGATTTTTTATCGTTTCTTCATGCCATATTGAACAGTCTATGTTCGGTGCCCGTTTGATGTGGAGCAAAAAGTTAATAAGAAGAAGTTTATAAGATAAAAAACAACACATGGGTCAATATTTGAAATGTTTAAACACATCTTCAGATCCAGTGAAAGATCCAACTACAAACTTCTTTTACGATATTGAAATCATATCAAACGAAAGAAACAGATTTCTCTTTTGAAGGTTAAATATTCTCCGGGCTAACATCACAGAAAAAGGTCTTCAATGAGTCTGCAGTAAAATGTCGCTCTCTGATGTCTGCAGTAAAATATTTCTCTCTGGTGTCTGTAGTATAATATTTCTCTCTGGTGTCTGCAGTATAATATTTCTCTCTGGTGTCTGTAGTATAATATTTCTCTCTGGTGTCTGCAGTATAATATTTCTGTCTGATGTCTGCAGTAAAATATCATCTCTATGGTGTCTGCAGTAAAATTGTCTCTGGTGTCTGCAGTAAAATATCATCTCTCTGGTGTCTGCAGTAAAACATTTCTCTCTGATGTCTGCAGTAAAATATTTCTCTCTGATATCTGCAGTAAAATATTTCTCTCTGATGTCTGCAGTAAAACATTTCTCTCTGATGTCTGCAGTAAGATATTTCTCTCTGATGTCTGCAGTAAAATATTTCTCTCTGATGTCTGCAGTAAAATATTTCTCTCTGATGTCTGCAGTAAAACATTTCTCTCTGATGTCTGCAGTAAGATATTTCTCTCTGATGTCTGCAGTAAAATATTTCTCTCTGATGTCTGCAGTAAAATATTTCTCTCTGATGTCTGCAGTAAAACATTTCTCTCTGATGTCTGCAGTAAGATATTTCTCTCTGATATCTGCAGTAAAATATTTCTCTCTGGTGGCTGCAGTAAAATATTTCTCTCTGATGTCTGCAGTAAAATATTTCTCTCTGATGTCTGCAGTAAGATATTTCTCTCTGGTGTCTACAGTAAAATATTTCTCTCTGGTGTCTACAGTAAAATACTTATCTCTGGTGTCTGTAGGAATTTTTTCTCTCTGGTGTCTACAGTAAGATATTTATGTATGGTGTCTGCAGTAAGATATTCGTCTATGTTGTCTGCAGAAAAAAATATGTCACTCTGGTGTCTGCAGTAAAATATTTCACTCTGGTGTCATGACACTCCAGCTGCTCTCTTCAGCAGTTTATGATCGCATGATATCACAGTATTCAGAGAAGAATCACGGGTGGGTTGTCTACATCAATTTGAAGTTGTGATAGAGATAGACAAATTACACCGAAGTACGGTTCAGAATGCAAGAGGTATGGAATCTAATGAACATAGTACATTCAGACTTAATTGAGCGATTCGAGTACAAGGTGAGGATTCACAACTTATTCATACAACACAACCATACCTATCACTGTGTTGTATCACATGACCATTCCAATTATCATAATGTATCCACTTTAACTCATTATTCTCCTAGTTCTAACCCTAACTCAGTTCACTTCAACTAAGTAACAGGCTAGCTGAATGGGTAGCGCAAACTGTGTTGGGTTTGAGAAATTCTACATGGGAGATAACTCCGTGACTCTCAAGAGTTATGTTACTTAGTTGATATTTGAAATTCTCCCTGCTTCCCTCTTATTTCCTTTGGTATATCAGTTCAGTTCAGTCTACATCACTCCTGGAATGTTGGCTGTCCACACGGCTGTCTGAGTCTCTGTCCTCCACATCTGTCTTTGTTCAACCACGTCGTAAATCTCTGGACTGTTACGATCTGTCTACTACTCGATGTTTCCTGGGTAATTTGATCATGGTCTTCCCCTTCCTCCTTTGTCCTGGACTTGTCCCTGGATGACATCTTTCACGAGAGTGTATTTTTTTTGTTTCTGCACACATGCCCAAAGAAGGTCAATTTCTTTTTTTTTAAGACGACCTGTACAAGTTTTCTCCGGGTTTTCAAGCCCGTCGAGTATGTTTTTGTCACTTCTCTTGTCTTTCCAGCTCACCATTAAGAGACGTCTGTAGAGCCACATTTTGGTTGAATTTATTTTCTTTTATGTTTTAGCCCTAACTAAAGAAGATGAAAAGGTCACTTTACTTTATGCCGCAACAGACTGTTTCTCGGGTTTCACAGATGAAACACACACATTGCAACACTATGGTCACAGCAATGGCCTTAAGCACTGGCCCATTGTTCAGTATATGGTCCAAACCCTAACTGACTAACTTATGGGCCCAGCCGTAGCAACTGCCGTTTGTCTGGGTGCTTGGCCCCCCACTACTTCTGATTGCCAGGGGTCTGTGGTGCCAAGTTAATTCCAGTATCAAAGCATGAGGCCACCTCGGGCCTATACATATGAGGCGAAGACTTGCTGGGCTTTCTCACGCGCACGTGCACGCACATACATACGCGAGCACGTGCGCAATCACACACATACACACACACACACACACACACACACACACACACACACACACACACACACACACACACACACACACACTCTCTCTCTCTCTCTCTTTCACACACACACACACGCACACTCACTCACTCACTCACATCACTCACACACACACACACACACACACACACACACACACACACACACACACACACACACACACACACACCACAAAACAACACAAATACACACACACCACAACCTTCTCACACATATTTATAGGCATTTGAGCATTTGCCTTTGTTTCCCTTGCTATGTATGTGTGCATGTGTATATATACGTACGCACACACACACGTGTATGTGTGCATAAGTTTGTGCATGTTTGTTCATTCATGAACATGCGTGTGTGTGAGTGTTTGAGTACACGTGTTCGTGCATGTTTTTTTTTCACTCATGCGCATGCATGTATGTTGGTCATTCCATCATCATCATCATCATCATCATCATCATCATCATCGTCATCGTCATCGTCGTCGTCGTCGTCGTCATCATCATCATCATCATCATCATCATGTACCCTGCCGCATGGCCTTGGCGATCATGGCCCTCTGTATGCATATGCATCTATCCCTTGTCGCTGCAAGCAGAGGTCCATGCATGCATATATTGCCGTCCGTCCATCCGTCCGTTCTATACGCGTCTGTGCATGTGTACAGGAGTCTATACACAGAACGACATGACGAGCAAAACGACCACCAAAGAGGTGAGAGGCTGGCTGGGAGTCGAACCCGCAGAGACCCGCCAGGAGCTGGACCTGTCGGAAGAAGGGTACCAGCAGCAACCTTTATCGGTGGAGGACAAGAACGCACTCAATGCCAAGCTCACCCTGCTGTCTTGCTCCCGGGCTGATGGAACGTCCTTGTGAGACATCTCTTTGTTGTTGATTTTCTTTTATTCTTCTTCTGGTGTATCTGTTTGTCTGATATCTCTGTGTGTGTGTCTGTCAGTATTTGTCTGTATGTCTGTCTGTCTGTCTCTGTCTCTGTCTCTGTCTCTGTCTCTGGCTCTGTCTTTGCCTGCCTGCCTGCCTGCCTGCCTGCCTGCCTGCCTGCCTGCCTTGCCTGCCTTGCCTGTCTGCCTATCTATCTACCTACCTATCTATCTATCTATCTATCTTACTATCTATCTCTGTCTCTTTGCCTCTGTCTGTCTGTTTGTCTGTCTGTCTGCCTCTCTTTGTCTCTCTCTGCAAACAAACAAAAATCTACACATCACACACCTCCAGCACCCACACACATACAGAGGACCCAGACTCTCAGAGAGTTTAGAGTATGTTCAAGACACATTCGTCGTACTTTGACAATTCTATAGCGCTCCACCAACATTTGGCAGTAATTATTTGACAGACTCCACGATCCTGCGCAAAGACCTAAGCATTGACAACGCCATGAAATAGGTAGGGCGGTGGTAGTCAAACAAGAACTATGAAATTCTCTAAGCTGGCAGGCACCGCGAGAATGATGGAATCATTTAGGACGGGCAGCGAATGGACCAGGTTATAAGTTGCAGGCACGGGCTGAAGTCGAGATGTTGAAGGTCTTGAATTCAAGGCTCTGTCCACAGACCTTGCCAGCCTGCTCAAAACTGACTGGTCTTCTGAAGGATCGAACCCACGATCTCTGCCTTATCAGCATGGTGCCTCTAACCAAATGAGCTAACCTGCTTAAATACACACACACACACAACACACACAACAACACACACACACACACACACACACACACACACACACACACACATCACACACAGAGGCACCACAGACACACACAGACACAGACACAGACACAGACACACACACACACAACACACACACACATCACAATCACACCACAACACACACACCACACACACACACACACACACACACACACACACACACACACACACACACACACACACAAGGCTGGAGGCCTGCATAAAGAATCGAATCCACACCTTCCTCATTATCAGTGTGGATCTCTAACCCATTGAATTAACCCTTTCACTCCCTCGCCTGATCCACTAGCTTCCTGCAAGGAAGGGCCGAGGGGAGTGAAAGGGTTTTTGCAAGGAAGCTACTGGATCGGGCGAAGGAGTGAAGGGGTTAAGTTTTTACAAGGAAGCTACTGGATCGGGCGAAAGAGTGAAGGGGTTAAGTTTTTACAAGGAAGCTACTGGATAGGGCGAGGAACTGAAGGGGTTAAGTTTTTACAAGGAAGCTACTGGATAGGGGAGAGACTGAAGGGGTTAAGTTTTTACAAGGAAGCTACTGGATAGGGGAGAGACTGAAGGGGTTAAGTTTTTACAAGGAAGCTACTGGATAGGGGGAGGGACTGAAGGGGTTAAATTTTTACAAGGAAGCTACTGGATAGGGCGAAGAAGTGAAGGGGTTAAGTTTTTACAAGGAAGCTACTGGATCGGGCGAAGGAGTGAAGGGGTGAAGTTTTTACAAGGAAGCTACTGGATAGGGGAGGGAATGAAGGGGTTAACGAAGACATTGTCCATCTCTGAGCAGAAAAAAAAATCAAATATTATGTGAAGGGCACAATCACCAACCTAATTTTTTTTTCAAAAATTAAGCAAACAAGCATTTCAATACCTTTAATTTTATACAGATACGAGCACCTATCAACCATGCTGACGACAGTTCTGGAGAAGCAACCAGACAACGCTGCTGACGAACTGGAGAACATGAGCGCCCATTTTAAAACGTCGCGCATGCGCACCGAGCTCAGTTTCAAAAACATTCCGGATCGTGGACGAAACGCAGGACAAGCACGGGCTGAATGGAAACTGTTCAAGGTGATGGTGTTATCTATCTGTGATCATGTTATTTGTATTTGAAGTTGTATTTTTTTTTATATTTCTTCTTTTTTCCCCATTGATGTCACAATGGATATACAGCGTGAAATTCAGACTATTTCTAACAATGGATTTACAGTGTGAAATTCAGACTACTTCTAACAATGGATTTACAGTGTGAAATTCAGACTATTTCTAACAATGGATTTACAGTGTGAAATTCAGACTATTTCTAACAATGGATTTACTGTGTGAAATTCAGATTATTTCTAACAATGGATTTACAGTGTGAAAATTTCAAGGAAATTATTCCTACTAACAATGGATTTACAGTGTGAAATTCAGACTATTTCACATGGAACAATCCCCCCAGAGGCATGTGTTTGCTATAAGTGCAGTGCGCATCCTTTTTTTTTTTTTATTCTTTCTTTGTTTTGGTGTTTTCCCGATGTTTGTAATTCTGTGTATCTAGAATTTTGCCAGTGACAGCTCCTTTATTGTGGTGGGATCATCTCACCCGAAAGACCGTATCTCTGACCTTTATTTAAGATACAGTAGATGGGAAAGCAGGACTTGCGGAGTGGCTGAAGACGAGGAGGGTGGAGGAGATGCTTGGGGCAACAAGAGATAGAGACAGATGGAAGTCAATGATCGCCAACGCCATGCGGCAGGGCACCTGATGATGATGATGATGAGATGGGAAAGAAAATCCGAGATTCGAACCCGGGTTTCTGATATTCTAGGAAGGTGCTTAAATCACTAGACCACACCGTCCTTGTAAGACGTCATGTTAACACGTTATAGCACCGTGTTTGTTTAGTTTTTGCGTGTTTGTTTGTCCTGCTACCTCTGTGTAGTGGTTTTACTTTTCTTATTCACTCTCTGTCAATGAAAAATTCAGGAAACTGATTTCATTTTGCTTGTATGCGAACAATTGTATTGCCTGTCTGTCTGGATCATGCGCGTTTGTGCTTGTGGACATGTGTGTGTGTGTGTGTGTGTGTGTGTGTGGTGTGTGTGTGTGTGTGTGTGTGTGTGTGTGTGTGTGTTGTGTGTGTGTTGTGTGTGTGTGTGTTTGTGTGTGCGTGTGTGTGAGTGAAAGAAATATAGCATATTTGTGTCATTTATTAATTTCAATAAACAATCATTTTTTGACCTGATAGGTAAGTGTACGCCCAAAACGTTCATCCACAACAATGAAATAAGATGAAATGTTTTGACTGTGCCCCCAAAACGTTTGTAGAAAACATTACTATCACCATCACTGCTGCCACTACTACTACTACTCGTATACTACTACTGATACTGCTGCTGCTGCTGCTGCTGCTCTGCTGCTGCTCTGCAATAGCAACAGCAGCAGCAACAACAACAACAACAACAAGAACTACTACTTCTATTGCTGCTGCTGCTACTACTACTACTACTACTACGACGACCGACGACGACGACGACGACGTCTAGTACAGAACTAATATGTAATCATTACAATTGTTCCTTTCAGACTATAGCCAGGCCTAGCCCAAATGCAGAACCAGAGAGCCGAATATTCATGAACGAGAAAGATGACGAATTTCTGTGTCTGCCCAACATGATGCGCCAGGCACACCTCTTCTCTCACGCCGGAGTGGGCCTGCCGTCTGATTACTATGTGCTGGTAACTCTTGCTATGCGAGAGCTGGTGCGTGCTTGGCCATTTGTCTCCCTTAGGTGAGTGATCTGCGCTCTCTGGTGTTATGTCGTAAAGTTGTATTTACGTCGCATGATAGGAGAACACAATATAATACGTGTTGTTGTTATTGTTGTTTAAAGCCCAGCCATATCGGGGCTATTACCGCTTCAAAACATACAAAACTTCAACAGAAAAGAAAAAGAAAGGAAAAGAAAATTAAGTACATATATCAATGCATTCGCGCACATAATTTTAGGATATGCCCCCGGCGTTGACCACTCCGTCCAGTTTATCGCATAGGGGATTTTAAAAAAACACACCTGAATACAAATTAAAACATAACTAAGGACATTGAAACATATATGAAAACGAGCCTAAACTACCTAAAATTGCTTCCGCGTATCTCACCTCCCTAGAGCCAAAAATGCACTTGATGCATGCACCCAATTATCAATCATAAGAAAAAGTACGTAAGACTTTATCAAACACATACAGGTGAATGGACCAGCAAGGCAGAAAATGATATGAAGAAATGGCAGAAAGCAAAGGAGGAAGAAAGAAAGACAGTGACAGAAAAGAGGACATTTCTAGCACAAAATTTCCATAAGGTGGGGCTACTATTTATACTGAAAGAGCCCCCGGCATCCCCACGGGGAGACAGTATAATACAAGACAAGAAAACACAGTATGGCAAAGATGGGCACAGTAGCCTATCACAGGACCTGAGTTCGACCCTGCCTGCGTTACGGAGATTATACCTATCTTCCAGGTCAACATGAACACATCGACCTGTTAGTGCCTTACCCTCTTGCGCGTCCAAAACAAGTGTGACTGCCCGCGTTGAAGCAAAAAGACACCAGAAAAAAAACATGAAAAAAGAATCAGAACGCGTATTTAATACAACCAGACAAGACAGGCGCAAATTTTCGGCCAACTGTCCTTTGTCAAGCATAAGATCACAAACAAACACCAAATACAAAAATGAGGAGAAAAAAAACGAAAAAAAAACCAAACTAGTGCAACGAATCCAGCCATACCTCTTGATTATACATTTCCACATTCAGTCGATCAAGTAGGATACTTTACATTCCAAAAACTACTTTTAGCTAGTGCATCATATTTTTAATTTTAACCCTTGACCCTCTTTAGGATAAAACAATATTGATGTAACATGACCATTTTCAAATTGCAAAAATACCAAAATTGCAACATGGAATATTAGAACATTGTTACAAAAACGTAAATGAGACAATATCAAATTGGAGATGGAAAGGCTTAACATTAGTATTTCAGGACTGGGGGAACTGAGCTGGAGAGGGGCAGGCATGGTGGCATCAGGAGAGTATGAATTTACATATTCTGGTGGAGACTCACATGAAAGAAGAGTGGGCATCGTGGTGGACAGGGACAAATCAAAAGCAGTGGAGCGATGCTGGGCTGTGTCCGACAGAGTTTTGCTGGGATTGGGATACAGGTCATTTGATGTCGACATCATTCGGGTGTATGCGCCGACATCCGCAAGTGCTCAAGAAGACATCGACAATTTCTACGAAGTATTAGAGATGGCCAAGGCCCAGTGTAAATCACGAATGGTTGCGGTAATAATGGGAGATTTTAATGCTAGGGTGGGACGGGATAGGGTGGAGGACATAGTTGGACCTCATGGCCTTGGTACACAGGGTGGGAGGGGAGGGAGGCTTGTGGAGTAGGCACAGATGAGTGAGTTCATGGTTTGGGCAGCCTAAAAGAAGGTGGACTTGGCCGAGTCCGGGAGATAATACCAAAGATCAGATTGACTACATCCTGATTGATGATATATTTAGAGGTTCTTTGCTGTCTGCAAAAACACTGCTAGATTTAGGCTGGAATTGGGGAAAGGAAAACAGACCAAAAGCAATATCAAACTAAATCTTGGACTCTTAAAGACAGATGAAGCGATACGTAAAAAAATTAATGTACATGTTCAAAACGGGTTCAGTGCTCTGGGGGGACGTTGGTGACAATAAGGTACAGTGGGGAAAGTTGAAAAATTCGATAGATGAAGCTTGTGAAGAGGTCCCTGAAGTAGATAGAAAGACAGAGGAGAACTGGATGACGGAAGAAATGTTGGGCTTGATGGGGGAACAGAGGAGGGCAGGGAGAAACGAGGAGATATACAGGAGAATAGGCAAAGAAATCAGGAATGGGTGAAGTGAGGCTAAGGAAGCTTGGCTGAAGGCAAAGTGCGGGGAGGTGGAAGACTGACACAAAACGGATCCTCAGGGTATGTACAGATGAATTGGGGGGGGGGGGGGGAGCTGTTATCCACAGGAAAGATACATGCACATCAACTGGTTGCTTAAAATCGAAAGATGGTACGCTTATCATGGAAAAAGACAAGGTGTTAGACAGATGGGGAGAGTACATTGGGGACCTTTTTGGGGATGACGGAGACGAGGAACGTATTAAAAGAAAGAACTTTGAGGGACCGCCCGTCGTGAAAGATGAAGTTAGAGCAGCACTGAGAGGGATGAAGCCGGGGAGGGCCCCAGGACCAGGCAGCATTGCTGCAGAGATGATTGGAGCCCTGGAGGAATTTGGTGTTGAGAAAATGACAGTCCTCCTGAATGAAATTTGCGACACTGGAAGGGTCCCCAGGGATGTGTCAAAGTCGATTTTCGTTGCGCTTCTGGGGAAGACAGGGGCTAGGGAATGCGAACTCCATCGCACAATCAGTTTGGTGTGTCATGTGGCAGGAATCCTATCGAGAGTAGTCATGATGGGGACAGGGAATAGAATCAAAAGAGAAATAGTAGAGGAACAGTGTGGATTTGTGGAAGGGAAAGGAACTATTAATGCCATAAACATCCTGGGAGCTGTCATGGGGAGGTCAAGCGAGATGAGTGAGGATTTATATTTATGCTTTGTTGATTATACCAAGGCTTTCGGTCGGGTGAGACATGAGGGGTTGATCAGCCAACTAGAAAAACTCAATATTCATGGAAAAGATTTGCGAATGATCAGAAATATGTATTGTGAACAAACAGCTGCAATGAGAATAGAAAACGATATGGGCTCTTTCCAAAACATCAAAAGAGGAGTCAGACAGGGTTGTGTTTTGTCACCAGATCTGTTTTCACTTTACAGCGAAAACATCATGAGAAACCTAGAGGAAGACCCTGGATTAAAGATTGGAGGGAAAATGATAAACAACATTCGATGCGCAGATGACACGGTGCTAATTATTGCAGAAAATGAAAGGGACCTACAAAACCTTGTGAATATACTAGACATAGAAAGCAAAGGTAAGGGGTTGGAACTAAACAGCAGGAAAACTGAAGTCATGGTGATCAGTAAAAAACATGAAATCCCCTCATGCAAAATAGCAGCAAACGGCACAACCTTGAGACAGGTTGATGAGTTTAAATACTGGGAACGATCATTTCACCAGACGGCAGATGCACATCAGAAATAGCCAGCAGAATCGGTCAAGCCAAAACAGCATTCAAGAAGATGAAAAGCATTCTTACCAACAAATGTCTATCAATTAACATCAGTAAGAGTTCTTTAATGTTATATAGAACCAATACTGTTGTACAGTTGTGAGGCGTGGACGGTCAGCAGGCAGGGCCAGAGCAGGATTGGAGCAGCCGAGATGTAGTTTATGAGAAGAATGTTGAGGGTTCTATGGACGGCAAAGAAAGCGGGCGAAACAGTCTTGATGGAGGCAGACACAAGAAGATCATTCATGGGAAGATTGGGAAAAGACAGGCAACATTTGTAGGCCATTTTGTGGGGAAAGAAGAATTGGAGCATCTGGTCACAGTGGGAGGGCTGGAGGGAGGGAGAGCGCCAGGTGGACCCAGGGAGAGGGTGCTGGACGGTCTTGCAGAGTGGCTGGGGACAGGGAGGGTGGAGGAGATGCTTGAGGCAGCAAGAAATAGAGACAGATGGAAGTCTATGATCACCAACGCCATACGGCAAGGCACCTGATGATGATGATACCTCTTGATTATATATTTCCACATTCAGTTAATCAAGTGGGAGACTTTACATTCCAAAAACTACTCTTAGCTAGTGCATTATATTTTAATTTTAGCCCTGGACCCTCTTCAGGATCAAACAGTATTAATATGACATGACCACTTTTCAAATTGAAGAATTCATCTCACTTCCGCTCTGACATCATATTTACTCACAAACACATTATGATGTCATTTTAGTCAGTTTAGTCCTTTTCTCACACTGGACGAAGCAACAGGGAAGTTTCAGTCTCTTTCCCTTAATTTTTGTATTTGGTAATTGTTTGTGATCTTATGCTTGACAAAGGCCAGTTGGCCGAAAATTTGGGCCTGTCTTGTCTGGTTGTATTAAATATGCATTCTGATTTTTTTTTTCTGGTTCCTCTTGTGTGTGTACATGCACACAGAATATCAATTGCGCACGTCAAAGATCATACATGCCATGTCACTGTTCGGAGTTGGCAGACTTCACAGCAACATACCGCCTGAATAGTGTGGGCCAAACAATGTGTATAC
>CM060305.1:127273894-127296394 GCA_030674185.1 Monoplex corrugatus
CACACACACACACACACACACACACACACACACACGACGAAAATACAATTGTTATTTAAATGGAATGTTAAATCAACAGAAAAAAATATTTTAACTGGAGTATGAATGATACTTAGTATTTACATAAGTCAATGTGGTCGCGAAAATGTTGTCACACATAGACTCACACACACACACACACGCACACACACACACACCACGCACGCACGCACGCACGCACGCATGCACACGCACACATTCACACACACACACACACGCATACGCACGCCCGCACACACACACAAACACACATAAACACACTCACATACAAAGGATGCTGAGCTAGGGTACACTCAAGCCTGTTTGACGAATGACCCTTGAGCTATCCATGATGCTATATAAGCTCAGTTAGTTGATAACGCAGGGGTCGTAGTACCACCACAAGGCGGACCATAGTGTTATTTTCAATCAATGGTCTGACTGGCTCTTTTGATAGAGCCGTAGACTCAATATCTCGAGAAGAGTGGCAGAATGGTTAATACGTTCGCTTACCAATAGTTAAACTGGAGGTTCGTTTCCCGTAGATTCCTCGACTTTTCTCCTCAGTTCGACGGGAAAATTGAACTGGACGTCTAGTTCTTGGGAAGGGGACGAAAAACGAGTCGGATCCGTGTGCCTTCTGGCTTGTGCACGCTAAAGATCTCTAGGAAGTTGAAAATCGTAAAGAGCGGGGCGTCCATTCGCCCGACTGCCCTGGCAAAAAAACAAAAACAAAAACAGGCTTGAGTGTAAGCTATCTCAGCGTCCTCCGTGTGTGTATGTTTGTCTACGTGTGTATGTATGTGTGTGTGTGTGTGTGTGTGTGTGTGTGTGTGTGTGTGTGTGTGTGTGTGTGTGTGTGTGTGTGTGTGTGTGTGTGTGTGTGTGTGTGTGTTTGAGAGAGAGCGACAGACAGAGAGAGAGGACGATGGCTTGGGTCAGGGGTCAAGCGCCCTATTCCCCTCCTGTCTTCCCCGTCCCAGTTTGCATGTGCATTGTGCCCTGGAGATTTGGTCATTGTTGGTGATAACTTCTGTGAATAATGGGAGTGCAAGCCTTGGTTTGATTTTTGAATCAAGATTTTGGCGCCCTATAAATTTTATCATCATCATCGTCATCGTTGTCGTCGTCATCGTCATCGTCGTCGTCATCGTCATCGTCGTCGTCGTCGTCGTCGTCATCTTCATCATCATCATCATCGTCATCATCACTATTATTATTATGTTTATTATTATCTCATGTCTCGAGATCCGTCCGGCTCTGCTTTATAAAAGCTGTTGTTTTCGCTGCCTATCTTCTTGGCTTCAATCATCATGGTTGGGCCAGTGCTTCACATGTTTGTCACATGTCAGTGCTTCATAGTGTCACCCTCCCCCATTTCAAGATCTGGCCAGCTCATAGTCTTGCGCAGGATCAAGGAGTTATCCAGATAAGTGCTGGCAGATTTGGTAGAAAGGCATAGGGAATTTTGTCCGGAGTGCCAGTGCGATGAATCCCCTCTTGAGCTACTGTTAGAAAGCCCTCTTGAGCTCATTTCAAACAACCAAAACCTATGAACGCGTATTTAATACAAGACAAGACAGGCGCAATTTTTCGGCCAACTGGCCTTTGTCAAGCGTAAAATCAGAAACAAACAAACAAACACCAAATACAAAAATTAGGAGAAAAAGACAGAAACTTCCCTGCTGCTCCGTCTAATGTGAGAAAAGGTATCTTACATTGACAAAGGCCAGTTGGGCCCCAAATTTGCGCCTGTCTTGTCTTGTTGTATTAAATACGCGTTCTTATTCTTCTTTCGTGTTTTTTTTTCTGGTTTGCTTGAACGCGGGCAGTCACACTTGTTTTGGATGCCAAAGACTATGGTCAGTGACCAGAAAAAACACAAGAAAGAATAAGAACGCGTATTTAATACAACAAGACAAGACAGGCACAAATTTTCGGCCAACTGCTTTACTAAAACCAAAACGTGCAGTCACCTAAACTACCTGCTTCACTAAAACCAAAACGTGCAGTCACCTAAACTACCTGCTTCACTAACACCAAAACGTGCAGTCATCTAAACTACCTGCTTCACTAAAACCAAAACGTGCAGTCACCTAAATTTCCTGCTTCACTAAAACCAAAACGTGCAGTCAGCTAAACTACCTGCTTCACTAAAACCGAAACGTGCAGTCACCTAAACTAACTGCTTCACTAAAACCAAAACGTGCAGTCATCTAAACTACCTGCTTCACTAAAACCAAAACGTGCAGTCATCTAAACTACCTGCTTCACTAAAACCAAAACGTGCAGTCATCTAAACTACCTGCTTCACTAAAACCAAAACGTGCAGTCATCTAAACTACCTGCTTCACTAAAACCAAAACGTGCAGTCATCTAAACTTCCGCTTCACTAAAACCAAAACATGCAGTCACCTAAACTACCTGCTTCACTAAAACCAAAACGTGCAGTCACCTAAACTACCTGCTTCACTAAAACCAAAACGTGCAGTCACCTAAACTTCCTGCTTCACTAACACCAAAACGTGCAGTCACCTAAACTTCCTGCTTCACTAAAACCAAAACGTGCAGTCATCTAAACTTCCTGCTTCACTTAAACCAAAACGTGCAGTCACCTAAACTTCCTCCTTCACTAAAACCAAAACGTGCAGTCACCTAAACTTCCTGCTTCACTATAACCAAAACGTGCAGTCACCTAAACTACCTGCTTCACTAAAACCAAGACGTGCAGGCACCTAACTACCTGCTTCACTAAAACCAAAACGTGCAGTCATCTAAACTACCTGCTTCACTAAAACCAAAACGTGCAGTCATCTAAACTATCTGCTTCACTAAAACCAAAACGTGCAGTCACCTAAACTACCTGCTTCACTAACACCAAAACGTGCAGTCACCTAAACTAACCTGCTTCACTAAAATCCAAAACGTGCAGTCACCTAAACTACCTGCTTCACTAAAACCAAAACGTGCAGTCACCTAAACTACCTGCTTCACTAAAACCAAAACGTGCAGTCATCTAAACTTCCTGCTTCACTAAAACCAAAACGTGCAGTCACCTAAACTTCCTGCTTCACTAAAACCAAAACGTGCAGTCACCTAAACTACCTGCTTCACTAAAACCAAAACGTGCACTGACCTAAACTACTTGCTTTACTAAAACCAAAACGTGCAGTCACCTAAACTACCTGCTTCACTAAAATCAAAACGTGCAGTCACCTAAACTTCTTGACAAAGGCCACTTGGTCAAAAATTTGTGCCTGTCTTGTCTTGTTGTATTAAACACGCGTTCTTTTTTTTTTTTTTTTTCGTGTTTTTTTTTCTGGTTCCTGTTTGTTTGAACGCGGGCAGTCACATTTGTTTTGGATTTCGTATTACTATGATCAGTAACACAGCCATGTCTCTGGTGACAGCGGGACTACCCTGGGTACGGCTGCCTCACGTTACGCCAGCTCAGATCAACGTGGCCAGGAAGATCCGTAAATATTTCACTGGGGATCTCGACCACAAGGTATTATGTGGTGTTAGTGTTGTGTTGTGTTGGTGTTAGCGTTGGTGTTCGTGTTAGTGTTAGTGTTGTGTTTCGTGTTGGTGTTGGTTTTGATGTTGGTGTTGGTGTGGATGTTGGTGTGGGTGTTGGTGTTGTGTTGTGTTGTGTTGTGTTGTTTTGTTTTGTGTTGTGGTTGGTGATTGGTGTCGGTGTTGTATTGTGTTCTGTTGTTGTGTGTTGGTGTTGGTGCAGTGGTGCGTCATGTTTTTGTTGTGTTGCGCTCTGCATGCTCTGCTGTGCTGTGCTCTGGTGTGTTGTGCTGGTTGTGTTGTGTGGTCTTGCTTTGTGATGTTTTGTGTTGTGTTGTGTTGTGTTGTGTTGTGTTTGTGTTGTGTTGTGTTGTGTTGTTGATGTGTTGTGTTGTGTTGTGTTATGTTGTGTTGGTGATGTGTTGTGTTGTGTTGTGTTGTAGTTGTGTTGTGTTGTGTTGCTTTGTATGGGTCTTTATGGGTGTGTGTCGCCTGTATTATTATATTCTGTTGCGTCATGTTGCGTTGTAGTATGATGCCTTTTACTGTATGTTGTAGATTGAATCTCTGACATCGTAGGTCCATTGCATACACAAAATAGAACTGTGGACTCAAAATCTGATGTTTGGAATGCAATCCTTAGCTTCAAAATAAAAGATGGCACATTTTCTGCCTATTTGAGTGGTCCAGTCATTCTGGTGGTGTCAGCAAGCCTAGTGCTTCATAGTGCGTGTGTGTACGATGCATATATATATATATTATATATATATATATATATATATATATTATGTATATGTATGATGTATGTATGTATGTATTGTGTTGAATTCTGATGTTTTATGATATGTATATACATGTATATATATGTATACATGTATATGTATACATACACACACACACTCACACACACACACACACACACATATATATATATATATACATATATATGTATATATATATATAAAGAGAGAGAGAGAGAGAGAGAGAGAGTAAATTATATACGTGATAATCAGATGTAGTTCGTGCCTTTTTATCGTGCTTATGGTCGACATCTTCCGTTGATTGCATCCTTGTCTGTTGATTTGCTCATCCACGTTCATGAACACACCACACGATCAATCCAGTTGATTATTTTTTGTTTTGTTTATTTGTTTTCCTTTTTCTAGATGACAACGTTTCCGCCCTTCCCCGGAACTGAGCGAAATTACCTGCGCGCGCAAATTGCCCGGATCAGCGCATCCACTCATGTGTCTCCCATCGGAGTGTTCAAGTTTGATGAAGAGGGGGAAGAAGAGGAAGAAGTTGAAGGTACTAAATACAGTCCTCTGAGTTTTGACATAGAAAATAAACCTTTTTGTATATCATGTGAAATCCAATTATTCAGATTAATAAAGTATATTAATATGATTCATTCATATTTATATTTATTCATATTCATTTCTTCTTTTTGTCACAATGGATTTACCAAGTGAAACTCGGGCCGCTCTTCGCTTGAGCGCGTGTAGCCGCAGTGCAGCGCCACCCTGTCTTCTATTTTTTTTAACCAAGACTTAAGAAAGGCAAGAAGGCTAATTGGCCTGGGAAATTAACCTATCTCTCCAATGTTTTATAACAAGGTAGCCGGGCGAATTGCCTGCTTTTCACGATTTTCAACTGCTATAGGATCTTTAGCGTGCGAAGCCAGAAGGCACACGGGTTGGACTTATTTTTCGTCCCCTTCCAAAGGACCAGACGTTCAGTTTGATTTTCCGTTCAAACTGAGGAGAAAAGCCGATATCTCCGCGGGGAACGAACACTGGAAACTCAGTTTAGTTATTGGCAAGCGAACGTCAGAACCATTCTGCCACTGAACATAACTGCTCTCAGCGACAACGAGAGGAGCCAAAAGAAAACATCGTCGTCGTCGTCGTCGTCGTCGTCGTCGTCGTCGTCGTCATCATCATCATCGTCGTCGTCATCGTCATCGTCGTCGTCGTCGTCGTCGTCATCATCATCATCATATTCATCATCATCATCATCAGTAACATCATCAACTGTGGCAGCTGTAGACCAACAACAATATGACGAACCGTACGTTGTTCCGTCGTTATGATGAACTAGCAGATAACGATAATCCTCGTCTGCTTAAAACACAATAGAGAACCTTTTGAACTGTGAACAATGAGGATGTGAGTGAAATATAGTAAGTCCACACATCCTGTTTTGTTGAATAGTGCACTGAACCCTGCTATCACGCTGACTGGCTGGTCCTGTCGATAGACCCGTGAACACAAAATGTGGTATCTTGAATAAAATATCAGCCTACAACATAAATGTCGGCATGTTTCCTACAGTGACAGGCATTATAGTACTATCTGCTTTACATTATACACAGCCACCGCCATCACCACCACCACTGTCATTTACCACCATCACCACCACCATCATTACCACATTCACCACCATGATGTTCAAAGCATATAGTACTATCTGTCTTCCATTTCGCACAGTAACCACCATCACCGCCACCATTACCATCACCATCGTCACTACCATCACCACCACCCTCACCACCACCATCGTCACCACTGTCACCTCCACAATATACTAAGCATATAGTACCATCTGCTCCATATTACCCACAGTCTCACCATCATCGCCACCATCATCACCACCATCACCACCATCATTACCACTGTCATCACCATCAACCACCATCGTCACCACTTTTACCACCGCCACAGTGTACCAAGCATATACTACCATCTGCTTCATATTACCCACAGTCATCACCATCACCACCACCATCATCACCATCACATCACCATCACCATCATCACTACCACCATCATCACCACTCTATCACCACCATCACCACCATCATCATCACTACCATATCACCACCATCACCACCACCATCATCACCACCATATCACCACCATCACCACCACTGTCACCACCATATCACCACCATCACCACCACTGTCACCACCATATCATCACTATCACCACCATATCACCACCATCACCACCACTGTCACCACCATATCACCACTATCACCACCATATCACCATCACCACCATATCACCACCATCACCACCACTGTCACCACCATATCACCACCATCATCACCACTGTCACCAACACTATCACCACCATTACCACCACTGTCACCACTATATCACCACCATCACCACCACTGTCATCACCACTATCACCACTATCACCACCATATCATCACCATCACCACCATCACCACCACTATGACCACCACCATCACCACAATCACCAACACCATCACCAGCGTTATCACCACCACTATCGCCACCTTCACCACCATCATCACCACCACCATCACCACCACTATCACCACCACTGTCACCAACACCATCACCACCATATCATCACCATCACCACCACCGTCACCACCACCATCACCACCACTATCAACACTACCATCACCACCACCATCACCATCACATTGTACAAAGCATATACTACAATGTGGTTCATGTTACCCACAGTCACCACCATCAAGACCATTATCACCACCATCATCATCGCTACCACCGTCAACACTACCATCACCGTCATCATCACCATGCTGTATCAAGTACTGTGGTGTCACAACCTCAATCGATATTACCATCAACAACAATAAAGCGTTGCCATCATCACTGCTGCTACTACTGCATTCTTTTACTTCTACTACTACTACTACTATTACTACTACTACAACAACTACTACTACAACTACTGCTGCTGCTGTTGCTAGTGCTATTGATTAACCTATGATTAGTATTTATCTTGATTGATAAGATCGATTCAGCGTGATGTTGTTCTGACACTCGTTGATACCGATCATTTACATGCAAACAGCACGACATTCACACAACACATAAACAAACTAAATCAGATGATATGGTACTACCCCCCTCCCCAAACACACAGACACACAGACACAGACACAGACATAGACACAGTCACAGACATAGACACAAACACCCACACGCAACAACAACAACAATTAAACACACGCAGACCATACAACACACACACACACACACACACACACACACACACACACACACACACACACACACACACACACACATATATATATATATATATATATATATATATCTGTATATATATATATACACCAATAACAAAAACAAAAACAAAACAAAAAAGAAACACCACATATTCACTTATTCATAAGAACTTACATGCAGGTTGCAAATAATTCGTCTTTATTATCACTAGAGTGCTGATGAGCATGTTTTTGTTTTTGTTTTTTGTTTTTGTCTCTAGCAAAAGAAGGGGTAAACATTTCATTATCATTATTACTAATTTATCTATATATCTTTTCTTTTTCCTTTTGCTGCTTGCTTGGACACGATCTGAAGAAACAGTAAAACCCACAGGTAAGAAAGACAAGGAAATTGACAGATCGGTGTTCAGTTTTCAGTTCTCGTTTTGTCGTTGAACGTATAGACGCTGGAGAAGCTCTTACAAAGTTTTTCTCACACTGGACGGAGCAGCAGGGAAATTTCAGTCCTTTTCTCCTAATTTTTGTATCTGGTGTTTGTTTGTTTGTGATCTTACGCTTGACAAAGGCCAGTTGGCCGAAAATTTGTGCCTGTTTTGTCTTGTATTAAATACGCGTTCTTATTCTTTTTCGTGTTTTTTTTCTTCTGGTTCCTGTTTGCTTGAACGCGGGCAGTCACACTTGTTTTGGATTTCCTACAATGTTTGTAAGAAACACATGTCACTAGTTATAGTCGGCAGACATCGATAAATATGACAAACTTTCTCTAATAAAAACAACAACAAAAAAACAAATAGAAAGGGGTGAATGCACACATTATTTGTACATTCTGATTTGATCTGTTCTTTGGGATTCTTTTATAGTAACTTTATTGTTTTTATTGTTATTTTTCCATTCTTTTCTTTTCTTTTTTTTCATTCAGTTTTTTTTTCTTCCTTGGATTCAGTTTTAGTTTCTGTTTCTCACGACAGTATCTCCGGACTAGGAGTAAATTCCGACGCCATAGATGTCATGTGATGAAAACGATCCAAAATAATCATGATACAAGTCTGTGCCTGTGCATGAACCCTGTGGGCTGGCGTGGTCTTGAGGTCCTGCAAGTTTTACCCCGTTTATTGCATTGCTCTTCCTTTATTGATTTTTATGTCCACGAGAAAATAAGGGATTTTAACATGCACGCACACACACACACACATACACGCACACACACATACATACAAACACACATGCACACGCACACATACACATACACACACACACACTGTTGAGTGTTGAGGGGTGTCAACTCAAGAAGACTGGGACGATCTTACGGCTTCGAAGGAGACTCGTGCCCTGTGACCACCCCTCATGACATTCAAAGCTCATTAGACATGGCCCTTTCCAAATGTGACGATACTGCAGACTGTATTGTTTTTCACTGTGGTGTGCATGATTTGAATAGTAAAGATCTCGCTACAACAACTAAACATCTCGCTTCAGGCATAAAAAAATAGCACAAGAACATCCTAATTCAAAATTAGTCGTTAGTAAGGTTGCCCTGTACGGCAGGCACGAATGGAGGTTCAACGAAATCTGTTCAACGCTTTACTATCTGCTGAACTTGTTGATATGAAAAATATTTCTTTAGTATCACATGAGAATCTTCGTACCACTCAACAATTTCTAAAAGATGACATTCACCCCACCACCAGAGGAAGCAGCATCATTGCAGGAAATCTTGGAAGACACATTCGAGACCTCTTTTGGGAGACTCCAAGGAGAACAGCAAGATCAAGATCAGCACAGCTACACCCCTCCAGATTCTCCAGAGAACGGTACCACCTTTTCGACAACTACGTACCATGGTGGCCATATAATGTTTTGATATAACAGTATTATATATACAATTCTTGACGTTCTTGTCACAGGACTTTTTCCTCGTCATCTCTGACATTTCTTCTGCTGAAAGTATACAATAACCAGGTTTTAGTCCGACTATCAAGACTCGGACTATACACTCTGTTCATTTGAAGACGTGTATGCTATTATTTTGTTTATTGGTTATTTGTTATCCATTGTAATCTAATATCTCTTCAATAAGTTATTTCTACGTTGACTGTGTAATTTTCTTTTCATCGTTTTGCTACAATTTTGTTATCTTTACTTCGTAGTCTAAGTAATTGCGTAATTTTCTTTCTGCCCATCTCTCCTGTACACAGAAAATCAAAGTATTCATTATTATCGACCATAAATAACAGTCAATAGAAAGTTGGAGATAAACCAGTATCAGTAATGCGACAACAATCCCAAGTCAAGTTTTTGCAATGGAATTGTAGATCCCTTTCCACCAATTCGGCATACTTGGAGCATTTCCTGACATCAAATAGATGTGAAGTTTTGATTCTGCAGTCGATGAATGTTGTTGCAACCAAGCTTCCCAATTTCCCCAATTATTACTATCCTCCAGTCTATGAATGTGGGAATCACGGGAAGAAGGTATCCACCGCGATATACATACTCAAAGAGTTACAATACTGCTTACTTACTTCCCGGTTTTGAAATCAAGCGACGATTTGCACGCTTGTGCTGCCACTGTCCAATTAAGCAATTCTTTAAACATCAACGTTTTATCAGTGTACCTGCCAACAGGTCCAAATGACCGCAACACAGAATGGCTGCGCACGATCCAAGATCAGCAGCGTGGTAAATGGCTAATAGGTGGAGACTTTAATTCCCACTCCCCATTTTGGGAAAAGAACTGTTCTACTGTTACGAGCAATCGTTTGGTAGAAAATATCGTTGATAGTTCGCTTTACCTTCTAAATGATGGTAGTGTCACTAGAATCCCTGATGTCTCCAAACACAGGGCGACAGCCATCGATTTGTCTCTGATATCACCAGAATTAGCACCATCCTGTACCTGGGAAACTCACAGAGACACTTTGGGAAGCGATCATCTACCTATCATCATAACCATAACTGACAAAAACATCAGGATGAAAGACAGCTCTCCTGATATTATTCCAAAATATAATTACAAGCGTGCAGACTGGTCCTTATTTCGAACTGCTCTTGCTAATCAGGATTACAGACATTATGAAAGTGAAAATGTAGACAGTATGTTTTCTAAATTCCAAGAGTCAATTCTAGCCGCTGCAGACGTATCAATTCCGAAACTCAAAACTTCTAAATCGATTGGGTAATGTTTGGTGGACAGAGGCATGTGAGAAAGCAGTTCAATATAAAAGGGAGAAATTCAAAATCTACATCAAAAGCCGGAAACCTGAAGATCATGTGGAAATGAAAAAAGCTAACATCCAATGTAACAAAATCATTGCTGAATCAAAGAAAGATTATTGGGCATCATTCTGCAAAAAAGAAATTTCAGATTTCAAAGATTTCCATAAAGTCTGGACGAAAATGAATCAAATGAAGAATGGAACCAACTTACCTAGGTGTCCGATAATGATAGAAACATGTAACACATTTCCTTCAGACATGGACAAAGCAGAAACTTTTGTGGAATTATTTGCTAAAAACAGTAAAGTTGAAGGTTTATCTCCTGACTGCAAACATCACAGAGAAATGGAAGATAACAACTCAATCTACACTGATCCAATACCTCAGAATGATCTCTGGTTTAATTCTCCAATCAACTCAGAAGAGCTAAAAAACACAATACTGTTTCTACACAACAAAACGAGTTCGGTAGGTATTGATGCAGTTTCGACTGAAATGATTAAACATCTCCCTGAAAACTATCTTATTTTCCTACACAAAATTTTGCAGAAATGCTGGGTTAGCGGAACTGTACCACAAATCTGGCAAAAGTCTATAGTTATACCGATATTAAAAGCAGGAAAATCGAAAACTGATAAAAACAGTTACAGACCCATTGCTTTGACGTCCCACACGAGCAAACTAATGGAAAGATTGATCTTAAACAGACTTTTACACTACTGTGATAAAAATAACGTTATTCCGGTAAACCAGGCGGGTTTTAGAAAAGGGAGATCCGCAGTTGAACACCTGGTTAAACTTACGACTCAGATCAAACAACAGTTTGCCCGCAGAAAAAGTGTTTTAGCTACTTTCTTTGATGTAAAAAAAGCTTATGATCAAGTTTGGCATAAACGTTTATTGTTCAAGCTAAAATCTGTTGGTTTATCTGGCAATATGTACAATTACATTAAATCTTTTTTAGCTAATAGAACAATACAGGCTAGAGTGGGAGCTAGTTATTCTACTTCACGGCACCTCGACATGGGGATTCCACAAGGTTCAGTGATAGCACCTATTTTATTTAATATCCTTATACAGGATCTTCCTAAAGCTTTTTCAAATCGTGTTGTTTTAGTACAGTATGCTGATGATATATGCACTTGGATGAATATCACTTTAAAAAAGACAACTCCACAGAGAACACGGAATTACATCAGAAAATTGTATCAAATTGATCTTGATAATCTTGGAAACTATATGTTAGAAAATGGTCTGTCGTTGTCGGCAGAAAAGACTAACATGATGCTGTTTGATCCTGGTGGTAACTCAAATAACTTGCCTACTTTCAAATTGCTTGGTGAAGTGTTAAATTACAAACAGGTCGTAAAATTTCTGGGAGTTTACATCACTTCGAAATTAAGCTGGAATGTTCATTTTGATTATATTTTAACAAAAGCACGAAAAACCTTAAATTTTCTAAAGATAATAAGCAAATTACCCTGGGGAATGGATACAAATATACTGATTCATCTGTCAACAGCGCTGGTCAGGTCTAAATTATCCTACGCGCAAGAAGTTTTTTTCAATGCACCTAAATATTTACTAAAAAAGATTCAGAACTTGGACTGCAAAAGTCTTAAAATTGCACTAGGTGTACCAACTCATGCTTCTACTCTGGAAACGTACAAAGTTGCTGGAATTCTACCTCTAAACAACCATCGTGAGCTAGCTACAGCAAAGTTTGCAATTAGAACTACTTCACAAGCGAATAATTTTGTGAGCAAAGAAATTAAAATCAGGTCTGATATTGACTTTCCAAAACGAGCAAAAAACATTTCATCACAAATTACAACCGCAACTTACATATCTGACCTGATCAAACAATCCAGCATAACTATGGATGAAATAGCCGAAAAACCAATGTTAACGCCTATCCCTACATGGGAAATGCTAAAGGCCACGTTTGATCTCGATTATGCAGACGTTAAAAAAGATGATAATGTCAACATTACGCTATCCACAGCTTGTGAACACATCGATGAAAAGTACCGTACCCACCTCCACATTTTTACTGATGGGTCAGTCTTAGCAAATCAGAGCGCTGGAGCAGCGTTTTATGTTCCAACATTTAACATTAAAAAGTCTTTTTTCATTGGGGCAAATGTATCTATATATACAGCAGAATTGGTCGCTGTTGTTCAAGCGTTGCATTATTTAATAAGCCTTCGGCCTGTGCCTTTCAAAGTAGTTCTGTTTGTTGATTCAAAATCTGTATTATATGCCTTACAGTCTTTTGATACAGACACAAGACCTGATTTAATAATTGAGGCAAATCATCTAATACACTGTTTAAAGATAAATGGCTCGGAAATCAGTTTATGCTGGGTGCCTTCTCACGTTGGTCTTCACGGCAACAACGTAGTTGACAGAGCAGCTAAATCCGGTGCACTCCGTTTTGAAAATTCCATAGAATTACATGTTAACACCTCGGTAAAAGAAGCTTACAACTCGCTAGAATTAGCATCATGGATTCGATTTCATGAACATTTAAATGAAAAATTTGTGTCTCAAAAAAGAATCAAACTTTCAGTTCAAAATATCTGTAAAAAAATGCAGTATTCTTCGATATATCATTTGAGATTAATTGTTACGACATATTTTCGTATTCAACTGAACGCTTTGAAAACAAAATATTGTAAAAACGTTTTATGTATTTGCGGTGAACAATTCACATTGTATCACTGTTTGTTTTACTGCAGAAAGCTTCGTTATTTTTTACCAAAGATGTTTACACAAGGAAACTATCTTGAAAAGCATTTTAAAGAAGTGATATCAGATCAAGTTCTGTTAGTTAAAATTTCAGAATCATTGGTTCACAGTCCTGTTAATGCGTTACTTTAAGGTTATTATTTTAATTATCATTATCTTATTTTGTTTTGTTTTGCTTTTTATGACGATTTTTCTTTTACATTTGATGTTAGCGTTGTTCTAGTTTCATTTCTCTGATCATCCATATCATTTTTCTAAAGACCTTGCCGGTTCCTTTTAATTTTTTTTTCCGTCTCTTACTCTGTTCCCTTCTTTCCCATCCTCCCTCCCCCCCCCCCCGCCCCCCCCCCCCCCCCAAAAAAAAAAATCATCCTCCATGCCATTTTTATCCGTCTAATATCACTTATAGTGAAAAGACGTTAAATCAAGGAACGAACACACACACACACACACACCACATACACACACATACAGAGAGAGAAGGAGGGAGAGAGGGAGGGAGGGAGAGAGAGCGAGAGAGAGAGAGAGAGAGAGAGAGAGAGTTTCAGTTTCAGTTTTAGTTTCAATTTCAGTTTCAGTATCTCTAGTTAATGCATCCTCGCTCGGAATGAATTCCACAAGCACCGACGCAACTGGTGCCAGGTGATGGAGAAGATCCCAAATGATCATGGCACAAGTCTTAGCTCTGCACATAAGTCCCATGAGTTGGCAAGGTCCTGAGGACCTATTTAGTGCATGGATTTTCCTTCCTTATACTTGTATTAGTCTAGTCACTGGAACCATCTTGGCTACATTTTAAGACATGTGTATCTGTATGTCAACCAGAACAAGATTGAGGCAGCCGAGATGTAGTTTCTGAGGAGGATGTTGAGAGTTCCATGGACAGCAAAGAAAATAAACGAGACAATTTTAATGGAGGCAGACACAAGAAGATCATTGATGGGAAAGATTAGGAAAAGATAGGCAAAATTTATGGAGAACTAGAGCACCTGGTCACAACAGGAAAGCAGGAAGGAAAGAGAGCGCCAGGTAGACCCAGGGAGAAAATAGTGGGCGGACGTTCAGGGTGGCTGAAGACAGAGAGGGTGGAAGATGTGTTTGCGGCAACAAGGGATAGATACATATAGGAGGGCCATGATCGCCAACGCCATACGGCAGGGCATATGATGATGATGATGATGTATCATATTTAAAATAGTATTGCTATACAAAGTACAGTTAATGTTGTACAGGAGCTCGGGACACCGTGGTGGTGGACTTGGACTATGAAGGCTGCAGCATGAAGGAACTGAGTGACCCCAGTCTGATGTCTTGGGTACACCATGCAGCCTACATTCTGCCGCAGGTATAACAGCTTCCTTGTTCGTGCTGCTTGTAGGCAAACAGATCCTGTAGTAGTAGTAGTAGTAGTAGTAGTAATAGTAATAGCAGTAATAGTAGTAATAGTAGTTGTGGCAGTGGTGGTAATTGGTGGTAATAGTTGTAGCAGCAGCAGCAGCAGCAGCAGCAGCAGCGACAATGGTACAAGTAGTAGTGGTGATGTTGGTTGTAAAAGTGGTGTTGATAATGGTAGTAGTAGTAGTTGTTGTTGTAGTAGTAATAGTAGTAGTAGTATATTGTTGTGTTGTTGTGTGGTGTATATAGCATAGTGTAGTAGTAAGTTGTGGTGGTGGATTGTGGTGGTGTAGTATATAGTAGTAATGTAGTAGTGTGGTGGTGGTGGTGGTGATTGGTGGTGGTGGTAGTAGTATAGCAGCAGCAGCAGCAATAGTAGTAGTAGTGGTAGTGGTGGCGGTGGTGGTGGTGAAGGTGTAGTAGCAGTAGTAGTAGTAGTAGTGGTGGTGGTGGTGGTAGTGGTGGTGATAGTAGTAGTAGTAGTGGTAGTGGTAGCAGTGGTGGTGATGGTGGTAGTAGTAGTAGTAATAGTAGTAAAAAGTAGTAGTAGTAGTGGTAGTAGTAGAAATGGTAGTAGTGGTGTTAGTAGTAGCGGTAGTGGTGTTAGTAATAGTAGTAGTGGTGATAGTAGTAGTAGTAGTGGTGATAATAGTAGTAGTAGTAGTAGTATAGTAGTGTATGATGTTTCCACTCTGCTTGACAGTGAAGCCCCGTTCATATTTGTCGTTGATGACCAAGCCATCCGTGTAAATGATTATAACTTTGGGAATGCAGCCTATTTGCTCAATGAGGAATCCTTCATAAACTTCGTAGGCAAAAGTAGCTGCATTTCCCTAGTACTTTTTCCTGCTCTAAATCCACCTTGATTCAGTGGAAGTATTTTCTGTCTTTTAGGTCACTAGGTATTTTTTTGCTACAATGCTCTCCATCAGTTTTGCAGTAATCTTTTGCAAGGTCAGAAAGCGATATCATTGTAATTTGCGATATTTTACCCGGTTTCAGTGAAGCATTCAAGAAGCTGTGTGTCCAGTCCCCAGGAACATGATCTGTCTCAAAACCGTGATGACAGAAAGCTTACATGTACATTTTGATTAGTCTTGTCATTTACAAGCAGCATTTTGATGTCCAAATATTGAATCTTGTCTGGACCAGGGGCTGTGTCTTTTCTGTATCTTTTAAGGACTTTACGCATTTCATGTTCATTTATTTCATCATCACTACCAGCTTGTGTCAATTCATTGTTCAGATTAGCTACAAATTATCCTTTAAAGTTTCATTTCCTGGTCACTCTATTCTATACAACTTGAACGTGACTTTTCTCTTCGTTTTTTTCTTCTTCTTCTTAATGCAGTTCTATTTGTGTTCGTGATATTAGGGAAGGTAGCGGTTTTGGATTTCCCCTTCATTTGATGATGGAATCGCTAGCATTGTGTTTATTAATAAGACACAAAATGAGCTGCTAGGCTCTGTCCCTACAGGGCCGCACGACCTGGTTCAACCTGGTGCAGAGGGCAGAGGGCGAGGAGGGAAACGAGGAAGAAGAGGTGATGGAGAGAGAGGAACCGGACGAACTTCAACCTGAAGTTGGTCCTCCTCTCCTGACACCGCTGGCTGAAGATTTGGGTAAGATGTTTATAAAGGTCATTCAACAACAATAATAACAACACCTCCAACGCATGCAGCAGCAACAACACAACGACAACGACTTCAACAGAATTTTTTTAACAACAACAATAACAACAACAGCG
This sequence comes from Monoplex corrugatus, assembly GCA_030674185.1. Classification (NCBI taxonomy): domain Eukaryota; kingdom Metazoa; phylum Mollusca; class Gastropoda; order Littorinimorpha; family Ranellidae; genus Monoplex; species Monoplex corrugatus. Next base: position 127,290,573 of record CM060305.1, read on the forward strand.
AAAAAAAAAACCCCAACCAACAACAACATGTAAATGGGATGCCAGTAAAACAGGCAGACACTGAAGAATCAGAATTGGAACTGAATTTTGTGGTGTGTGTGTGTGTGTGTGTGTGTGTGTGTGTGTGTGTGTGTGTGTGTGTGGTGTGTGTGTGTGTGTGTGTGTGTGTGTGTGTGTGTGTGTGTGTGTGTGTGTGTGTGTGTGTGTGTGTGTGTGTGTGTGTGTGTTTGTTTGTTGTTTGTTCTATTTTTCTCTGAAGAACTTGCTGAATTTGTCAGGGAGGCATTCGGGTGGAATTTTGTTTGGAAGGACAATTTTAAGTTTTTCCACCTGCAATCTGACCATTTTAACTAGAAAAGTTTTTTTAGAAGATTGGCCATTTAACTAGAAAAGTTCCTTAGAAGATTTTGAGTTAGTGATTTTTTCCATTTATATATACAGTGCTTTTCTTTTGGGTCTCAAATATCCTATTGACCAAGTTGCTGTATAGGGCATGCATTTTTCTACGGATAGTCAAGCAAGTTTTGTGCTAACATCACTCAGCTTGACGTGACTTTAGTTTAGCCTGTTTGATTTCAAGGGACATGGGGCATCCATGATGCTGAAGTGTGGTCTGTGAAGCTACGCATGACTACAGAACCATGGATGTCAAGCAGATCGCTGAGCCGAGAATTGTCACGATCTAAAAGGTCCACAGGGTCGGATCATGCAGTTGTATGTGCTGAGACAAGCTCAATCTTAAAAGTAGCGGTCTGTAAAGTTCTCAAGTTTTATAACTTGACTTTTAACATGTCTTTTCCTGGTTTATCGATGCGTTGGGGAAATGACATCACAAAGTGGTTAGGGATGAATTTGTTAATTAACTGAAGGATCAGTAATGTCAGTCTGACAGTTAGTCACAAGCCAATCAAGAATATGACCACGACGGTGGGTAGATACAGCTATAAGCTGTAGCTGTCAATTACTTTTTTTTTTTTAGAATGGCAGCATATGTGTGAGAAACAGAGTCAAAATTAAAGTTATCATCACCAAGATCAAAATTAATATCATATACAATATATGAATCAAACAAAGGAGGAAAGTCATCCATAAGATCCATAAACATTCTGTTTGTGAGCTTCCTTGTTCTGCAGGGTGGTGGGCTACTTGAAACTCACTTCACACATTTCAAATGATTTGGAGCATCAGTTCTGTGGCCTTTCATGTCCTGCTTTTAACGTATCCTTAGTTTCAATGAGTTTGGAGATGTGTTGAAGAGCCAAATTAAACGTCATAGGTGTAGTGACACAGAAGAACTGCAAAAGATGAGGCAGAAAAAAAAAGAAGTAACGTTGCTCTTCATTCGGCTGGCTTCAATTCAACACATGGCAATTTTGTATTATCAGCAAAACAGAAGAAGACAAACAATCAACTCACAATCATTTTGAACAGAGAAGTTGACAATCAAAAATGTCTAAGCTTGAAACAGAAAACGAAAAAGACTTGAGAGAAAGTTCTCATCCTGGTCAATAAAATTATAGACACTTATAGACACAAGAGGAAAGCATGGCCACAAAAAATACAATATCGTTTACCAAGAAACACGCTTTAACTGTGCCGACAAAACTATCGCAGGAAGAATGAGTTTGTGTCCACCATGCATCGCAAGGGGGATGCAGTTGGGGGTTGGGGGTGAGAATGAGAAATTGTTTCTCTACTTTGATGTATTTCAAGGAGGATTTGGTCTTGCCCTCTATCAGGGAAAGAATTTAGTCTCTTTTTATCATAGGAGAATTTAGGGTCACTCTGTCTCAAACATCACATACAACCAGAAAGGAGAGTGACGAGAAGAAATGCACAAATACGCTGGACATGATTCTCAAAGCAGTCCACACATAAATTGATAACTACAAAGCCTTTATTCAATTAAGAAAAAGCGTAATTCACCAAGCGCGTGTGCCATGAATCCTAATAGTCCTAAAACCCTAAGATGCACTACGACTCTTCACTAACTTACTTATCACTGAAATACTGAGCACTTCCATAATTCCTACTCTATTCCCTCTCTCTCTCTCTCTGCTTCATGGCAAAGAAAACATACTACCTACTTCTATCCCTACCCTAACAAAAGTATAAGATGAAACGTAGTCACATACCTTTAAGATAGATTGGAGACTTCTCGTTCACTGACTCAGGGGCTCACTGAGTGCCGACTCAGTGCTGATTCTCCCACTCTAGTTACTCTCCCACTAGTGAGTCACTCCTAACGACTGACTGCTAGCCTATATACAGTGCGATTCCCATTTACCGGTCTTTGTCTCAGTTACAAACATTCCCAGCTGCCCTCTAGCTGTCGATATCAATAAAACTGGGCATTTCAAATTTGGGGAACTTGGCGATCCTGGCATAGCTGCCTTGGTCGTCATTCAACATACCTATAAATTTTCTTGGACAGTGATGGCGATATTGACATAGCGGCCATGGTCGTCATTCAACATACCTATAAATTTTCTTGGACAGTGATGGCGATATTGACATAGCGGCCATGGTCGTCATTCAACATACCTATAATTTCTTGGACAGTGATGCGATATTGAATAGCGGCCATGGTCGTCATTCAACATACCTATAAATTTTCTTGGACAGTGATGGCGATATTGACATAGCGGCCATGGTCGTCATTCAACATACCTATAATTTTCTTGGACAGTGATGGCGATATTGACATAGCGGCCATGGTCGTCATTCCGCAGTCCCGTAATTTGCTTGGCATTAGTATTTGCTGAGAAATGTTGGTATTCTGGTTATCTACCCGTTGTGCCCATTAAAGGTGGATAAGAACATGTGAAGTTAGATCCGTTTGAATGGAAATTGCTGAGTGACCAGTTGATTATGGATGGCGTGATCTCCAGTGCGCCCACCTCATTAACTCATCTACCGAGTCGGTCAAAGGAATGTTGGAAATTCAGGCCATCTACCCTTTGTGCCCACTAAAGATGGATGAGAACCACGTGGGCGTTAGATCCCGTTTGAATGGAAATAACTGAGTGACCAGTTGAATTATGGATGGCTTGATCTGCAGCACACCCACCTCATTAACTCGTCTCCCAAGTCAGTCGAAGGAATGTTTCTTCCCCCTAGAGAGGGGGCCCCTGTGATAAAACGATGGATACTGAAGCTACCATAGAATGGAAGCTCGCTGAGTTGCCAGTCTGTTTTACTATTCATATCATGCTTCTGTCCCCCAACTGTCTGCATTCATTTCAAATCAACAACCATTTATTGCTAGACTGACTAATGTTGTTAATCAAAGGACATAACTCTTGAAAATTATCTCCCATTTGATGAACTTCTCAAATCTACACAGTTTGCTCTACCCATTCAGCTAGCATAGAAGCAGATACAGAGCACAAAAACAGGAGGAAAGCATCACCACAAAAATACAATATCATTTACCAAGAAACACGCTTTAACTGTGCCGACAGAACGATGGATACTGAAGATACCATAGGATGGAAGCTCGCTGAGTTGCCATTCTAAAAAATAAATGATTGACAGCTACAGTTATAGCTGTATCTACCCACCGTTTTTGAGGAGTGTTCTGAGCTTACTGTTTCTGCTTCTATGCTAGCTGAATGGGTAGCGCAAACTGTGTTAGATTTGAGAAGTTCATCAACATGGGAGATAATTCTCAAGAGTTATGTCCTTTGATTAATATTATAAAAATTCTCCCTGCTTCCCTCTTATTTCTTTGGTATTGACTAATGTTGTGTTCACCATTTGCACCCTCTCACCGTTTGCCTTTCCCTTTGTGCTACATTCCATAGAATCAACAATGCGAGTATGACTTTTGACTGAAGTAATCAGCATATTGATCAACTCCAATTGAAGATTAATCAACATATTAATCAAACTCCAGTTGAAAATGTATCAACATACTTATCAAACTCTGGATAAGAATCAATCAACGACTTCATCAAACTCCAATTGAAAATTAATTAGCATATTGATCAAATTCCGGTTGAAGATTAATCAACATAATGATCAAATTCCACTTGAAGATTAATCAACATTTTGATCAAACTCCAGCCGAAGATTAATCAGCATACTAATCAAACTCTATGTGCCTCAATGATCATGATGTCAAGGCCTAATGATGCGTACCGTATGCATCATCGTGCGACACTTTTTTCTAATTAACAGTGGATGGATCACTGCTGCTCAGCAGTATGATACGCCCACACACACAGCACCCCTACACACAGCGCCTATTAACACCCACACCCACACCAACCTACACACTCACACGCACACACACGCACACGCACGCACGCACACGCACGCACGCACACACACATACACATACACACGCACACATACACAAACATACAAGCACGCGCGCGCGCGCGCACACACACACACACACACACATACACACACACACGGGATGAAGGAAACGAAAACAGTGATAACAAAAACAAACAACAGCAGCAGCTGCAGCAACAACAACAAACAGCAAGGACAATAGATAATCAGTTTAGACCATCAGCACAGGGCTCTTTCAAACATAGTGCTTCACATAAAGATACAGGGAACTTTTTAACTGTTTGTACCTGCCCTTAGTAATATGAATAATTAAATATTCATGGATAGTAAGAAGATAGAGAGAGAGAGAGAGAGAGAGACGGAGACGGAGAGAGGGGGGTAGGAAGAGAGGGGGAGGCGGAGAAGGGTGGGAAAGGAAAAAGTGGAGAACTAGGAAGAGAGAAAGTTCGAACTTTGCCAGTTGTCACTTTTTGCAACCATTTGAATACCTCTACTGTATAAACAACAACATTCGATACGCAGATGACACCGTGCTAATTGCAGAAAGTGAAAGGAACCTACAAAACCTTGTGAATATACTAGAAATAGAAAGCAAAGGTAAGGGGTTTGAACTAAACAGCAGGAAGACTGAAGTCATGGTGATCAGTAAAAAACATGAAATCCCCTCATGCAAAATAACAGCAAACGGCACAACCTTGAGAAGGTTGATAAGTTTAAATACCTGGGAACGATCATTTCACCAGATGGCACGATGCACATCAGAAATAGCCAGCAGAATCGGCCAAGCCAAAGCAGCATTCAAGAAGATTTCAACAAGCTCAATTAACATCAGGAAGAGAGTTCTTGAATGTTATATAGAACCAGTACTGTTGTACGGCTGCGAGGCGTGGACAGTCAACAAACAAAGCTAGAACAAGATTGAGGCAGCCGAGATGTGTTTCTAAGGAGAATGTTGAGAGTTCCATGGACAGCAAAGAAAACAAACGAGACTGTCTTGATGGAGGCAGAACAAGTAGATCATTGATAAGAAAGATTAGGAAAAGACAGGCAACATTTATAGGCCATTTTATGAGGAAAGGGGAATTGGAGCACCTGGTCATAACGGGAAACCTGGAGGGACGACAGCACCGGGTAGACCCAGGGAGAAGATACTAGACTGACTTGCAGAGTGACTGGGGACAAAGAGGGTGGAAGGGATGCTTGAGGCAACAAGTGATAGAGAAAGATGGAAGTTCATAATCGCCAACGCCATGCGGCAAGGCACCTGATGATGATGAGAATGATGATGACCATATAAACGGTCTTCTAACTTCTAACTACAACCTGACTGTTAAATCGTATTTTATAAATCACCTCCACCATTAAAACACTCTTTTAAGCCCATCCCTGGAACTAACCCTTTGACTCCCCCAATCCATCGACCAGATTCCATCAGCTTCTTGCAGGAATCTGGTAAAAGCTGGTGGACAGGGTAAGGGAATGAAATGGTTAAAACAAGTTTAGTTTTTAGACACACC
>CM060305.1:127303894-127326394 GCA_030674185.1 Monoplex corrugatus
AGGATGGGGCCAGAAGAACACTTACGACAACTTCGAGCCAGCATTGCCAGAAGCTCCAATGGACGAGTTCCCCTCTGGACCGGAAGTCATTGAGGCGGACGACCCTTCACCGGAAACGGAAGCTGCTATTCGTGCAGCCATGCGTGAACAGGAAGTGGCGACTCAGCAGCAGGACGAGGAGGAAGAGGACGGCATTATTGAAGATGACGAAGGGGGCCCTGATTTATCGGATTAAGTTTTTGATCGTTTGTGTGCTGGTCATCACTCTCAGCTTATGTTTTCGTTTAGGAGTTTGTTTAAGTGTATGTTTTTATCTAGGAATGTGTCTAACTGTTTGGGTCTCTGGGTCTGTTTGCCTGCCTGAGACTATTTGTCTGTGTCTGACAGTTCGTCTGTCTGTATCTATCTGTTTGTCTACATATTTGTCTCGCGTGTTTTTTTTTTCCTTCTTTTTCTTTCGAATACTTCTGGTCTAAATGTCTATCTGTCCAATCTTTCTTCCTTTCTCGTTTTTTTCCTTTTTGTGTTTTCCCTCTATGTCTGTCTGTATCTCCCTTATTCATCTGTTTCTGTCTGTCTGCCTCTCTGCCTATATACCTGTCTGTCTGACTCTCTTTTCGAAGGCAGGTGCACAAGCTTGAAATATATCGCTTATGCGTGTTTTACAACAACAACACCAATAGTAATAATAATAATAATATAATGATAATAGTAGTAATGATGATGATGATGATATAATGATAACAAAAATAATAACAATGATAATAACAATAATTTATTATTATCATCATCATTATTATTATAACAACAACAGCGATAACAATAATAGTAATAGTGATGATGATAATGATGATGATGATAACAACAGTAATAATTATTATTAGAAGAAGAAGAAGAAAAAATGAAGATGTCTACGACCATAAGGGGTTGATAATAATGATGACGATAACGATGATTGTGATAATGCTGATGACACTGATGACGATGCTGATGCTGATGACGACGATGACGATGCTGATGACGACGATGACGACAATGACGACGACGACGACGACGATGACGACGACGACGACGACGATGATGATGATGATGATGATATAAACAACAATGACTCTTTCTGAAGTGCATCATCTCCCAAGAGTTCTAAGTGTATTTTAAAAGCGCGTACGCGCGCGCGCACACACACACACACACGCACGCACACATACACAGAGAGAGAGAGAGAGAGAGAGAGAGAGAGAGAGAGAGAGAGAGAGAGAGAGAGATTGAAGTTGACAAGGATAAATCTTGAGAGCACATTTGAAGGAAGTGATTGATACAGAATGTCTCATTTAGACAGAAATTTTTTCCACTTGACTGGATCTTGATAACTGAATCTATGCTAGTGAAGATTTTGGTCTGAAAGATAGGACACAAAACACTGTGGAATTGGAAGAGGAGATGCTGTCTGCGTATGGTTATGCGTTAAGAATGTCAAAGAGCTACTTACTGACAACATGTTGCAGACATAGATGCTAAATATGAGGGGAATTTATAACTAATCTAGTTTAAAACAGTATACCAATACAAAACGATTTGAGATAAAGAAAATGTATTCATATTTGGAAGATACGAAAATGAGCCGTGCAGCATTATTTTGAGCTGTCTGGAATCTATAGGGAATATACTTTGGAAGATCAACTTAACAAAGTGTATTGCAATAGTCAATTCAAAACAGAACAAATGAACAAACAAGTTCTTTGGTGGTATCAGCGGACAAGTAACGGCGAATGGTACTGAGTCTCCTAAGTTCAAGATAAACCACTTAGCAAATGTTAGAAATGTGTTGTTTAAATTGAAATGATTGAATGCAATAACAAGACTCCGTACGTGCGTCGAGAAAGGCATTTTACTGCCATTGACATACATGACAGATAAAGGAGAAAGACACTTTTGGAGTTTGGGTGGAATGATGAGCACAGATTTTGTCTCATCATCGTAGTGCCAGAGTTTATTCTTTACCATCCAAAACTTTATTTCAGCTATGCAGTTTTGAATGGTAACAATTATCTAATTCAGATCTTTCAGATTACTACAGTAATGACACCCACTTTTCATGGCCAAGGATGAGAGACAATGACACTACATATTGGTTTAGTGTAGAGAACGAATAGTTCAGGTCCTAGAACTTGTATGACGCCATAGTTTAGAGATGCTTCAGGAGAACAGAGTTCGTTAACTGCGATTTTCTTTGTACATTTAAATCAGATTTAAACCAAGTTAACATAATATCACGGATCCCATATGACTCACACCAAGAAAATAAATTATCAGCAATTGTATTAAAATGCTTTTCAATTGACTGGGTTCTTTTTTATTTCTTTTTATACAACTTAATACGTGTCACTGTCTATCTTATTTCTTTCTTCTCTGTGGCTGTCTTCTAGTATTTGCCTTCCGGTCTGTCTGTCTGTCTCCTTTTCCCTATATCTGTCTCACTGGACGTTCTTCTGGTATTATGGCCAATAGTGCACATGATTTTTTGTTGTTGCAACTTTCGCAAGCCAGGTTGTTGTTTTTTACATCATTTTTTATTCTTGAATTTATACTGCTAAGTAATCCGCGTTTGTAATAATGTGTTGCTTATTTGCTTTTTTTGGTTGTTGTTGTAGATTTGAATCAATCGATATTTTATTAAATAAATTGCATGAAAAGAGAAAATTTTCCATTTTTAATGGTGGGTGTTGATTGATTTATTTATGCATTTATTTATATCTAGATTGGACACTAGAAAAAGCGTGTCAAAAACAAACTCACAATCAACGGATGAGTTAACTGAGCAGTCAATCGAAGGCCGCACTCACAGAATCAAGATATCTCAGCGAAAGTCTACTTTTCTGCAAACAAGAACAATAGCCATCACTTTACCAACCAAAAACAAAACAAGCAAAACAATAAACCAAAACGATGGTTTTATCAAACAAAAGAACAATAACTACGGCTCTACCACCCAGAAGAGCAATAACCATACCTCTACCAGGCAAACAAAGAACAATATTCACATCTCTATCATCCTAACAAGGAACAATAACCACACCTCTCCCAGCCAAACAAAGAACAATAATCGTATCTCTCCCAGCTAAACAAAGAACAATAATCATACCTCTACCAGCCAAACAAAGAAAAATAACCACACATCTACCAGCCAAACAAAGAAAAATAGCCACACCTCTACCAGCCAAACAAAGAAAAATAGCCACACCTCTACCAGCCAAACAAAGAACAATAATCATACCTCTACCAGCCAAACAAAGAAAAATAGCCACACCTCTACCAGCCAAACAGAAAAATAGCCACACCTCTACCAGCCAAACAAAGAAAAATAACAACTCCTCTCCCAGCCAAACAAGGAACAACAATCGTATCTCTTCCAGTTTAACAAGGAACAATAATCATACCTCTACCAGCCAAACAAAGAAAAATAACCACACCTCTACCAGCCAAACAAAGAAAAATAACCACACCTCTACCAGCCAAACAAAGAAAAATAACCACACCTCTACCAGCCAAACAAAGAAAAATAACCACACCTCTACCAGCCAAACAAAGAAAAATAACCACACCTCTACCAGCTAAACAAAGAAAAATAATCATACCTCTACCAGCCAAACAAAGAAAAATAACCACACCTCTACCAGCCAAACAAAGAAAAATAACCACACCTCTACCAGCCAAACAAAGAAAAATAACCACACCTCTACCAGCTAAACAAAGAAAAATAGCCACACCTCTACCAGCCAAACAAAGAAAAATAACCACACCTCTACCAGTCAAACAAAGAAAAATAACCACACCCCTACCAGCCAAACAAAGAAAAATAACCACACCTCTACCAACCAAACAAAGAAAAATAACCACACCTCTACCAGCCAAACAAAGAAAAATAACCACACCTCTACCAGCAAACAAAGAAAAATAACCACACCTCTACCAGCCAAATAAAATGCAATAACCGAAGTTCTCCCAGCAAAACAAAGAACAATAACCATACATCTACCTTTTAAACAAAGAACAGTTCAAGTTCATATTGCTTATAGCCCAGCCGACTACTAGAGCCATATCTGGGCTAACACCACGTCAAAAACGACAACCCGGTTAAGATAAAAGACAAGGGTTAAACAATCATGCAAACAAAGAACAATAACCTCACCTCTACTAACTGAACAATGAACAATAACCATACTTTTCCCAGCCAAACAAGGAACAATAATCGTACATCTACTAGCCAAATAAAGAACAACTTTACCCATATCAGCCAAACAAGGAACAATAATCGTACATCTACTAGCCAAATAAAGAACAACAACCTTACCCATATAGCCAAACAAAGAACAATAATCGTACATCTACTAGCCAAATAAAGAACAACAACTTTACCCATATCAGCCAAACAAGGAACAATAATCGTACATCTACCAGCCAAATAAAGAACAACCTTACCTATATCAGCCAAACAAGAACAATAATCTTACCTGTATCAGTCAAACAAAGAACAATAACCATACTGTTACCATCCAAACAAGAACAATAACCTTAGTTCTACCAACCAAAGAACAATAACCATACCTTTGCCAGCCAAACAAAGAACATTAACCGCACCCCTGCTGGCTGAACAAAGAACAATAATCACACCTCTATTAGCTGAACAAAGAACAATAACTACACATCTACCAGCCAAAGAACGATAATCATACCTCTACCAAACAAAGAACACTAACCATATCTCTACCAGTCAAACACACAGAAAACAAACAAACATGTGGCAGTTACTCTTGCATGCGTGTGTGACAAACGCGTTTGATGTTTGCTTCCACTGGACACGATGCTGTAAAAAGGTTTGATCTAATGGGAAGCGATTGCATGGAACAAAAGCTTGGAGTTAAGTACAGTTCTATTAGTTGAAGGTACAAGCTTGATACCAGTTAACGAATAACAGGTCCCTCGCGTCGTTGTCAGCCGTCAATCCCATTACAGTCGGTGCCACAAAAGCTGTCATCGTGCGCATCAGAATTACACCGCGGGAGACGTTTAGCTGTGGTGATCATAATTATCTCTAGGGTATAATTGCATAACAGTTTCCTAGCGTTGAAAAACTGTGAGCGAATGCCAGAAAACAAACAGCGTTTGAGCCTAGACAAATCAATCTTTCTTTGTTGCCATCATAAGTTATGGATTGCGCGTTATCCTGGAACCGTCATGTATATTTCACGGCAACGGTTCTCAGGGGAGCCTGCCAATTGAGACGGCGGACACAAAAGATGACAGTCCTGGAAGAGAAACAATGTCCATGCCGTAGCGGCAGACATCGTTTAGCGACCATTCCATCATGCATTTCAGTGATCAAAAACAGTCCAGCGCGACCATTATCCTAGAAATGTCAACGCTGATAATCAAATTAAAAGTGTGGTTGATGTGCCATAGAAAGCGGCATCCTTGTTGGTGTTTTGGCAGTGCATAATTTAGACTGCTAATGTGCCTGTGATTTTGACAAATGAGCCATCTCAAACGGTCATAATCCTTATCAGTTCAGTTGTTTTATTCGCTTCGGGGAAAAAATGCCAATAGACATCCGTGAAATCCTTACTGAAATGTATGTACTGACACACCTAACCCTGTGTATTCGCCACTCGTTGCCCACTATTTATCGTTTGGTACCGTCCAACACACTGCTCCCACTACAAAGACAAGGTGAACCATTGGCATTAACCTCGGACCATACACACACCCACCCACCCCCTCCGTGGGGATGACGGAGGCTCTTTCAATATACATACTGCGCCGACCACTTTTACGAGGCGACTCGCGTTCAATTACTTGTTTTTTCTTAATACCGAAACGAAATTGAATATTCTCATCTCATTTGAAAGTGGTATTCAACAACATTATCATGATCATCGTCATTTGTACTTCTTCTTCAGGAAAGATTCAGTAAGTAGTGAGGGTAGAAACTTTGTCGGCAACTTCTCTCTTCTCTTTACTGTGGCTAGTCAAAACAAAACAAAACAAAACAAACAAACAAAATAACCAGTTGTCGTTTGGTGGTTCAAGGAGGGAAAAGAAGAGAGGAGAGAGAGAGAGAAAGACAGACAGAGAGACACAGAGAGACACAGATCAGAGAGAGACGGACAGAGAGAATGAAAAAAGAGAGAGAAAGAGACAGACAGAGAGACAGACAGACAGAGACAGAGAGACAGACAGAGACAGAGACAAAGAGAAAGAGAGACAGACAGATAGAGAGAGAGACAGAGAGAGACAGAGACAGACAGACAGACAGAGAGACAGAACAGAAAGAGAGAGAGAGAGACAGAGAGAGAGACAGAGAGAGACAGAGAGACTGAACAGAAAAGAAGAGACAGAGAGAGACAGACAGACAGACAGAAAAACAGAGATAGAGACAGAGACAGAGAGCCAGACAGAGACAAGAGAGAGAGAGAGACAGACAGACAGACAGCAGACGAGAGACAAGAGATACAGAGAGAGAGAAAGAGAACAGAGAGAGAAAGAGATACAGAGAGAGAGAAAGAGATACAGAAGAGACAAGAGATACAGGAGAGAGAAAGAGATACAGAGAGAGAGAAAGAGATACAAAAGAGAGAAAGAGATACAGAGAGAGACAAAGAGATACGAGAGAAGAAAGAGATACAGACAGAGCTTCAAACCAAAAACAAGTGTACTTTTAGCTGCGGTCAATTCCCCAGTGCACGAGCCCAGAACAGGAATTACTCTATCACCACATAATGAACGTGGGATTGCATCTTTTGTACGCCTTGGGAAAAGCAGGCACCAAGTGGTCAAACAGAGGGGGAGCGGCGTGTATGTTATGATTAACTCTTTCACTCCCGCATCCAATGAACTAACCTTAAAAGTACGCTTAGGGCGAGGGAGTGAAAGAGTTAACTATGCCTTTGCAAATTGAATCGGCTGCTATTGTCAGTCGTTTTCTCTCTCCACCGCAAAAACGAACGCGTTGACTTCCCCCAGAGAAGCGGGACTACAACGTTGATATACAACGTGTCGTTTGCTTGTGCTACCATTTTGTGTTGTGCATTTCCTGTAGCTGTTGAGTGTTTCTCTTTTTCTTTTTTTTCGGTCCTACCTTCCGCGCCGCTTCAGTGGCATCAATGCCATGTCACCCATTCTGACTCTTCACCCACCCACCCCACCCCCACCCTTTCCTCTTTCAAGCCAAAGTTCATTCAGTCCCTATGCCAGGAAGTCTATAGGAGACAGTTGTGTCAAGTCAAGCAGGGCACCCACCAGAGAAGACTTTGCGCTGGTACCGAGTCGCTTCGTAGGAGTTCAGCAGGTACCTGCTCTGATTCAATACACGCAGGACACTAAGTACGTATCTACATGTACTGAGTCCACTGCTAAACGATGGTAAGCATTCATTCCGGGGGGAGGGTGTCCAATCGACCTCCCCCCCCCCCCCACGTGAGACAGAGAGAGAGAGAGACAGACAGACAGCAAGACAGAGAGACAAAGAGACAGAGAGAGAGAGAAAGAGAGAGAGAGACAGACAGACAGACAGACAGACAGAGAGACAAAGAGACAGAGAGAGAGAAAGAGATACAGAGACAGAGAGCGTCAAACCAAAAACAAGTGTATTTTTAGCTGCGTCAAGTCAAGCAGGGCACCCACCAGAGAAGACTTTGCGCTGGTACCGAGTCGCTTCGTAGGAGTTCAGCAGGTACCTGCTCTGATTCAATACACGCAGGACACTAAGTACGTATCTACATGTACTGAGTCCACTGCTAAACGACGGTAAGCATTCATTCCGGGGGGAGGGTGTCCAATCGACCTCCCCCCCCCCCCCACGTGAGACAGACAGAGAGAGAGACAGACAGACAGACAGCAAGACAGAGAGACAAAGAGACACAGAGAGAGAGAAAGAGAGAGAGAACAGACAGACAGACAGACAGCAAGACAGAGAGACAAAGAGACAGAGAGAGAGAGAAAGAGATACAGAGACAGAGCTTCAAACCAAAAACAAGTGTACTTTTAGCTGCGGTCAATTCCCCAGTGCACGAGCCAGAACAGGAATTACTCTATCACCACATAATGAACGGGGATTGCATCTTTTGTACGCTTTGGGAAAAGCAGGCACCAAGTGGTCAAACAGAGGGGGAGCGGCGTGTATGTTATGATTAACTCTTTCACTCCCGCATCCAATGAACTAAGCTTGAAAGTACGCTTAGGGCGAGGGAGTGAAAGGGTTAACTATGCCTTTGCAAATTGAATCGGCTGCTATTGTCAGTCGTTTTCTCTCTCCACCGCAAAAACGAACGCGTTGACTTCCCCCAGAGAAGCGGGACTACAACGTTGATATACAACGTATCGTTTGCTTGTGCTACCATTTTGTGTTGTGCATATCCTGTAGCTGTTGAGTGTTTCTCTTTTTCTTTTTCTTTTTTTCGGTCCTACCTTCCGCGCCGCTTCAGTGGCATCAATGCCATATCACCCATTCTGACTCTTCACCAACCCACCTCACCCCCACCCTTTCCTCTTTCAAGCCAAAGTTCATTCAGTCCCTATGGCAGGAAGTCTATAGGAGACAGTTGTGTCAAGTCAAGCAGGGCACCCACCAGAGAAGACTTTGCGCTGGCACCGAGTCGCTTCGTAGGAGTTCAGCAGGTACCTGCTCTGATTCAATACACGCAGGACACTAAGTACGTATCTACATGTACTGAGTCCACTGCTAAACGATGGTAAGCATTCATTCCGGGGGGAGGGTGTCCAATCGACCTCCCCCCCCCCCTCCCACGTGAGACAGAGAGAGAGAGACAGACAGACAGCAAGACAGAGAGACAAAGAGACAGAGAGAGAGAGAAAGAGAGAGAGAGAGACAGACAGACAGACAGCAAGACAGAGAGACAAAGAGACAGAGAGAGAGAGAAAGAGATACAGAGACAGAGAGCGTCAAACCAAAAACAAGTGTACTTTTAGCTGCGTCAAGTCAAGCAGGGCACCCACCAGAGAAGAGTCCACTGCTAAACGACGGTAAGCATTCATTCCAGGGGGAGGGTGTCCAATCGACCTCCCCCCCCCCCCCCAGGACTGTCTTTTTGTCATTCTCTCTGTCCGTCTCTCTCTGTCTGTGTCTCTCTGTGTCTCTCTGTGTCTCTAGTTATTTTGTTTGTTTGTTTTGACTAGCCACAGTAAAGAGAAGAGAGAAGTTGCCGACAAAGTTTCTACCAATCTTCTTGATACCACCACGACCCCCTATAACAGCCCTCACAAACCACTGACACCAAAAGTCCTGATACCACTATGACCCCCTCCCAAAAGTCAGCCGTCACAAACTACTGACACCAAACGTCCTGATACCACCACGACCCCCAATAACAGCTGTCACAAACCACTGACACCAAAAGCCCTGATACCACCATGACCCCCAAATGACAGCCGTCACAAACCACTGACATCAAAAGTCCTGATACCACCACGACCCCCAATGACAGCCGTCACAAACCACTGACATCAAAGGTTCTGATACCACCACGACCCCCAATGACAGCCATCACAAACCACTGACACAAACGTCCTGATGCCACACGACCCCCAATGACAGCCGTCACAAACCATTGACACCAAAAGTCCTGATACCACCACGACCCCCAATGACAGCCCTCACAAATCATTGACACCAAAGGTTCTGATACCACCACGACCTCCAAATGACAGCCGTCACAAACCACTGACATCAAAAGTCCTGATAACACCAAGACCCCCAATGACAGCCCTCACAAACCATTGACACCAAAAGTCCTGATACCACTATGACCTCCCCTCCCCAATAACAATCCTCACAAAGCACTGACACCAACCTTCTTGATATCACCACGACCCCCAATAACAGCCCTCACAAACCACTGACACAAACGTCCTGATACCACCACGACCCCCAATGACAGCCCTCACAAATCATTGACACCAAACGTCCTGATACCACCACGACCCCCAATGACAGCCCTCACAAATCATTGGCACCAAAAGTCCTGATACCACCCCAACCCCCAAATGACAGCCCTCACAAACCACTGACACAAAAAGTCCTGATACCACCCCAACCCCCAAATGACAGCCCTCACAAACCACTGACACCAAAAGTCCTGATACCACCCCAACCCCCAAATGACAGCCCTCACAAACCACTGACACAAAAAGTCCTGATACCACCCCAACCCCCAAATGACAGCCCTCACAAACCACTGACACCAAAAGTCCTGATACCACCCCAACCTCTAAATGACAGCCGTCACAAACCACTGACACCAAAAGTCCTGATACCACCCCAACCTCTAAATGACAGCCGTCACAAACCACTGACACCAAAAGTCCTGATACCACCACGACCCCCAATGACAGACGTCACAAACCACTGACACCAAACGTCCTGATACCAACACGACCCCCAATGACAGCCGTCACAAACCACTGACACCAAAAGTCCTGATACCACCCCAACCTCTAAATGACAGCCCTCACAAATCATTGACACCAAACGTCCTGATACCACCACGACCCCCAATGACAGCCCTCACAAATCATTGGCACCAAAAGTCCTGATACCACCCCAACCCCCAAATGACAGCCCTCACAAACCACTGACACAAAAAGTCCTGATACCACCCCAACCCCAAAATGACAGCCCTCACAAACCACTGACACCAAAAGTCCTGATACCACCCCAACCCCTAAATGACAGCCGTCACAAACCACTGACACCAAAAGTCCTGATACCACCCCAACCCCCAAATGACAGCCCTCACAAACCACTGACACCAAAAGTCCTGATACCACCCCAACCCCCAAATGACAGCCCTCACAAACCACTGACACCAAAAGTCCTGATACCACCCCAACCCCTAAATGACAGCCGTCACAAACCACTGACACAAAAAGTCCTGATACCACCACGACCCCCCAATGACAGCCATCACAAACCACTGACACCAAAAGTCCTGATACCACCACGATCCCCAATGACAGCCGTCACAACCACTGACACCAAAAGTCCTGATACCACCACGACCCCCAATGACAGCCATCACAAACCACTGACACCAGCCTTCTTGATACCACCACGACCCCCAGTGACAGCCCTCACAAACCACTGACACCAACCTTCTTGATACCACCACGACCCCCAATAACAGCCCTCACAAACCACTGACACCAACCTTCTTGATACCACCACGACCCCCAGTGACAGCCCTCACAAACCACTGACACCAACCTTCTTGATACCACCACAACCCCCAATAACAGCCCTCACAAACCACTGACACCAACCTTCCTGACACCACCATGACCCCCAAAGACAGCCGTCACAAACCACTGACACCAACCTTCCTGACACCACCATGACCTCCAAAGACAGCCCTCACAAACCACTGACACCAACCTTCCTGACACCACCACGACCCCCAAAGACAGCCCTCACAAACCACTGACACCAACCTTCCTGACACCACCATGACCCCCAAAGACAGCCCTCACAAACCACTGACACCAACCTTCCTGATACCACCACGACCCCCAAAGACAGCCCTCACAAACCACTGACACCAACCTTCCTGACACCACCATGACCCCCTCCCCTTTTCCCATTGACAGCCCCACAAACCACTGACACCAAAAGTCCTGATACCACCACAACCCCAAATGACAGTCCTCACAAACCACTGACACCAACGTCCTGATACACCACAACCCCAAATGACAGCCTTCACAAACCACTGACCAAAGTCCTGATCTGAAATTATTTCACGCATGGAAGCATGCAAAGAACTCGAACCTGAAATCACCATGAAATCAGGGCAACATAAGGTGAAAGAACCTGGAGCGAATTTCACAATGACAGATGATGGGAATGGTATTGTCGATGCTAGAATGTTCCGTTTTGATCTTAAGACTGCCTGACAGGTCTGTATTCCACGTTCACTTTTGTAACATGCCTGGCTTCAACCAGGCCCGAGAAATGCATCTGCGGTTTTGGTCATGAACTTTGTGCATCATCCTACATGACATATCCATCAAGGGCGTGACACACGAAAGCTTGGTCTCTATCCTCAGACTGAGCCCATAGGACACACTTAACTTTGGATAGAGGCCAGTTTGGCAGTGAAAAAAAAAATCACACAACGATCTGAATTAAGACAAAACAGACAAATTGGACAAATCAGGGGTGATATACAAGATAGACTGCCAGGACTGTGACCAAAGTTATATTGGCGAAACTGAGCGCAACTTGCACAAAAGATTAAAAGAACACAAACGTGAGTCCTTTCCAGTGGGGGAACATCTGACCCACACCCAACACCACTTTGAAAAAGACAGTGTGCAAGTTCTCGACAAAGAAGCAAGATGGTTCCAGAGGGGAGTAAAGGAGGCAGTCTACATCGCCGCAAGGAACCCCACCCTCAACCGTGACCGGGGCCGACACAACCTGCCATCGGTGTACTCTTCACTTATTCAGTCGCACTATCGTGAGTTCGCTCACGGCAGTGAACACTGAAGCCAGTTCTCAACCCAGCAGTTGCACTAAAGAAGTCGGCCGGATCGCCGATGAAAGCTACGCAGTAAGTAGCCTTTTCACTGAGAGACAAGTTTAGCCAGGTAGCCATTAGGTTAAGTTTTTGATTTGCTGTAATGGCTGACAATGCAGGATGCTGGCAGATAGGGTGAAGGAGTCAAAGGGTTAAAGAGATTTGATCCCACAACTTCTCAGCCATTAATCCATTGTAAAAACCGCATCGTCAAGATGACTGAGTTGTATCATACTCTTGCAGATCGGCCCTAAACAAAATGGTGAAGCAGTACTGACACTTATGGTAGCAATCTGGACAACATATTGATAGCGTAATGGCGGCATCACTTTTTCCTTTTTAATTTTAATAGATTTTGTCAAGCATGAAAAGTATTAGCAAGAGAAATAACAAATTTGTTTTTCGAACCAGTTCCTTTTCATTCACAAGCTGTGTTAGCTGGTTGACTTTGAAAAAAAAAGGAAACAAGAAATCCTTGTCAACAAGAAATATAACTCGTTTCTCTCTTGATCTGCCTCACGTTTAGCCCCTTACATAAAATGTTTTCAAGTTTTCACGGAAATGCAAGAGAGCGAGAGAGAGAGAGAGAGAGAGAGAGAGAGAGAGAGAGAGAGAGAGAGAGAGGCGAGACAGTCAGACAGAGACAGAGACAGACAGACAGACAGACAGACAAAGACGGGGGAAGGAAGGGAGTCGATTACAATCTTTCCTCCGTTAGAATGGAAGACGGTGGAGAAAAGAACGAAAATGAAAAACAAAAAAACAACAACAACAACAACAAAAAAACTACTCACTTCACATTGACAACAATCAATCTTGCCTGTTGAAAAGGAGAACTGGGGAAAAGTAAAGAACTTAAGAGAAACAAGATTGTCAGACTATTCTAACAATAGCCCTTTTTATACACGATCCAGGTATTGTAAACAACTTAAGAGAAACAAGATTGTCAGACTATTCTAACAATAGCCCTTTTTATACACGATCCAGGTATTGTAAACAACTTAAGAGAAACAAGATTGTCAGACTATTCTAACAATAGCCCTTTTTATACACGATCCAGGTATTGTAAACAACTTAAGAGAAACAAGATTGTCAGACTATTCTAACAATAGCCCTTTTTATACACGATCCAGGTATTGTAAACAACTTAAGAGAAACAAAATTGTCAGACCGTTCTAACAATAGCCCTTTTTATACAAAATCCAGGTTTTGTAAACAACTGAAAAAAAAACAAGATTGTCTGACCGTTCTAACAATAGCCTTTTTTATGCATAATCCAGGTTTTGTACTTCTTAAAGTCATTATCACCTTGAAGAAGTTGTGATGGAAATAAAAGTGCATGTGAACCAAGGAAAATGGTAGACTGTTTCAACAATGAAAACAGATTTTGAATACTGTCCAAAATTTTTCAGGAAATGTTGTTTACACAACTTGCTGAAAAGTGTTTTTAAGCATGTTTCTTGAAATTTTGACTGTGACATCTAAATCAAAGTAAATACTGGCGTTCAAGGAAAAACATAACAAACAAAACAAACTAAACAAAACAAAAAGCAAAAACAATCAAGCAAGCAATCAGTCAACCAACCAATCAAGCACATACGCACACAAATACATACACACACACAGAAACACACGGGCACACACATGGACGCACACACACACACACACACAGACACATACACACTCACTCACACACAAAAACACGCACGCACGCACACACACATACATATATGCACACGCACATGTATTCAACACACATACGACAACACAGACGCACCTGTGGTTAGTATAAGATAATCTGATCTTTCTAAATAAATAAATAAATAAATTTCGAAGAAAAAGGAAAGAAAGAAAGACTTATAACGAAATTTTAAAAACGTCATACAGACAATTCAGCCTTTCCCTCTCTTCCAGTATAACACATGTGCATATGCATATCTAGTAAATGCATATACCATGTAATCCTCAGGGCATTTGCCCGAATATCGCTCATTACAACAATAACTACAATAGCACGAAAGCAGTTACAACACCAGCATCTTCAACACCAGTAACAATAACACTTACAACAACAGCTACAGCAACAGCGACAGCAGCAGCAAAAGTGATGGTACATGTAGAACATGTTATAATGCGTTTTCCTTGCAAAAGATAATCCTCTGCCCCACCCTTCCCTACCCCTCCTTATCCTACCACTTAGAAACAATACACATGTTCACGAACTAACCAACACACACACACACAACACACACACACACACACACACACACACACACACACACACACACACACACACACACACACACATATATATATATATATATATATATATATGTATACATACATATACATATATATATGTATACATACATATACATATACATGTGTATATATACATATACATATACATATATATATATCACAAGGCATTTATTGTCAGGTTAACAAAAAAATTGTACTGACACACCCAAAATTTAAAAGATATGTGGAAAGAACTAAAACAAACACGTTATGAATAAAACTCGAGAAAAAAAAAAGAATGTGGCCGGACACATTTTCATTTCAAAATATATAATCTTCCCATCTTCTTTTTCTTTCTTCTTTCCTTCTCTCTCTCTCTCTCTCTTTCTCTCTCTTTCTCTCTCTCTCCCTCTCTCTCTCTGTCTTTCTTTTCAATCGAAGAATTGTATAACGTGATTATCTAAACGCAAATATAGGAATGAACGTTGAAATATAAGGAAAAAACGACAGTAGTAGAGCGATCCTTCAGTTTGAGAGAATCCGACAATTGTATTGGTGTCTCACAGTGCAACCAAAATGTTCTAAGGCTTCTGTGAGCAGTATTCTTACAGCTGGTCCTCATATTCTCTGAGAGTGGTGGAACAACAGAACAGGTAGTAGAGTCAACAAGAAAGTAACAGCAGTAAAACACCAAACGTTTTGTGGACTTGAGTTGCAAGCAGGAAAATCGACCACCGGTTTCATTTTTTTTAACATTTCTAAGTGCTTCAATTGCCCTTCTTCATTAACTCTCTTTGTTGTTGTTGTTGTTGTTTGCTGCTGCTGCTGCTGCTGTTGTTGTTGTTATTGTTGTTTTGTTGTTGTTGTTGATGTTGACTTTTTATTATTTTTTCTCTTTCTTTGGATGCTATTCATAATCTAGAAATGCAATACAGCTGAGAGGATTAGATTGCCTGCTATCGGTCTTTTTTTTTCCCAAGAAACATGTTTTCATGTTTTCGTTGACAAATTCCTAACAATAGCAAATGTTGGCAGACCGTTACATACACTATCAATTACTTACTTCCAGGCTGTAGCAAGGCTTCTATCAGAAAATGAAAGAACGGGGACGAAAGAAAAAAGGAAACAAAAAACAAAAACCCATAACTAGCGTATCCACAGGCAAGCAACCCGATCAAACAAAACGTATGTACGCGCGAGCGTCCACCACTTACACACACACATTTACTACACATCCAACACCCCACACACACAACACAACACACACACACAACACACACACACACCACACATCTACCACACACACACACACACACACCAACAAAAACACACCACATTTCACTCACATACACTCACTCACCACACACACACACACACCACACCCCAACCACACACACACAACACACACACCAGCATCACCACATACACACACACTATTCACTCACTCACCATCACTCACACATTCACACATACTCACACGCACATACGCACACACACACAACACACAGCACGCATGCACGCACCAACCACACATGCACGCACCCCTCACTACATTACCAACACACTCACACACCATACACACACACATTACAGAGAGAGAGAGAGACAGAGACACAGACATAACAACAATACAGAGAGAGAGAGAGAGAGACAGAGAGACAGAGAGCCAGAGAGAGACAGAGCAGAGAGCAGAGAGAGAGAGAGACAGAGTCAGAGAGCCAGAGAGAGAGAGAGAGAGCCAGAGAGAGACAGAGTCAAGAGAGAGAGAGAGAGAGAGAGAAGTTTGATTGACAAGGTCTTGTCAGCACCAATAAACAGGCGGTGGGTGGGACAAGGCCTCACCGACCAATTAACCCTTTCGTTCCCTCACCCTGTTTACAGTTTCCACCAGTAAGGGTTCTGCAGAAAAAGATGAAGGGAAGAATGGAGTCTGATGGATAGGGTAAAGAGAATGAAAGGGCTCGGGTGAATACGGTACATGGAGTGAAAGGGGTTTGGTCGATGGGATGAGGAAGTGAAAGGTTCTGATGGATAGGGTGAAGGAGTGAAAGGGTTCTGGTGGTTAGACTGAGGGAAGGAAAGAAGTTTTTGTGGATATGGTAAGGGTGTAAAAGGGTTCTTGTGGAATAGGGTGAGGAAGTGAATGGGTTATGGTGGATAAGCTGAGGGAACGAATGGGGTTTTGTGGATATGGTCTTGGTGGATAGGGTGAGGAAATGACAGGGTACTGGTGAATAGGGTGAGGAAGTGAAAGGGTTATGGTGGATAGGGTGAAGGAGTGATTGGGTTCTAGTAGACAGGTTGAGGGAAGGAAACGGGTTTTGTGGATATGGTCAGGGCGTGAAAGGATTCTGGTGAACAGGGCGAAGGAGTGAAAGGGTTCTGGTGGAATAGGGTGAAGAAGTGAAAGGGTTCTGGTGAATAAGGTGAAAGAATGATTGGGTTCTGGTGAACGGGGTGAGGAGTGAAAGGGTTCTGGTGAACGGGGTGAGAGAGTGAAAGGGTTTTGTTGGATAGGGTGAGGAAGTGAAAGGTTCTGGTGGGTTGGGTGAGGAAGTGAAAGGGTTCTGGTGGATAGGGTGAGGAAATGAAAGGTTCTGGTGGGTCGGGTGAGGAAGTGAAAGGGTTATGGTGGGTGAGGTGAAGAAGTGAAAGGGTTCTGATGGATAGGGTGAGGAAGTGAAAGAATTCTGGTGAACAGGGTGAGGAAGTGAAATGGTTCTGGTGGATAGGGTGAGAGAGTGAAAGAATTCTGGTGAACAGGGTGAGGAAGTGAAAGGATTCTGGTGGGTCGGGTGAGGAAGTGAAAGGGTTCTGATGGACAGGGTGAGGAAGTGAAAGAATTCTGGTGAACAGGGTGAGGAAGTGAAAGGATTCTGGTGGATAGAGTGAGGAAGTCAAAGGTTCTGGTGGATAGGGTGCGAAGTGAAAGGGTTCTGGTGGTGGGGTGAAGAAGTGAAAGGTTCTGGTGGATAGGGTGAGAAAGTGAAATGGTTCTGGTGGGTGGAGTGAGGAAGTGAAAGGGTTCTGGTGGGTGGGGTGAGGAAGTGAAAGGGTTCTGGTGGACAGGGTGAGGAAGCGAATGAGTTCTGGTGGGACAGGGCGAGGAACTGAAAGAGTTCTGGTCGATAGGATGAGGAAATAAAATGGTTCTGGTAAATACTCGTAGGGGAGGAAGTGAAAGGTTCTGGTGAGCAAGGTGAGGAAGTAAAATGGTTCTGGTGAGCAGGGTGAGGAAGTGAAATGGTTCTGGTGAGCAGGGTGAGGAAGTGAAACGGTTCTGGTGAGCAGGGTGAGGAGGTGAAATGGTTCTGGTGAGCAGGGTGAGGAAGTGAAATGGTTCTGGTGAATAGTGCGAGGAAGTGAAAGAATTCTGGTGAACAGAGTGAGGAAGTGAAAGGGTTCTGGTGAATAGAGCGAGGAAGCTAAATGATTCTGGTGGATAGGGTGAGGAAGTGAAAGAATTCTGGTGAACAGAGTGAGGAAGTGAAAGGGTTCTGATGAACAGTGTGAAGGAAGTGAAAGGGTTCTGGTGGATAGAATGAGGAAGTGAAAGGGTTCTGGTGAATACAGCGAGGAAGCGAAATGATAGACAAGGTGAGAGAATGAACAAGTTTTAGTGGATATTTCTGGATACGAAGGGGGATAAATAGTTTTTATTGGATAAAGCGAGGAAGGTGAAATGGTTCTTGTGGACAGGGTGAGGCAGCGAAAGGATTCTAGTGCAGAGAGTGACAGAGTGAAAGAGTTTTATTAATGGATAGAGGGTAGTGAGGGAGCGAACGGGTTTCAGTGGATGGGGTGAGAGAATGAATGAGTTTTACTGGATATGGAGGGGGGGGGGGGAGTACATGGGTTTTTTGGATAAGGTGAGTGAATGAAAAGACTCTGGTTCAAGTTCATATTGCTTATAGCCCAGCCGAGCACTAGAGCCATATCAAGGTTAAAAAAAAGGTTCTGGAGAATAGGGTGAAGAATTGAAAGGGTTAAAAGCATCGCGGCAATCTGGATATGGATGGCTGCCTGCAAAACGCTGGTGCCGTCAGTTCTAAGACAATCGTCACGGCGTGTGGTCGCGCTTGCAGGTGTTGCTGGGGGTGTTTTGGTACCAGTACTCACTCACTCGCACGTGGCATCCGTCAGGGCACAGAGTACTGAAAGCGGGCGGGTGCAGACACGTCAGTTCAAGTAAGTAGTTTTCATTTTTCTCCTATAGATTTTGAGAAAGTTTTGTTGTTGTTGTTGTTGCGTTCTGTTTAGACTTTACATTCCATGAAAAGAAAACGTTTGCTGCGATCGTTAGTATAATTAGAAAAAAGTCAATAATGCACTTGATACGCGCACAGTTGTAGTGATAGTTGTTATATTTAGTTATCTATTTAAGTGCCACTCAGCTCATTTCATTAAAAGCTGGCCCCAGTAGCACAGTTGATTCGAGCGTCGGATTCACATGCTAATAGTTGTGGGTTCGAATCCCGGGATGTGCTACATTAAACTGGCCTTCTAACTGTCCCATCTTAACATCGTTGTTGTTGTGGTGATGTCAGTATAGGATTAGATAAGTCCCTCTTCCCCCATTTCCCTGGGATGGTTATCCCTGTCGGCCATACACCTGAGGTGGGTGCCAGCGTAAAAACTGACCCCCCCCCCCCAAAAAAAAAATTGATTAAAGTGAAATGTTGATAAGGCCTGGGTCATTGGTTCAACCTCCAAGTGTTACAGAGTAAATGGATGTTTTGATAGAGCCTTAGTCTCAACATCTCCTCCTTGCAACTGATACTGGCAAAGTCTCTCTCCTCACACTCCTTGATCTGTCTGCAGCCTTCGATACCATTGACCATGGTATTCTCCTTTCTAGACTTCATCATACTTTTGGCATCTCTGACATTGCTCTCTCCTTTTTCACTTCGTATTTATCAAACAGAAAACAAACTGTTCTCATCAATGGCACTTACTCTCAACCTGCATACCTGACCTGTGGTGTTCCACAAGGATCTGTCCTTGGCCCTGTTCTTTTCACTCTTTATACCTCCCCCCTGTCCACCATCATCAACTCCCATTCTATAAAACACCACTTCTATGCTGATGACACCCAACTTCAAGACAGTGACTCACCTGATAATATACAGCGCCTGTTGACTCGCACCACTGAGTGTTACTCGGACATTAAGAACTGGATGACACACAATAGACTTCAGCTTAATGACGACAAGACAGAAGCTATCCTCATTGGCACCCGTCAGAAACTTTCCCAGCTGCCTCCTCTTTCTCTCCCATTATGTAACACATCAGTCCCAATTTCTGATTCAGCTAAAAACCTTGGTGTCTGCATTGACTCTACCCTGTCCATGAACAACTTTGTTTCTCAAACTGCCAGATCTTGCTACTATCATCTCCATCGTATAAGCCTGATCAGGAAGTATCTCTCTGTCGAAACAACTGCAAAACTCGTTCTCTCCTTCATAATGTCTCGCATTGACTATTGCAATTCACTCCTGTCTGGTCTTCCTGCCTCCACCATTCACATCCTACAGCGCATTCAAAACAATGCTGTACGCCTTGTACTCAAAAAGAAAAAAGCTGACCACATATCTCCTCTCCTGGCACAACTTCACTGGCTCCCTGTATCAAAGCGCATACAGTACAAACTAGACACCATGTGCTACAAAAGCCTCAATAACGCAGCCCCCGATTACCTGTCAAGCCTACTTGAGATCTATGTTCCCTCACGTACCCTCCGCTCTGCCTCCGATCCTCTGACTTTTCGCTTTCCACGCACTAAGCTCAATACCTATGGTCCACGAGCCTTCTCTGTTTCTGGTCCACTCTCCTGGAACAAACTTCCTCTCTCAGTCCGTCAGCAACCTACTTTTGCCTCCTTCAAGTCCGCTCTCAAAACTCACCTTTTCTCCTCTGCATAAAATCCTAACCTCACTCAACCCCCCTCTGCAGCCTGTCTCCGCTCGGAGGGGAATCACTTTGTTTTAATATATAATTGTATATGATGTGCTCTCTGTGGTTTTCCATTGGTTTTATTCTTGCTTTTATTGCTTTTATTCTTTTCTCCCCATTTGTGGCCATGCATGCATGTGTGTGTGTGTGTGTGTGTGTGTGTGTGTGTGTGTGTGTGTGTGTGTGTGTGTGTGTGTGTGTGCGTGCGTGTGCGTGCGTGCGTGTGTGCGTGTGTGTCTTTTCGGCGCTTGGATTTGATTTTGTCGAGATTTGCGCTATATAAATATTGTAATTATTATGTATGCATGTGCGTACGTATGTATGTATGTATGTATGTATGTATGTATGTATGTATGTATGTATGTATACGCTTAGATTTATGTATGTATGTATGTATGCATGTATACGCTCAGCTTAGATTTATGTATGTAAGTATGTAAGCATGTATGTGTGCATGTATACGCTCATATGTATGTAGGTATGTATGCATGTATACGCTCAGCGCTTAGATTTGATTTTATCAAGATTTTGCGCTATATAAATAAAATATATTATTATTATTATTATTATTATCTCATGTTTCGAATTCAAAGCCATCCCGTGACATAAAAGTTGGGTTGCTCGCTGCCCATCTTAATGCTTTAACAATTCTGGTGGTGTCAGTGTTTCATACATGCAGTTGCCCCAAGCCCCCATTTCCAGATCTTGCCAACGCATCTAGTTTCGTGCAGGCTTAAGGAATCTGCCAGATAACTGCTGGCGGACTTAACTGAAGTGTATATGGAATAGTCCGAACGCTATAAATCCTTTTTGAACACATTCCAGACTCCAGAAATAGCTCTTGTGGTAGTTGAAGTAGCAGGAGTAGTCGTAGTATTAGTTGTTGTAGTCGTATCAGTGTAGTGCATGTATATATTGTTCTCATATATGATACATATTATATATTGAATTGTTTGCTTCTGTATCGGCATTTCCCTAAATTAATAAATATTTTAATTTGTTTTCTTGTCTTACGTGATAATAGTGGTGATGATGCTGATGATGATGACAGTAATGGTGACGACGACGCCGACGACGATGATGATGATGATGACGACGATGACGATGACGATGACGACAACGATGATGATGATGATTTGCAAACATGTTTTAATCGCCGCAGCAGCAGTAGCTACAACAACAACAACTACTACTACTATTACTATTACTATTACTACTACTATTACTACTCCAACACCAATTACGACAAACATCAACGACAAGGTATTCTAACATTTGGTGATCAGAAAAAATTTTTTGAGAAGTGAGTGATTACAGCTCCTGAAGCTTTCAAACATAGGTCTGGACTGAACCTCTCTAATGATGAAACTAAAGTATGGAAACCATACGATTTAGAAATACAAAAACAATACACCTGGTACTGACAGAATATACAAACCATCCATTATGTATAAGAAAATGGACTCCGATATCCCCAAATACTTATTGGAAATGGAGTAAACTATTTCTCAAGCCACGTAAGATTATTACTGACCTCAAATTCAGATGGTTTCTGCTAAGAATTCTGCGTAAACTCATACCAACGTAAAGGTTTTATTCTTGCGTAAACTTACAAACTCATCACACTGCACATTCTGCGGAAACAGTGAAGAAACAATATTAACCCTTTGACTCCCGCACCCTGTCCATCATCATCCTTCATCGTCAACCGTGCTAG
>CM060305.1:127341394-127348894 GCA_030674185.1 Monoplex corrugatus
AACTTCGCGATCATCAAAATGGACTGTAAGCCAGTACTGGGAATGAAAGCCGTACAGCACATGCAATTGTTGACGATCAATGAAGAGAATATTGCAACGATAGCGGCGAATCAGAAAGAGGAGGAAAATGCAAAAGATATGCTCACAAAGTACAACGATGTCTTTGAAGGAGAAGGAAAACTAGAAGGGAAATTACACCTAGAAACAGACCCCAGTATTGCTCCAGTGAAGATGCCTTGCAGAAAGTGGCCGATAGCAGTGCAAGAGAAAGTGAAGGACGAGCTGAAAAGGTTGAAAAAACTGGACGTGGTCACTAAAGTAGACACGCCAACGGAGTGGATAAGCAGTTTGGTCGTAACAACAAAGAGCAATGGGAAAGTCAGACTGTGCATCGACCCTAAGCCACTGAACAAAGCCCTCAGGAGAAACGAGTACCCCATGCCAACCATTGATGACGTACTGCCTCTCCTCAAAGATGCAAAATACTTCACACACCTGGACGCGAAAAACGGGTTTTGGCACTGGACGAAGACAACAGCTACCTGACAACATTTGAGACGCCTTTTGGCAAATACCGATGGAAACGAATGCCCTTTGGAATTTCACCAGCCCCAGAAGAATTCCAGAGGAGGATTGACATCGCTCTGGCAGGACTGCCAGGCGTGGTGGCGGTTCATGATGACATCTTTGTTTTTGGCAGAGGACCAACCGACGAAGCAGGAGCACAAGTTCATGATACCAACCTGAACCGTTTGCTACAACGATGCCGAGAGACTGGAATCAAACTCAACAAGGAGAAGGTTGAGATGAAACGAACAGAGATATCATATTTGGGACACATTTTCTCAAGAGAAGGCTTGAAAGCCGATCCAAAGAAATTGGACGCTGTCCAACAACTCCCAGTGCCAGAAGACAAAGCAGCTGTGCAGAGACTACTCGGTGTAGTCGGATACCTTCAGAAATTTGCACCGAACCTGTCTGAGGCAGCAGGACCACTCAGAGAACTGGTAAAAAAAGACGTCCACTTCAGATGGGATGAAGACGTCCACGGAGAAGCCCTGAAGAAAGTGAAGAAGATACTCTCTGAGCCACCGGTACTTCGCTACTTTGACTCTTCAGGAAAGCGTACAACCACCCTTCAGTGTGATGCTTCACAGTTTGGACTTGGAGCTTGTCTCATGCAGGATGGTCAACCGATTCAGTACGCATCTCGAGCCTTGACCGAGACAGAAAAAAGCTATGCTCAAATAGAAAAGAAAATGTTGGCAATACTCTTCGGTCTGGAAAGGTTTGAGAGATACGTCTATGGAAGAAACATCCTGGTGGAGACCGACCACAAACCACTAGAGACCATTCACAAGAAGAGCACCTAAGAGGATTCAGAGGATGCTACTCAGAACTCAGAAGTTCAGGTACACGGTAGTATACAAGCGTGGATCTGAGATGCACCTGGCTGACACCCTCAGCAGAGCAGTCTGTGGAAAAGCGGAACAGCAAGTCACCCACAAGGAAGCCGTTTTCCTCACAGACCTGGAGAAAACAGACTCATTACAAGAACTGGCCATCAGCCAAGAGAGACTGAACAGTCTGCAGCAAGCAACTCAGGAAGATGTAACCATGAAAACCCTGAAAGCTGTCATTCTACAAGGCTGGCCAGAGGAGAAACAACAACTTTCATTACAGTTACAACAATACTTTCCTTTCAGGGAGGAACTGTCAGTCCACAACGGACTTGTCTTCAAAAGCCACAGAGTAATTGTACCTGAAAGCGAAAGAGCAGACATCCTTGAGAAACTTCATGCAAGCCACTCAGGAATTCAGAGCAGCATAAGAAGAGCACGTGAGGTAGTTTACTGGCCCAGGATGAACTTGGACATTGAAGATTTTGTCAAAACATGCAGCGCCTGTAACACATACCAACGTGGTCAGCAGAAGGAACCACTTATCAATACAGAGATCCCTGACCTGCCCTGGCAACACATCGCTTGTGACATCTTTGAACATAATGGCAATGAATACCTGGTCACGGTCGATCACTACTCTGATTTCTTTGAGATTGATCGGTTACAAACAAGAGAATCCAAAGAGGTCATCATCTGTCTGAAGAGACACTTGGCAAGACACGGAATACCAGAACGCCTGACAACAAACTGTGGAACTCAATTCACATCAAACCAGTTTGGAAAGTTCAGAAAAACATATGGGTTTGAACACGTAACAACCTCACCACACTACCCTCAGTCCAATGGAAAAGCAGAAAGCGCGGTGAAGGCTGCAAAGACGTGCATGAAGAAAGCAGAACACAACAATCAAGATCCCTTCCTCGCTTTACTTGAGCTGAGAAACATCCCGACAGAGACTGTAAACAGTTCGCCTGTTCAGAGACTGTTCGGCAGAAGAACACGAACACAAGTGCCGACGTCAAAGACAGTACTCCTACCTACAGTTGTACCAATCAAAAAAGAACTTGAGAAAAGGAAACTGAAGCAAGCGCACTACTACAACAGAAGCGCAGTAGAGCTGACAGAACTGAGTCCGGGACAGATTGTGAAATTCCAACCTCCAGGATCCAAAAAGTGGATCAGCGCCAAAGTAGACCAACAGGTGAACATCCGGTCATACAACATTCGCACAGAGGACGGACGTCAGTACAGAAGGAATCGTCGTCAGCTACGAGACACAACAGAAACGGAGCTTCAGCAGACAATCAACCCTCAACGACTTGTCCAGAGAAGGATGATTTCTGGAAGACATCAGGAAAGCGACACATCGGGCAAGCAACAGCAAATCATCATTCCATCAAAACAGATGCTGGAAGATAACAAGAAAACTGGAACTGGAACAGATGTCAGGACGCCAGCATCGTCTGTCCGTGAGAATTCATCTGATCAGTCACCAGTCATCAAAATGTCTGAGACAACCAGCATCAAGGAGCCAGATGAAGTTATCAAACAAACAAGGACAGGACAACCCGAACCAGTTAGTTCTCCTTACAGAACAAGATCTGGAAGACAAAGCAAAAGGCCAGATTTCCTGAAATATGAATGAAACTGAAGACTCTACCACAATCAGATAAACTGAAAGCATTGCGAAACATGGACATCATGATGATGATGGATAGTATAATGATCAGAGATAAAATGAGGTGGATGAATGATTGGGCCCTGTGCGTAAAAATGAGTGTTTGTTAAGTTAATGTTGCGATAAAAGTAGGAAACACATTTATTTCGTATGGACTGAAAGATAGGAAAAATGATTGATTTTGTTTCCTTAAAGAAAGGGAGATGTGACGTGTGTTGACAGTAAACAGGGTGCGGATAGCAGCACGGCATGATATTCGTTTAAATGATAACTGATTGCTGTTCACTGTGAAATGTATATATACTGTAGTCAGTTGAGAATCAGAGAGCGACGAGTAAAGACGTAGAAGCATTTCCCTGTCTTCTGGGTTGGCTGTAGAAAGAACGAAACAAGAAGAGACACCGGTAGAAGGAGACTCCAAGGCCGCAAGACTCCTTTCCATGCGACAGCTGAGCATGTATGGCACAGCCACATTCGAACGGCGCAGAGCGACTGTTGTTCAACAAAAGGGGGACGTGTAGAAGCAGATTCCAAGGCCGCAAGACTCCTTTCCCATGCACAACCTTGAAAGAATACCTGTCTCCATAACCGGTTTTGTAACCCTCATGAAGACCTATACCAGGCGATGAAGGACCAGTTTTGCCTACATGTTGTGAGGAAGGGGGATTTGGAGCACCTGGTCATAGCGGGAAGGCTGGAGGGAAAGAGAGCACCAGGTAGACCAAGGGAGAAAATGATGGACGGACTTGCAGAGTGGCTGGGGACGAGGAGGGTGGGGGAGATGCTAGGGACAACGAGAGATAGAGACAGACGGAAGTCCATGATCGCCAACGCCATGCGGCAGGGCACCTGATGATGATGATGATGATCCGTCAGATCGACTGGAAAGTCCATCGTGTGTGTGTGTGTGTGTGTGTGTGTGTGTGTGTGTGTGAGTGTGTGTGTGTGTGTGTGTATGTGTATGTGTGTATGTGTATGTGTTAGTGTGTGCGTATGTGTGTGTGTATGTGTGAGTGTGTGTGTATGTGTGTATACATGCGTGTATGTGTGAGTGTGTGTGTGTACGTCTGTGTGTATGTCTGTGTGTATGTGTGTGTACGTGTGCTTGTATGTACGTGTGCGTGTGTGTACGTGTGCGTGTGTATGTTTGTGTGGATGTCTGTGTGTGTGCGCACATGTGTGTGCGTGTGTGTGTATGTGTGTGTGTGAGCGAGAGAGAAAAAAAAGAAAGACAAACAGAGACAGAAAGACAGAGACAAAGAGAGACAGACAGACAGACAGAGAGGCAGAGACAGACAGAGAGAGAGAGAGAGACAAAGAGAGAAAGACACTAAGAGAGAGAGACTGAGATAAGAGAAACAGACTGACAGAGGGACAGAGAGACAGAGACAGACAGACAGGCAAGCAGAGAGAGACAGAGAGAGACACACACAGAGAGAGACGACGATGGACACAGGCAGACAGGTACTAATTCGTATTTTCGCTTTCCAATCAGAATGGACCACCGACTACCACCTACCGACAATCCTGTTAGTACTGATAAGAACGACGACAATGAATACCCCAAACCTCCATCCAACAAACGCAGCAAATCTCCGGCAACAGCTTCAAACAATACTTGCTAGGCAGCAACAGTGGCAACAGCAATGCATTTATCATTATCAACGGCAGCAACAGCAGAGATGCCAGTCGCAGCAGCAGCAGCAACAGCAACAACGACAACTTCAACAACTTCAACAGCATCAACAGCAACAGCAGCAGCAGCAGCAGCAGCAACTTCCCAACCACCAATGCGGATCTAACGGTCAAAGACCGACATTGGGACAAAACGATCAAAACGCGAATATCATGAACGGAGTTCCTTATGCAACGGTCACTCCTGTTGTGGTGAAGTTCCGAACCTCGCTCTTCTCCAAGTACAAGACATGCACGATTAGGCCCTTACCCCTTAAACCCAAACAACCCGAAATCCAAGCTCCCCAAAACCTACCTACGTCTTCAAACCATTTTAGTAAACCTTTGCCTTCGAAATGGACGGACCAGACTTTAAATAAGCCTCAAGAAGAAGACACAGAACTTCCAAGTTATAGAAGCTATCGTCCACCAGAAACTGACTGGACAGTCTCTAGACAGTCACGTTCCAATCTCAGGATGTCTGTACCTACGGGTACGGGTGTGTCTGCCGGCATGGCAGCTCCTTGGGAAGGAGCTGAGATGGGTGTGGAAGGTGGTGAGAGGAGAGGAATGCAAGGCGGGGCGGGGAGGAGAAGGAGGAAGAATAGTCGCCTGGAAAGGCGAAGATCATCCAAGGGATCGTTCAGGAAGCGGAAGAAGAGCATAGCTGATCCCACGCATCTGGATCTGTGAGTAGTATTTGTTACATGGTTTGATAATTTGTTTTGTTCGTGTCTCTGTCGGTTGTGTTTTGTTTGTCTGTCTGTTTCGCCTCTTCAATTTTCTCCCCTTTTTTCTCTTTCTTTCTTTCTTCTTCTAGTATTCGTTTTACGGCATTTCTGATCTTTGTTAAGCTTTTCTGGTCACTTCCCATTTCTTTACCTATTGTGTGGTTGCCGGGTGTACTTGGGTCGTCCTCTCTTACGTCTTTTTTATGTCAAGTGAAGGTCCCTTCGGGTGTCTCTTCGGATGATGTACCCAATCCATCACCAGATTTGTTTTCACTTTACATCGAACACACACGCACACGCACACGCACACGCACACGCACACGCACACGCACACGCACACACACACGCACACGCACACTCACAAGCACTCTCTCTGTCTCTCTGTCTGTCTATCTCTGTCTCTGTCTGTCTCTGTCTCTGTCTCTGTCTGTCTGTCTGTCTCTCTCTCTCTCTCTCTCTTCTCTCTCTCTCTCTCTCTCTCTCTCTCTCTCTCTCTCTCTCTCTTGTCTCTCTGTCTCTCTGTCAGACTTGAAAGCGTAAAAAAATACGGCAGTGAAAGCACGCGAACAAGTGAATGCTCTCCTGCACGTTTGACAGCATTTCCATCTGGAAAATCAAACAGTTTAGCGAAAATTATATACTGGGGACCCCACGTTCTGTCAAGAATTTGATTTGCTTCTGTTGTAGCGGTAGGAAAGCTTGGTTCACTGATTGTGATGTATTAATCATATTGTGTCATATTGTGTGTTGTGTTGTGTTTAGTACATGAATACTGTGTCGTGTTGTACATCGTGTTGTGTTTATCATATTGTGTCATGTTGTATATTGTGTTGTGTTTATCATATTGTATCGTGTTGAATATCGTGTTGTGCTTATCATATTGTGCCGTGTTGTATATTGTGTTGTGTTTATCATATTGTATCGTGTTGTATATCGTGTTGTGCTTATCATATTGTGCCGTGTTGTACATTGTGTTGTGTTTATCATATCGTGTTGTGTTATACCGTATTGCATTGTGTCGCATTTGGATTGTACTGTGTTGACTTGTGTTGCGTTGAATAGTATTTTTATTGTTTGGGTATTGCAATCAGATTTTGTCACACTTAATTTTCCACGTGAATTCGTCTCTACAGTGTACCGCCTTCCATTTTCCCTCTGACTTGTATGTTTATGCGTGTACTTTTTGTTCATGTATTCGAGCTGATTTCTGATTTCGTATTTGGACGGGGAGAGTTCCTTCGTTTCTGTGGTTTCTTTCATGCAGGTGCTGCAAGCATGCTTCACACTGGACCCCAGTTAAAACCTTTTATCCGAAAGACTTGCAACCAGGCCATCACTTAAGGTGCAGTGGATGTGACGGGGCCGGAGAAAATCCCTGTCTGTTCCGGGAATTAATTCCAACTCCAGGTCCTCTCACATCCTACTCCTGGACAGGATACTGCACTTAATGTGTTGGTAATGGAATTTGTCCATATGTCCGTATCCTGCATATAGGCGTCCTTCTTGAGGATTTTTTTTAGACGATTGTAGGACAGGGGGCGTGAAATTGGAAGAACGAGAGTGGAGCATATGTGCCTGGTTTCTCACTTTAGCAAATAAGCGCGCGGGAATGTGTGTGTGTGTGTGTGTGTGTGTGTGTGTGTGTGTGTGTATGTGTGTGCGTGTGTGCGTGCGTGTGTGCGTGCGTGTGTGCGTGTGTGTGTGTGTGTGTGTGTGTGTGTGCGTGTGTGTGTGTGGTGTGTGTACGTGCGGTGTGTGTGTGTGTCCGTGCGTGTGTGTATGGGTGTGTGTGTGTATGTGTGTGTGTGTAGTGTGTGCATGTATATATATGTGTGTGTGTGTGTGAGTGAGTGTGGTGTGTGTGTGTGTGTGTGTGTGTGTGTGTGTGTGTGTGTGTGTGTGTGTGTGTGAGTGTGTGTGTGTGCGTGTTTGTGTGTGTGCATTTGTGCGTATGTGAGTGGTTTGCGTGCGCGTGTGTATATGGGCATGTGTGTTGTTTATGCGTCTGTGTGTA
>CM060305.1:127353894-127366394 GCA_030674185.1 Monoplex corrugatus
CTCTCTGGCATACCAGGTGTCAGCTGCGACATAGATGATGTTTTGATCAGTGGAAAGGACCGAGAAGAACATGATGGCCGACTCCGAACAGTACTTCAAAGAATGAAAGAAGCAGGAGTGACTCTCAATGAAAAGTGTGTCTTCGCTGTTGACAGAGTCAAGTTTCTCGGGCATATCATTTCCAAAGAGGGAATCCAGATCGATCCAGAGAAAGTGATAGCCATTACCAAGCTACCAAGGCCTCAGAACGTAGCGGAAGTTCGCAGATTCCTTGGCATGGTCAACCACATTGGAAAGTTTGCACCAAACCTGGCTGAAACAACAAAACCTCTCAGAGATCTTTTAAAGAAAGAGACTTCTTGGATTTGGGATGAACCTCAGGAAAAAGCCTTTCTGACACTGAAAAAGCAACTGAGTACTACTCCAGTTCTGTGTCATTATAATCCTGAAAAGCCAACCAAGATCTCAGCTGATGCATCATCCTATGGCATGGGAGGAGTCCTACTACAAAAAGAAGGAACAGACTGGAAACCTGTCTTCTATGCGTCAAGGTCTCTTACTGACACTGAACAAAGATATGCTCAAGTGGAGAAGGAGGCACTTGCAGTCACATGGTGCTGTGAAAAATTTGAAGACTTTCTTGTTGGACTACCAAGTTTCACAATTGAAACTGACCACAAGCCGCTACTCGCTTTGTTGAAAACAAAGCTCTTGGATGAATTGACTCCACGCATTCAAAGATTCAGGATGAGAATGATGCGTTTTACATACAATATCATCCATGTTCCAGGGAAACGTCTTGCAACTGCAGATACTTTGTCTCGGAGTCCTGTCTGTGTTCCTGCTGAACAGGATCACTTTATGGAGTTTGAGACACAGTTGTCAGTCAAAACAATCGTGGAGGGATTCCCTGCAAGTAGCACAAAACTTCAGGAGATCAGAGAGAAACAGGATCAAGATGAGATCTGCTGCCAAGTAAAAAACTACTGCCAGTCATCGTGGCCAGAAAAAGCTAGAAGTGACCCGGCATTGAAACCGTACTGGACTGTACGAAATGAACTGATAGTAGAAGATGGACTTTTGCTATTTCAAACTCGTCTAGTTATTCCTGAAGTACTTCAAAAAGATATTCTGGCACGTATCCATGAAGGACACCAAGGCATAGTCAAATGTAGAGCGTTTGCCAGAAGCTGTGTGTGGTGGCCAAAACTTTCTCAGCAAATAGAAAGCATGATCAAAGATTGCAAAGTTTGTGAGAAAGAAAGAAAACTGCATCCTGAGCCTCTACAACCAACAAAGACACCAGACTTTCCATGGCAGAGAGTGGGGATTGATCTTTTTGAATGGAAAAATCACCCTTACTTGTTGATAGTAGACTATTATTCTCGGTGGATTGAAATTGCACACCTGAGACAAACCACATCATCTGCTGTCATCGAGCACATCAAGTCAGTATTTGCTCGTCATGGAATTCCTGAAACAGTAATGTCGGACAATGGCCCTCAGTTCAGCTCTTGGGATTTTGTACAATTTGCAAAGTCATATGGTTTCACTCACCTTAAAAGCAGTCCACTGCATCCACAAGGGAATGGAGAAGCTGAAAGAGCTGTCAAAACCATCAAAATGCTGTTGAACAAGGCAGATGATGCATACATAGCTCTTCTGAATTATCGTTCGACACCACTTCAGCGTGGATTATTGCCAGCAGAACTACTGATGGGAAGAAAACTTCGAACAAGACTTCCAACTCTTCCAAAACAACATACACCTGAAGGAAGCAATGTAAAGAAGTTCCAGGAGACAGACATGAAACTGAAAAGAAAGCAAAAACAAGATTTCGACCGGCGACACCAAGCAAGACCTCAGCCAGAACTGAGAAAAGGAGAGGCTGTATGGATCAAAACTCCAAAAGACACCGAAGCTGTGATAGTGAGCCAGTCACCTTCATCATCATCTCAGCATGGTAGATCCTACAACCTACAAACAAAAACGGGGATCCAGAGAAGAAACCGTTATCACCTAAGAAACAGAAACAGTAGCCAGCAGCTCAACAAACCGTCGTCTCCACCCAAGGCAACATTTACTCTTCCAGAACAGCAGTGTCAACAACGGGAACACTGTAGGACTTCTGAATTTCAAGATAAAGAAAGCTGCACGTCTTCTGAAGACCAGGTTGATGTTCACATTGAAACCAGTGCTCAAGAGACAACACAACCAAACACAAACATTAGTTCAACACCAACCAAAGTTACTAAAAGTGGTCGACGTGTTAAGGTTCCACAAAAACTCAATTTGTAAAGTTCAAGAATTGAACAAAGACTGAAAGAGTTCCTATTAGTTGAGTTTCAAGAGTTCGTTCTTTTAGATGTTTGAGTTTTGAGCAGAAAAGTTTAATGAGTTCAAAATGGACATGAGCACATGTGACAGTTTTGTTGTTGTTGACATTTAGCCTGAGTAAAGGGGATGTAGAGTTATGGTCCCTGTTGTCATACATTCCATATCAGCCAATGAGAATTGAGGAGACCGCTGATTACGGTGGACTGGGAAATAACGTCTCTTCGACCTACTAGCCTGCCTATGGACCCTTCTAGGTAATTCCTCCCAGCACACGGCAATCCGACACAGTTCTCTCTGTCTGTCTGTCTGTCTGTCTGTCTCTCTCTCTCTCTCTCTGTGTCTCTCGATCTTTGTTTTGGTGGACTCTGTGGAGGTATGGATCGACAAGTGCTTGTGTGATGTTGGTGATTTGGTGATGATGTGGGACTCGTGATTGGCTGTGCCCTGGTTTCAGTGTACCAGTCAAAGTACTTTTGTTTGCAAGGCTGCAAGTGACTGTTGTGATAGGCGGTGTATATGTATATCTATAGTCTGTTCCTACCCCACGTCAAAAAGTACCCACAGAGAAAAAAACACACCAAATTTTGCTAGTTACCATTAGTAACCAACTTAGAGACTTCAAAAAGTAGTGACTGCTACTAAGGATGCCTTCTGCTGCACTGGAGTTTCGTGGCCGTTGTGGTTCCTTTTTGTGGGTCTTCATTGGTTTCATGACCAAACGTGCCAAATTTAAGCTAGCCATGAGAATTCGTTTGCTAAGAGTTCGGACTCGGGCTGCCGGTGTCATGGTCGGTTTTGTCCTCCTGACGTTTTTCTACGGTGATCTCCTGCTGAGGTCAGGGGACATTGAGGCGAACCCTGGGCCTTCAAAAGCAAATCCCTTAAGGCAGACTCGCATCAACAGTGACAGTTCCAACCGCCGTGCAAGTTCAGACCGCTCTGTGACGCCTGACCATGACCCAAGCTCGTCCTTACCAGATTTGAACTGTAACAATCCTGTACTCCAGAATATTACGCAGATGTTGACAAACCTGGACAGTAAGTTTGATGGTATGAAAAATGATCTTGCAGATGTGAAAGACTCTGTAAGCAGTCTCAAAGAGGATGTCCAAGAGTTAAAAGAATCTGTGTGTGACTTTCATGCGGAAAATGATGCACTTAGAAAAGAGAACTCTAAACTGAATGAACGGTTGATGTTTATGGAAAGTAAGGTTGATGATCTGGAGGGGCGTTCCAAGAGAAATAACTTGATTTTCTATGGTGTGCCTAGGAGAGAGAGAGAGACGAGAGATGAGTGTGAGAATGCTGTAAAGGAAATACTAGCAGATCTGGATCTGCCACGCACTATGGAATTTGATAGACTTCATAGATTAAATAACAAGCCTAACTCACCAATTATTGGTAGATGCACATTTTACAAAGACAAGGAAGGTATTATGAAATCCAAAAAGAACCTGAAAGATAGCACTATTTTCATCGGCCAGGACTTCACTCAAAGAGTTCGTGATGTTCGCAAGAAACTAGGGCCGCATCTAAAGGCAGCTAGAGACAGTGGTAAAAGGGCTACCATGGTGTTTGATCACCTGCTCATTGAAGGGAAGAAGTTCTTTCTCAATGACGAAGATCAGCTGCAGGAGATAAAATAGTGGTATGGCCGGCCTCTAAGAAAGAAATGTATACAGTCAACCTCTGATAATTCGTACCCAGGGTCATTTTTTAAGAGGGGTTATTCCTTGTCCATAACACCAACTTCTAATCCTGTAATTGCACGTGCCGAGATAGATTATCTAGGATAGAGTGTGAAGCCCGTGATTTGGCGTTAAGCCTGGAAAGTGTGCGCTGTAGTCTGGTTGTGAGAGGGAGGGTGGGGAAAATATGAATGACAGTGGTGGTGTCCAGAATGGGAGTGTGAATGAAAGTGAGAATGGAGGTAGGGGGTCTGTGTGTGAGGGTGGAGGTGAGGGTGAACGTAGTATTGATGATAAGAGCATGCCTGGCAAGGGTGATAAATTAAAAAGTAATATCGGTTCTGTTTCTTTTCTTCACTGGAATGTAGAAGGTCTTTTGTACAAATTGACAGATAAAGATTTTTTATCATATGTTTGCTCCTTTGATTTTGTTTGTCTGGTCGAAACATTTATGGAAAATGTAGACACAAGTGTGTTTCCTTCTCATGCAGTTTTTTGCAAACCAGCATTAAAGCTTTCAAAGCAAGGAAGGAGATCGGATGGGGTGATATGTTTGATTAGAAAGGAGTTGGTTCCTTTTGTTTCTGAACTCACATGTGACCATGACAATATTCTTTGTTTTCTTCTTGATAAAACTCTTTTTGGTTTTGAAAAAGATGTTCTTTATATTTGTGTATATGTTCCTCCTGTCAATTCTCCATATTATTTAACAAATGAAGTTGAAAATGGAATTATATATCTTGAAGATGCTGTGGCTGACAAAGTGCTGGCTGACGAAAATGTAAATATTATTC
This sequence comes from Monoplex corrugatus, assembly GCA_030674185.1. Taxonomy (NCBI): domain Eukaryota; kingdom Metazoa; phylum Mollusca; class Gastropoda; order Littorinimorpha; family Ranellidae; genus Monoplex; species Monoplex corrugatus. Next base: position 127,358,714 of record CM060305.1, read on the forward strand.
TGTGTGGAGATTTGAATGGCAGAACAGCAGATCTATGTTCAGTTACTGATGATGATTATGACATTTCTGTTTTTAGAAATGATCACGATGATGTAAATATTACAAGAAAATCAGAAGATTCAGTTCTGAATGCATTTGGAAAATTGCTTTTGGATTTCTGTGGCGCTTTTCGATTGTTGATTATGAATGGTGTATGTAATGGTGACCCTTATGGTCGTTTCACATACATATCAGATAATGGAAATAGCGTCAATGACTATTTTTTAGTCTCAGAAGCTCTTTTTTCTACTATTCAAGATTACTGTCTTTTTACTGTTTCAGAGCGGATTGAATCTGACCACCAATCGTTAGAATATTGTTTTGATGTAGATAGTAATGTCATAGGCAAAAAGCATAATGAAATAAACAACAAACAAATGTTTATTGAGAAATTTGTTTGGAATGATGTGTATGCGCAACAATATTTTGATAACATGCTTTCTATAGAGACCAGAGAGAGAATCAGCTATGCTAAAAACCTGATAGACGAGGACATAAACAGTGCGTTACTTGCATTTGTTGATTGTGTACAGCAACAGGCTAACTGTATGAAAAAGAAAATCTATATGAATAAAAGACGCTCTGAAGAATGGTTTCATGTGGAATGCAAAACTGCTAAACGTAATGTGAGAAAGCTTCTCAGGGTGTTCTATAAGTCAAAAAGATAAGAAGACAGATGGCTGTAGGTACTGTAAAGCTAGAAGAGAATACAAAAACTTATTACTAAGAAAGAAAAAAGAGTATAATAATGCCATGTTAGAAAAATTGAACTCGTCTGTCAATGATCAGAAAGAATTCTGGCAAAACATGAATAAGATATGTAGGAAAAGAGTGTATCAGTCTAATGATATTACAGTTAATGATTGGTTTAGCCATTTCAAAAGTGTACTTGAGAAACGTTCTATTGACAGCAATGATGACCCTTTACCAGAGCTAAATAATGATTCTGATAGTGCTGCTGATAATCTTACCGAGGAAGGTCAGCATTCCTTACGTGTGAATGGAAAAAATGGTTCTGATAATTGTTTTTTGAACTCTCCTATCTCAAAGGAAGAAGTTTTGTTCTCAATAAGAAAACTAAAGAACGGTAAGTCGTCTGGACCAGACGGTATTATTGGTGAACTTTTAAATAATGCTGGTAATGATGTAATTGATTTTTGGTTAAAATATTTCAATAAGCTGTTTGACACTGGACAATATCCTGACAATTGGAAAGAATCTATAATCATTCCACTTTTTAAAAAAGGAGGTGTAAATGATCCGAATAACTATAGAGGAATATCATTAACAGATATTAGTAGTAAGATGTATGGTTCAATAATTAATGCCAGACTACAAAAATGGATTAACATAAATAACATTAGTGGTGAACATCAAGCTGGTTTTAAAGAAAAGTATTCAACAGTAGATCATATATTTACTTTGCTGGCAATGATTCAGAAACAGTTCTCATTGAATAGAAAATTGTATGTAGCATTCATAGATTTTGAAAAGGCCTTTGATACTGTTTCAAGGAATCTATTATGGCCTGTGTTACTGAAGAATGATATCCAGGGAAAAATATATAGATGTATTAAAAGTATGTATGATGTAGTAAAAGCCAGAGTAAGATGTGGTACAGAATTTACGGGATATATAGACTGTATCAAGGGGGTTAAACAAGGGGACGTTTGTAGTCCCATACTTTTTTCTCTATTTATCAATGAGCTTGCTTTGGAGGTAATCAATAACGGTAGACATGGGGCACACTTAAATGTTGATTTTGTTGAACTATTTATTTTGTTGTTTGCCGATGACATAATTTTGTTATCAGAAACTGTCATTGGGCTGCAGAACCAGTTGAATAACCTTTGTAAAGCTGCTTGTCGACTGCAACTTAAAGTTAACATGAATAAGAGTAATATTGTGGTTTTTAGAAAAGGTGGATTTTTGTCTGGTAGTGAGAAATGGGTTTACAATGGTAAGGAGATGAGTGTTGTTAACACATATAAGTATCTCGGTTTGTATTTTTCTACAAAACTTAGTTTTAGTCATACTTGTCGGGAGTTAGCAAGGAAATGGAAACGGGCTACTATTATTATCCTTAGTAAATTATATCGATTAAATTGTAATTCTCTTAAATTGTTTTTGAACTTATTTGATAAACAAGTTCAACCGATACTGTTATATGGTGCTGAAACTTGGGGGTTGGATGGAGCATCATTGGAAATTGAAAGAGTACATTTGTACATGCTGAAAAAATGTTTAGGGGTAAGCATTAAAACACCAAACGATCTTGTTTATGGAGAATTAGGTCGATTTCCTTTGACATTTAGTGCCTGTGTATGTTGTGTTAGATATTGGTTAAAATTAATTAGTATGGATGAGTACAGATTACCATATAAGGCCTACAAAATGCTTTTGAATCTATCAAATGGAGGGAAAATAAACTGGGTATCAAAAGTACGTGATATTTTGAGTGTACATGGATTTCAGTATGTTTGGGAAAATCAAGGTGTTGGTTGTACTCGTGCCTTTCTAAGTGAATTTAAACAGAGACTCGTTTATTGTAGATGGCAGAAATGGAATGAGCATATAAACAATAGTGATAGGTTTAGTCAATATCGAAAATTTATCTTCTTCTAGATTTGAATAGATTTATACGATATGTGGTAACTCAATTTAGATTTGGAATGTCTAGTTTACATAATCATTGACTAAGGCATAAAAGAATGATTTGAATGACCTAGATTGTCCAATGTGTAAACTTGTTTTGAAAAACGATGTCCATTTTGTATTACAGTGCCCTGCTTTTGATGATTTAAGGCAAAGTCTGATCCCATCAAAATATTGTAACAAACCATGTGACTTTTCTTTGACATTGTTACTTGCATCAAAAAATGAACTTGTAATGAAGAACTTAGCCATTTTTATATTTAAAGCACTCAATAGAAGGGAAATAGCACTATCATAATACATATCTGAGACATAGTATTTGATCAAAACTATTCTATTTTTTTCATTTTACACATTGTAAATCTATGATAGGAACCAACAATTCTGATAATGTTATAAATATATTGGTTACACGGTATTGCTTATACGATTAATGTGAGACTGTAAGGTCGAGATGACAATTATAAACACTTTTCTTGAAACTGAGTGTATAGAAATTATATTGATTGCTGTTCGTTGTATGTTTACACCCCTTCAAAAAGGGGCTATGGCCTTATATTGAATAAAATTCGTGATTCGTGATTCTCTGTGTCTCTCTCTCTTTCTCTCGATGCACATTGAAAGCTTCTGAGTTCTGATGATCTCTCTCTCTCCCCTCTCTCTCTCCCCTCTCTCTCTCTCTCTGTGTGTACATTGAAAGCTTCTGAGTTCTGATGATCTCTCTCTCTCTCTCTCTCTCTCTTCTCTCTCTCTCTCTCTCCTCTCTTTCTCCGTCATCCCACAACCTTCCCAATAAGTACCCCATTTTCTGACAAGCCCGAGAAGGTAAGTCCACATAGGGGAGGGGCAGTTCTTCAAGCCGTAATCACAAGTTGCCAATGGTTGCAGAGCAACAACATTTGCAAATGCGGCCCGACCGTGGCGTATTCTCTACAAAGTGAACACGTTTAACCCATTAGCCCAATTGATTCTGCCCACCACGCCAACTACTGTGCGAGCAAACACGGCAAGATATGGACAATTTTCGGTAATCAGTCGCTCACGATGCGGTCTGGATGACGGTTGTCGCCATTCACAGTTATTGTATTCTGACGTCGCTGTCAAATTAATCAATTGATTTTTTTTTCGACGAGACTGATGGGTGGTGACCATGCAAGTGTGTCTGACATCTGTAGAAAGTGACATCAGATAGTAGCTCAGGTCTCTGTGTGTGTGTAGTGTGTGTAGTGTTTGTGTGTAGTGTGTGTAGTGTTTGTGTGTAGTGTGTGTGCGTGTGTGGGATGGGGGGAGCGCATGCATGATTTTTTGACTATTTACTGTAGACAGCTCTTTTTAAAAACACAACAAAAAAGACAAAAATAAAGAAAGACAGACAGACAGACAGATAGGCAGAAAGAAAAGAAGAACAAAGGTTTTGCAAAGTGGACAATCATGAATACGCAAGGTTAACTGGACAGAATCCATGAAATATGAAAAGGTGGGGTGGGGGAGGGGGAGACACAACTCGTGTGGGTGTTCAATTGACATCTCTTGACTGCCGCCTATCCTACCCCTCACCCCAGTGAATAATCTGCCTCAACATGGATGTGCCACTGTTCATGCTTTGACTTGCTGTCAGTCAATCTTCAAAGTCACAAATTTGCAAAATACGTTCAATGGCACAAGATAATGCAGACTCTTACGAAAGCGTGACCATCTTGTTCCAGCTATCCTAGAATGATGATTGTAATAAATGTGATTATGATGATAATAATGATAATAATAATAATGATAATGTTAATCATCATCATCATTATTATTATTATTGTTGCTGTTGTTGTTGTTATTATTATCATTGTAATATTAATATTAGTAGTATTAATAAAAAAAAAAATGATACAGGATTTATGCACAGGTTTGTAGGATATGTACCATACTTCTCTTTGGATCTTTCTAATAGCAACGCATTTGTGGTGTTAGTGCGTACTGACCTGAGTAATGAAGCATTCTGTTGAGAAAACTTAAAACTGAACGTCTTATTTTTGTTTCCTTTTTTTTTCATTCTCAATAGTAAATCTGGAAACAGTGTTCGCAAATTTCATTAAAAAAAAAACTTGTTCCAAGAAGGGAAGGGGGAAAGTGAAACGAGTAGAATTAAGCAACTGTGTTATGACTCTACGTGACTAAACAAAGTCTACAATAGAAACAGACGACACTTTGGCTTTTATTTCATTACCGAATCTGTAAACAAGAACAATTGAATATCGAATTAATTATAAAGCTTCAACATTATACATAGACATTTTGACCCGCACAAGTCCTACTTTTAATCAAGTGAAATACAAACTAACAATAAAAGAAGAAATCTATGGCGACATCTGTGGGACCAAAGGTACCTGTCAAAGGTAGGGCACCCCCAGAGAAACGTACTCACACTAAACTCTCAACTCTGACTCCCAAAATGTTTCTCGGCTGTATACTTCCTTCAGCAAAGGACTTGGCACCTGCAAGTTTCTACTACTTTTTCTGTTGGGTACATATTTGTTTGCAGAAAGATGGCGCTTTGGATGAAACAACCAATTTGGGTACCATGCATGATCAATCAATAGCGTCATTATGTACAAACACTTACACTGAATATGAGAGTGGTGGAGGTGAGGGAGGGGGACATGGACTGTGAAAAAGTGATGGAGGTGGTGGGAAGGGAAGGGAGGGGAGCAGATGTGGTTTTGATTTTTGATTTGGTTCAGTTTTTACGTCGGCACCCACCTCAGGTGATATGGCCGACGGGGATAACCATCCCAGTGAAGTGGGGGGAAGGGGGACTTATCTAATCCTTTACTGACACCACCAGAAAAACAATGATGTTAAGATGGAACAGTGAGATGGCCAGTTTTAATATAGCGCACCCCTGGATTCGAACCCACAACCATTAGCATATGAATCCGACGCTCAAACCAACTGAGTTACTGGGGCCCGCTGCAGATATGGGCAGCAAGCCTGCCTTATATGAGGTAACAGTGAGGAAAGGGGGTGTTTGGAAGGCAGAACAACTACCAGTCATCCTATATGCACAGGTAACTATTACGTGGTATGTTTGACTGTGTGTGTGTGTGCCGAGCAAAATTGGCCATCCCTCGCTGCTCTAATCAATCCGCTCAATATTTTGCTGTTGGCGTACCTGTTACGCAACTAGGGAACTGCGTATCAAGAAATTTTGAATCAGCAAGAGCCAACATTCAAGCAAATAGGAACAAAAACAACAACAACAAAAACAACAACAACAACAACAACAACAGCAACAGCAGCAGCAACAACAACAAATAGACTCAAAACGCATATTTGTTATTACAAAACAAGACAGGGGCAATTTTTTTGGCAGACTGACCGCTGTTGAGCACATGGGCATTTAATGACACATCTGTGCCACCAGATATAGTCCTCGCTCTCCACGATCGTCAGCATTTAGTTCGCGAATGCTAATTACCTGATATCCATATCTAGAAGTCCTTCCGCTGTCCACCACCTGGGAATGTGCCGGGTTGAGTATAGTAGCCGACACTATACATGTAACTATAGAGACCCCCAGAATACATACATACATACATACACACACATATATATATATATGTATATGTAACGTGTAGCTATAGAGACCCCCAGAATATATATATATATATTATATATATATATATATATATATATATATATATATATATATATATATATATATACATATAATGAGATTGTCTTCAAAGCACCTTGGCATTTTTTTGTCATCATCATCATCAAGTGCCTTGCCACATGGCGTTGGCGATCATGGTCCTCCATATTCATCTGTCCCTTGTTGCCGCCAGCACATCTTCCACCCTCCCTGTCCTCAGCCACTCTGCAAGTCCGTCCAACTTCCCTGGGTCCACCTGGTGCCCTCCTTCTCCCCAGCCCTCCCGCTGTGACCAGGTGCTCCAATTCCCCTTTCCTCATAAATGGCCTATAAATGTTGCCTGTCTTTTTCAATCTTCCTTGTGAATGATCTTCCTGCGTCTGCCTCCATCAAGACTGTCTCGTTTGTCTCCTTTGCTGTCCATGGAACTCTCAACATTTTTCTTACAAACCACATCTCGGCTGCCTCAATCCTGCTCCGGCTTTGCATGTCGACTGTCCACGCCTCACAACTGCGTAACATCATCGGTTCTATATAACCTTTTTGACAGCCTTTCAAATGCACAGCTAGCCTATGAGACGCATGGCGTCACCTCAGCATCAAGATATCCATTGCTACTCACCGTACCGCTCAAAGATCAGAATTTGTCTGCCATCCTGACCTCCTGGTTCTTGATGACAATCAGAAGGGTGAAGTGCCACAAGAGAGAGACGGTGTTGGCTGAAACGTAGCATATGACATTGCTGAGGCTAACTGTAAGGCCCAAACATTTGCAGATGGCAACAAATTTGGTCAGTGACGCGCTCGACTTCGTGAGAGTCTGTAGCCAGTGCGCAGTCATCTTCGAAGCGAAAACTGGATGTTAAATGTTGTTCACACTTTAAGCTTCGAAAATAATTCAGCTTACTTTGTCTTGTCGTGTCTTGTTTTGTCTTGTCTTGTCTTGTCTTGTGGTTGGTTTTGAGCACGCACATGCAAAAAGGAATAGGTCTTAGTTACAATGCCATGGTAATTACTTCCGAAAAGATTGTATGACCAAACTGATGTCTTGGGCAGTATTTGTGACTATTCTGTTATAGTTACACATGTGTGTCATTGCACTCCAGTACAGTGCGAGGCAAACGTTTTAATTCTCTCTCTGTTGCGTCTGTTGTGTATCACTCATGGTGTTTAACCAACTGCAAGGGGTGGAACTAGTACTGTGAGCACAGTCATCTTTCATCTTTTGTAGCTGAAGTAATTTTACTAATTGCAGTAATCGATCATATACGTTATCGATATGGACAAGCAAACTGCCAGAGAGTCGTTTTCCTTTCATTCTAGCTGAATTCGATTTATCAAACA
>CM060305.1:127368894-127376394 GCA_030674185.1 Monoplex corrugatus
GTGCGTGCGTGTGCGCTGGCATACACGCTTGCATATAAGCCACCATGTGTGCTTACATGTATATGCGTGGGTATGTCTTAGTCACATCACTATGAAAATTACCACTAAACAGACTCCATGGACTAAAGACCGGAGCTATCCTCATTGGCACCCGTCAGAAACTTTCTCAGCTGCCTCCTCTTTCTCTCCCATTATGTAACACATCAGTCCCAATTTCTGATTCAGCTAAAAACCTTGGTGTCTGCATTGACTCTACCCTCTCCATGAACAACTTTGTTTCTCAAACTGCCAGATCTTGCTACTATCATCTCCATCGTATAAGCCTGATCAGGAAGTATCTCTCTGTCGAAACAACTGCAAAACTCGTTCTCTCCTTCATAATGTCTCGCATTGACTATTGCAATTCACTCCTGTCTGGTCTTCCTGCCTCCACCATTCACATCCTACAGCGCATTCAAAACAATGCTGCACGCCTTGTACTCAAAAAGAAAAAAGCTGACCACATATCTCCTCTCCTGGCACAATTTCACTGGCTCCCTGTATCAAAGCGCATACAGTATAAACTAGACACCATGTGCTACAAAAGCCTCAATAACGCAGCCCCCGATTACCTGTCAAGCCTACTTGAGATCTATGTTCCCTCACGTACCCTCCGCTCTGCCTCCGATCCTCTGACTTTTCGCTTTCCACGCACTAAGCTCAATACCTATGGTCCACGAGCCTTCTCTGTTTCTGGTCCACTCTCCTGGAACAAACTTCCTATCTCAGTCCGTCAGCAACCTACTTTTGTCTCCTTCAAGTCCGCTCTCAAAACTCACCTTTTCTCCTGCAGCCTGTCTCCGCTCGGAGGGGAATCACATTGTTATAATATATAATTGTATATGATATGCTCTCTATAATTTTCCATTGCTTTTATTATTGCTTTTATTGCTTTTATTCTTTCTCCCCATTTATAGCCATGCGTGTGTGTGTGTGTGTGTGTGTGTGTGTGTGTGTGTGTGTGTGTGTGTGTGTGTGTGTGTGTGTGTGTGTGTGTGTGCGTGTGTGTGCGTGCGTACGTGCGTGCGTGCGTGCGTGTGTGTCTGTTTCAGCGCTTAGATTTGATTTTATCAAGATTTTGCGCTATATAAATATTGTAGTTATTATTATTATTATTACTTGATTGTATCCATTACACATACATCCTGCATGTCATTGTACTCTACTGCAGAACGTTTCGGCTGTTTCTCCATGCCATCTATTGTTCATCATTCATGGTGTTTAACCAACTCTGAAGACTGGAAGAGGAAGATTTAGCACTGGCAATTACCACTGACGAAACTAGTGCTGTGAGCGCATTCATCTTCTGTATCCGAAGCAATCTGAGTAATGGCAGATGTAAATCATATGCATTATCAATATACATCAGCAAACTACCAGAGAGTGGCGATCTTATTGGTAAAGCATGTAGGTCTATCAAATATCCTTGCGAGAATGAGTAGATCTGATACTGATATCACACGATTCGTTTGTAGCTAGAGCTATCCGAATAATAACACATGTCAGTTATGTCGATATCAACCAGCAAACACGTGTCAGTTATGTCGATATCAACCAGCAAACACATGTCAGTTATGTCTATATCAACCAGCAAACAAATGTCAGTTGTGTCTATATCAACCAGCAAACACATGTCAGTTATGTCTATATCAACCAGCAAACACATGTCAGTTATGTCGATATCAACCATCAGACACATGTCAGTTATGTCGATATCAACCAGCAAACACATGTCAGTTATGTCGATATCAACCAGCAAACACGTGTCAGTTATGTCTATATCAACCAGCAGACACATGTCAGTTATGTCGATATCAACCAGCAAACACATGTCAGTTATGTCGATATCAACCAGCAAACATGTGTCAGTTATGTCTATATCAACCAGCAAATACATGTCAGTTATGTCGATGTCAACCAGCAAACGCATGTCAGTTATGTCGATATCAACCAGCAAACACGTGTCAGTTATGTCGATATCAACCAGCAAACACATGTCAGTTATGTTGATATCAACCAGCAAACACGTCAGTTATGTCGATATCAACCAGGAAACACATGTCAGTTAAGTTGATATCAACCAGCAAACACATGTCAGTTATATCGATATCAACCAGCAAACACATGTCAGTTATGTCGATATCAACCAGCAAACATGTGTCAGTTATGTCTATATCAACCAGCAAACACATGTCAGTTATGTCGATGTCAACCAGCAAACGCATGTCAGTTATGTCGATATCAACCAGCAAACACGTGTCAGTTATGTCGATATCAACCAGCAAACACATGTCAGTTATGTTGATATCAACCAGCAAACACGTCAGTTATGTCGATATCAACCAGGAAACACATGTCAGTTAAGTTGATATCAACCAGCAAACACATGTCAGTTATATCGATATCAACCAGCAAACACATGTCAGTTATGTCTATATCAACCAGCAAACACATGTCAGTTATGTCTCTATCAACCAGCAAACAAATGTCAGTTATGTCGATATCAACCAGCAAACACATGTCAGTTATGTCTATATCAACCAGCAAACACATGTCAGTTATGTCGATATCAACCAGCAAATACATGTCAGTTGTGTCGATATCAACCAGCAAACATGTGTCAGTTGTGTCGATATCAACCAGCAAACACATGTCAGTTGTGTCAATATCAACCAGCAAACGCGTGTCAGTTATGTCGATATCAACCAGCAAACACGTGTCAGTTATGTCGATGTCAACCAGCAAACACATGTCAGTAATGTTAATATCAACCAGCAAACACATGTCAGTAATGTCGATATCAACCAGCAAACACATATCAGTTATGTCGATATCAACCAGCAGACACATGTCAGTTATGTCGATATCAACCAGCAAACACATGCCAGTAATGTCGATATCAACCAGGAAGCACATGTCAGTTGTGTCGATATCAACCAGCAAACACGTGTCAGTAATGTCGATATCAACCAGCAAACACATGTCAGTTGTGTCAATATCATCCAGCAAACACATGTCAGATATATTCATATCAACCAGCAAACACGTTACAGTTATGTCGATATCAACCAGCAAACATATGTCAGTAATGTCGACATCAACCAGCAAACACGTGTCAGTTATGTCGATATCAACCAGCAAACACATGTCAGTTGTGTCAATATCAACCAGCAAACACATGTCAGTTGTGTCAATATCAACCAGCAAACACATGTCAGTTATGTCGATATCAACCAGCAAACGCATGTCAGTTATGTCGATATCAACCAGCAAACACATGTCAGTTATGTCGATATCAACCAGCAAACACATGTTGGTTGTGTCAATATCAACCAGCAAACACATGTCAGTAATATCGATGTCAACCTGCAAACACATGTCAGTTATGTCTATATCAACCAGCAAACGCATGTCAGTTATGTCGATATCAACCAGCAAACACATGTCAGTTATGTCGATATCAACCAGTAAACACGTGTCAGTTATGTCGATATCAACCAGCAAACACATGTCAGTTGTGTCAATATCAACCAGGAAACACATGTCAGTTGTGTCAATATCAACCGGCAAACACATGTCAGTAATGTCGATATCAACCAGCAAACACATGTCATTTATGTCGATATCAACCAGCAAACGCATGTCAGTTATGTCGATATCAACCAGCAAACACGTGTCAGTAATGTCGATATCAACCAGCAAACAAATGTCAGATATGTCGATATCAACCAGCAAACACATGTCAGTTGTGTCGATATCAACCAGCAAACACATGTCAGTTATGTCAATATCAACCGGCAAACACATGTCAGTTATGTCGATATCAACCAGCAAACACATGTCAGTTGTGTCGATATCAACCAGCAAACACGTGTCACCAGCAAACACATGTCAGTGGTGTCGATATCAACCGGCAAACACTTTCAGTTATGTCGATATCAACCAGCAAACACGTGTCACCAGCAAACACATGTCAGTTATGTCAATATCAACCGGCAAACACATGTCAGTTATGTCGATATCAACCAGCAAACACGTGTCACCAGCAAACACATGTCAGTTGTGTCGATATCAACCAGTAAACCTGCCGGAGAGTCGGAGAATTCTACTGAATGTCTGTGTACCAACTATCCTAGCAGCCTGGGCTTAGTATTCAGTGTCGTCTTGCAGAAAAATGCTTGATCCGGATATCTGAGATTGTTAAAAGAGGGTTTATAATCTTATAAGCGCTTCATCCAAATCTGCCAGTTATTACTTGCAGAAAATGTTTGAGCTCGGAGATTGTTAAAAGAGGGTTTATAATTTTATACGGGCTTCATCCAAATGTGCCAGTAATTATGCTGCAGGCTCTTTGAGCCTGCGCAAAACCCTTTGCACTGGCAAAGTCTTGAAGTGGGAAGAAGGAAGAACGGGAGCTATGAATCATTAAGCTTGACACCAACCAGAATGATCAAAGCATTAACATGGGCAGCAAACAGGCCAGTTTTTTTTTACATTATAGGCAAGCTGGGACTGAACTCGAGACATCGAATATGGAATCCACGGCTCTATCAAATGCCACGTACAGTATTTAAAAAAAGTTACACAAATAAATTATGGTAGTTTATTGATTTCTAAATATCAACTGTTTGGGCGATTTACAAAAGCATGAAAGGCAAAGGCAGATACATGTCAAGCAAAGACATATCAATCCTTAACTACAACAACAACAACAACAACAACAACAACTACAACAACAACAACAACAACGAAAAGAGGAGCATCATCAGATTACTCCTTAATTCTTTCACTCCCACACCCTACCCACAAGCATCATGCAATATCAGCCAAGCTAGCAAAGCAAAAACTTAACCCTTTGATTCCCTCCTTCTTGCATGAAGCTGGTGGATAGGTGAGGGAATCAAAGGGTTTAAGTTTTTGCAGTTGATGGATAGGGTGCGGGAGTCAAAGGGTTAAGTTTTTGCAGTTGATGGATAGATTGAGGGAATCAAAGGGTTAAGTTTTTGCAGTTGATGGATAGGGTGAGGGAATCAAAGGGTTAAGTTTTTGCAGTTGATGGATAGGGTGCAGGGGTCAAAGGGTCAAGCACGGACAGAAAGAGACGACTACCAGCTTGTGTCCAGAGACCAGCAAGTGTGCCTGACGACATCCTGCACAGACCACAAGCGGCTCAACACCCGCATGAACCTTCAGTTCAAAACTGACGCCTTCACCAACCTGCCCCTGCTGTCAAGACAACCACACAGATGAAATATTGCAGCGATGTCGCCTCTATCAAGATGAGCGACAGGAACATTACCGACAATTCGTAGAACTCGTTTGACCACCAATCTCAATGGCAACCAGCAGGAAGAAGTTGTCACTCAAGGATTTAGTCCACATCTCGTTCAAAGGATATAAAAATTGTGATGCGGGGAATTTTTTTTCTCTGGGTATTTAAAGGAGGAGAGGAGAGGAAGGTGTGAGGTGTGCGTGTATATGTGTGGTAGGGTGGGGTGGCAGGTATATACGTGCGTGCGTCTGCGTTTCTCTGTGTGTACGTTTGTGTGAGCGTGCGTGCGTTTGTTCACGGGCATCTGTGCGTGTGTAAGTGCGTGTGTAAGGGAGTGCACATAATGCGTGAGCATGCCTTAGTCACAGTGCTATGATGATTACTTTCCAACACACGACAGTGAACAAAGGGTGCGGTGGTCCAGTATTTGTGATTGTTCCATTGCACGTACACACTCCTGTCTTTGTTGTCTAGTGCAGAACGAGGTAAACGTTTTAGCCATCTCTCTAAAGCGTCTATTGTTTATCATTCATGGTGTTTAACCACTCTGATGAGTCACAAAGATGGAACCGGTCCGGTGAAAATATTAGTTTTCTGTAACAGTTATTATCAGTTATATGCATTATCCATACAACCCAGCAAACCTCCCACAGAGTTGTAGACCTTTGAAAAAAACACACGATGAAAACAAGGAGGGGAAAACCCGGCATTAAGTCGCCCACTTAATTATCATTTGTCTGTCAAATATTCTTGTTGGACGGCTTTAGAATTTACAGAGCCAGCTTTCAAAAGAAGAAAAATCAGTTCGAGGAAGACGAGAAGAAGGAGGAAATGAAATTTTTAAAAAAAAAGTTTATATTCCAGCGGTATAAGTATTAGCACATAGACCAATTACTTGTCTGTCCTTGCTAATCTATTCACATTAAAACAAGATTATTTGTCTGCCCTTGCTAATCTATTCACATTAAAACAACAGATTACTTGTCTGTCCTTGCTAATGTATTCACATTAAAAACAAGATTATTTGTCTGCCCTTGCTAATCTATTCACATTAAAACAACAGACTACTTGTCTGCCCTTGCTAATCTATTCACATAAAAACAGATTATTTTGTCTACCCTTGTAATCTATTCACATTAAAACAACAGATACTTGTCTGCCCTTGCTAATCTATTCACATTAAAACAACAGATATTGTAGCCCTTGCTATCATTCCCCATTAAAACAGACTATTTAGCCTGCTAATCTATTCACATTAAAACAACAGAAAATAGGACATAGCAAAAGAATCAAGAAGAAGAATGAAAAGTTTTGTTTTTCACCCGTACAGTTTCGTCTGCTTCACAAAGTGCATAACTGTGTTAATGCCACATAACTGTTGTCTTTATTACACAGGCCCTCCCATCTGTCTCACACTTTCACATCCATGCATTGGATAAAACGTGGAAACGTGTATTACTAGCAACACACGAGGGTCATTGTCCGTTTTTAATACCATGTCCTGCCAAGAGACAAAGAAATGAAGATAAAGGGGAAAGTCACTGTGGTCACCTGAGTGGCGGAAGAGGGTGATGGGGGAAAGTTGTGTGTGTGTGTGTGTGTGTGTGTGTGTGTGTGTGTGTGTGTGTGTGTGTGTGTGTGTGTGTGTGTGTGTGTGTGTGTGTGTGTGTGTGTGTGTGTGTGTGTGTGTTATCATTGTGAATGCGTCTCTGAGTACGTGTACATGCAAAAGTGCAAATATGCGTGGGCGTACCTCATTCACGTTGTTACGGAAATTACTTCCTAACACACTACAAGAACTAATCTGGTGTCTCATGCAGTACTTGCGATTGTTCCATTACACATACATCCTCTGTGTCTTTGTACTTCAGTGCAGAACGAGTTAAACGTTCCAGCCGTCTTTCTATAGCATGTATTGTTCATCATTCACGGTGTTGAACCAACTCTGGAGACCGGCAGAGGTAGAAGAATTACTGTCAGCAGCTTGGCTTTTTGTGACAGGCGCGATAGTCTTATGGGTAAGATGCCAGACTTCCAGTTGGAAGGCCCGGGGTTTGATCCTGCCTGGATACCTCCGCCTGGTAGATAAAGGGTGGAGATTTTTCCGACCTCTAGGACCAAAATATGCTACGTCATCATTATCAAGTGCCCTGCTGCATGGCGTTGGCGGTCATGGCCCTCCATATGCA
>CM060305.1:127386394-127388894 GCA_030674185.1 Monoplex corrugatus
CCGAGTTGTTAGGAGTTCTTTGAGGCATTCCAGTCATACGGTGCTGTAGTGTGTGTCTTGCCACGAAGTGACGAATTGGGGGACAAAGCTGTACTTGTGAATCATTACTCAACACTGGGCTCTGCAGGTGTGAATGGAATGAGGACCAGCCGTTCGAGTTTAAATTAAATTCAGATCATTGTTTTCTAGTGTGGTGGTGGATACTAAATTTTAACACGTTATGGTGTTTGGAGAATTACAGTGAACAGTGGTTTGAAGTTTTTGGAGTGTGCGTGACACTGAGACGTTTGACGTTACTTCCAGGGTTACAGATAACGAACGGTGATTTGAAGTGATGTTGCCTGTTGGAATAGCTGTTACGAGTTAATTTAATCGACGATACTGTTCAATGCTATTGTTTTAGGAGTCGTCGTTCTTAGTATATTTCTGAAGTAGTATTCTCGTTTTTCTATTTCGGCCTATGTTGGCAAGAACGTGTCACTAAACACATACATATACGCACGTACGCACGCACGCACACACACACAAACACACACATACACACACACACACGCACGCACGCATAACCACATACACACACGCATACACACACACGCACGCACGCACGCATAACCACATGCACGCACACACACACACACGCATACAAAACACACACACACACACACACACACACACCACACACACACACACACACACACACACACACACACACACACAACACCCCGTGTGTGCACGTACACCACACAGGTCAGATAATTAAATCACCACGTGTAAAAGACGCTTTTTTTCGCTCTTCTTTGTTTGCACTTTCTATGTTGTTTTTCAGTTCGCGTTTTTTTTATGTTGTTCTATAGCTTGCGCCTTGTTTACATTTTTGGATTGTTGGTTTTTTTTGTGTGTGTCGTTTTTTCTTTCTTTTTTTTTTTTTCTTGTTTTTTTTTTTTTTTGCGCCTTTTTACGTTGTTCTCTCTCGTCTTTTTTGTTGCTGTTGTTGTTTGTTTCGTTTTTTGTTTTGTTTATTTTGTTAATTTGTTTGTTTGTTTTTGTTGTTGTTGTTGTTTTTTTGTATTCTTGTTACCTAGCATGATTTTTGCTTTGGGGCTGGTTTAATTTATGTAAGGTTATAGTAGTACTAGTTGTTGTTGCTCTTACTGTAGAAGTAGTAGTAGTAGTAATGGTAGTAGTAGTAGTAATAATTATAGTAGTAGTAGTTGTAGTTGTAGTAGTGGTGGTGGTGGGTGGTAGTGGTGGTGGTAGTGGTGGTGGTGGTGGTAGAGGTGATGGTGGTAGTGGTAGTGGTAGACGTAGTAGTAGTTCTTACTTGAAAAGTGCCAGTTGAAAGCACCCTTTTATCCGTGTGACCCCTGACCCTGGGTTTTTCATTCCAAAGTTATGCTTTCGAAACTCTACAACACTTAATACCATTGACCAAAATTTGGAAGAGACCACCCACAAACAACTAATAAAATTCTCGCTAAAATACTTCGGAAAGAAAAGTGGTGAGAGAGAGAGAGCGAGAGAGAGAGAGAGAGAGAGAGAGAGGAGAAGAAAGAAAGAGAGAGAGAGAAGAGAAAGAGAGAGAGAGAGACAGAGAGAGAGAGAGAAAGAAAGAGAGAGAGAGAAAGAAAGAGAGAGAGAGGAAAGAAAGAGAGAGAGAAGAAAGAAGAGAGAGAGAGAAAGAAGAGAGAGAGAGAGAGAAAGAGTTCTCTCTGATAAATGGCTTCTTTCAGGAACATGACAAAGCAATATGTAATGAGAAATAGATACACACTGGCCAGAAGATGAACAGAGGAGGGACCAGTGAACGATGATGATGATGATGATGATGATCATCATCATCATCACTCATCATTCATCATCATCATTCATCACCATCACCACCACCACCACCATCACCATCCATCATCATCATACCCACCACCACCACCACCACCACCTTCACCACCACCACCTCGTCATCAGTATATGTCATGGCAGTAGTAGTAGTGGCAGTAGTAGTAGTAGTAGTAGTATCATTACAATTATCATCCTCATCCTCATGATCATCCTCATGATCATCAGCATAATTATTATATAATTATCATCATCGTCATCCTCATGATCATTGTCCTCCTCATCATCATCATATCATCATTAGTATTGTTGTTGTGTCGTCGTCGTCGTCATCGTCATCATTCATTCATCATTTATTCATTCATTCATTCATTCATTCATTCATTCATTCATTCATTCGTTCATTCGTTCATTCTTCATTTCATTGATTCATTCGTTCATTCGTTCATTCTTTCATTTATTGATTCATTCGTTCATTCGTTCATATATATGTGCCTGAATGCTTACACATTATTCCGACGAATTTAAGAATTTACAAAGCATGTACTTGTCTTGGATAATATGATATTTGACTATTTGTTTGCTTGCTTGCTTGCTTGCTTGCTTGACTGGTTGATTGAATGGTTGAATGTCTTACGGACTAAATGATTTTTCCCCTTCCGAATAT
>CM060305.1:127401394-127418894 GCA_030674185.1 Monoplex corrugatus
TGTGTGTGTGATACAAACATGCTTCTGTATTCGTAGAACTACAATAGCTCGCTGTTTGATCCAGTGGGCTTAATACTACTGTCCTCGGTAGGCCTACTTTTTTTTCTTTCTTTTTTTCAAGTTTCAATATTCTGTACATCTTTCTTACACAGAGACGGAAATGGTGTATCACAATATTTGACTACATCTCTTACTACAGATTTGTCTTTCTATATGTTCTCACACAGAGACGAGAATGAGATCCTACAGATGTACAGAGAGGATGGGGAACTGGCCGAAGACACAGAGGGCCTGGACGTTGAGGAGACGCTGGTGGACAGAATCCGTGATCAGAAGGACATCATGGAGAACGTCAAGTTCCAACCCTGGCCCATCGGAAAGAAGCTTCAAGTATTCGGGTAGGCAACGTTCATGGATCTCTTTTTACAGTTAAGGGGCAGCTGTGAGTGGTTCTTGGGGGCTGTTGCTGGAGTATCGATTACCTGTCAAGCCTACTTGAGATCTATGTTCCCTCACGTACCCTCCGCTCTGCCTCCGATCCTCTGACTTTTCGCTTTCCACGCACTAAGCTCAATGCCTATGGTCCACGAGCCTTCTCTGTTTCTGGTCCACTCTCCTGGAACAAACTTCCTCTCTCAGTCCGTCAGCAACCTACTTTTGTCTCCTTCAAGTCCGCTCTCAAAACTCACCTTTTCTCCTCTGCATAAAATCCTAACCTCACTCAACCCCCCCCCCCCCCCTCTGCAGCCTGTCTCCGCTCGGAGGGGAATCACATTGTTATAATATATAATATATAATTGTATATGATATGCTCTCTTAATTTCATTGCTTTATTCTTGCTTATTGCTTTATTCTTTCTCCCCATTTATAGCATGCGTGGTGTGTGGTGTGGTGTGTGGTGTGTGGTGCGTGGTGTGTGTGCGTGTGCGTGCGTGCGTGCTGTGTGTCTGTTTCAGTGCTTAGATTGATTTTATCAAGATTTTGCGCTATATAAATATTGTAATTATTATTATTATATAGCCATTAATAGACAACGCAGAAGGGCATCCAGGAGTCATGACCTGGATGTGGCCCGGCCCCCGAGAGTGTAAGGAATTCAGGGCCGAAACACTTGTCTAAAGGGGGTTACTTCTCTGAAGACCTTCTGTTGTCTAGCTCTCCCTAGAGTTTCTTTCTACCTAGAATGTTGAGAGTCAACTATTTACGCACACTTTTCCGTCCTTTTTCTTAATTTTTTTTTTATAATTAATCTGACATTGATTTTTCACCTGTTTACCACACTCTGAGGATAATGACCTGACAAACAATAGCTGCCACTCTCCGGCTTACCGAGTTGATTGAAGATGTTTAGAATAGTTTGTGTTGCAAACACGTTTTGTCCGTTTTGTTCCTCTGCAGTTTGGCCCGCTCGTTTGTAGTGAAACACGAAGGGAGGTTATCTGCAGGTCGTGGATATCAACAAAAAGGACAGCAGGTACTTTATGTGTGAACTGTGTTTGCCTCTGCCTGTCTGTCTGTCTGTCTCTGTCTGTCTGTCTGTCTGTCTGTCTACCTGCTACTGTCTCTGTCTGTCTGTCTGTCTGCCTCTCTGTCTCTGTCTGTCTGTCTGTCTACTGCTACTGTCTCTGTCTGTCTGTCTGTCTGTCTGTCTGTCTCTCTGTCTCTGTCTGTCTGTCTGTCTACCTGCTACCGTCTCTGTCTGTCTGTCTGTCTGTCTGCCTCTCTGTCTCTGTCTGGCGTTTCTCTCTGTTTCTCTCTCTCTCTCTCTCTGATTCTCTCTCTCTGTCTCTGTCTCTCTCTCTCTTTCTCTCTCTCTCTTTCTCTCTCTCTTTCACTTTCTTTCTCTCTCTTTCACTTTCTCTCTCTGAGTTCTAAAGAAGATGAAGCACTTTTCGTATTGTTATCCAGTATTCCATAATATACGCTCAAAATGTATTTGCTCAAAATATGATCAAGAATCCTTCTTATTTAAATTCATTACACTTATGTCATCAACTGCCAATAATGTTGTTCGAAATTTATCTTCATTTCTGCGCAAAGCGTTTAAAATCAGAAATACAGCAATTTCGCGAGTCTCTTTAGAGTTAAATGTTCATGACGGACCCTAGGTTTGATTACAAATAGGTTGCCTGTATTTCACGATATTTGTATTTGTTTGTTAGGCATCTGTACTTACATTTGAAATAAGAAATAAGAAATACTGTTACAACCTAGATAATTTCATATGATTGTGAGATTTGTTTTTTGTTTTTTGTTATGTGCTTCCGCTTCTAAGAGGCTTTGAAGTCTGAAGCCTCTCTCTTTCAAGGCTGTCAAGATTTAGATACGATGTATTAGATGTAGTTGTTCATCGCATCCATTAGGAATGATCGTGTGCACGTAATTGTCTGTCCATTGTAAAAAGAAGCACAGGAAGTTGAAATTGACATTGTATCTTCATGTCCTGTATCAAAACATGCAAGAGCACAACTTAGGCCACAAAAGTATCATCGAAATAATTTTAGTTCAATTCTATTTTATTAATGTCATTAGTGAAAGAAGAAATCATAAAACGTTTTGCTGATGCCCTGTACAAGGTGTTCAAAATACGAAAACTTTTCACAATGTGATTAGTGATTGCATCATCACGTTTTCGTGTTGCCACTCTTCTGACGACCCATTTCCTTTACGAATAAAATATCTCAAACTATCCTGAATCTCTGAAGACTGTGGGATAATGCGTTGGAATAAGGCATCTATAAACATTCTTAATCGTTCATCATCATCATTATGTGCCCGGCCGCGTGGCGTTGATGATCATGGCCCTCCAATACGGATCTATCCCTTGTCGCTGCAAGTTCATCTCCCACCCTCTCTGTCCAATACTTTTTCCCTGGGTCCACCTGGTACTCTCCTTCCCTCCAGCTTTCCTGTTGTGACCAGGATCTCCAATATCTCTTTCCTCATGAAATGTCCCTTAACTTTTGCTTGTCTTTTCCTAATCTTCTTTATTAATGATCTTCTTGTGTCTGCCTCCTTCAAGACTATCTTGTTTGTTTTCTTTGCTGTTCGTGGATCTCTCAACATTCTTCTTAAAAACCACACATTTCAGTTGCCTCGATTTTGTTCTGACTTTGCGTGTTGTCTGTCCACGCCTCACAACCATGCAACAGTATGGGTTCTACATAACACTCAAGAACTCTCTTCCTGATGTTAATTGATAGGCATTTGTTGGTGAGAACACTTTTCATCTTCCTGAATGATGTTTTGGCTTGGCCGATTCTGCTGGCTATTTCTGATGTGTATCCGCCGTCTGGTGAGATGACCGTTCCCAGATATTTAAACTTATCAACCTGTCTCAAAGATGTGCCATTTGCTGTTATTTGCTTGAGGGGATTTCTTGTTTTTTATTGATTACCATGACTTCAGTCTTCTTGTTATTTAGCTCCAGCTCTTTATTTTTGCTTTCTACTTCTATTGTATTCATAAGATTTTGTTAATCGTTGTGCTTACGAAATTGTACATGCAGCTGAAGGGAAGCTGAAGGGGTTGACAGTTCCAAATGTTACCATATCGATCAGATTGACAAATGATGCTGAACTTTCCGCCGTCTCCATGCCATATTTATGTCTGTTTTTTTTTCTGGTCCAAATATGACTTTGTTTTCTTCTGAGCTTGCTTGTTTCTCCACACCTTGTGATTGGATTTCCTCTGCTGGTTTTATGATTATTTGTTGGACCGGATGATTTTCGTCCTATTTTCGGAAGTTTAGTTCCATTGACATTTGGTTGTTGATCGTATGTACTCAAGTCTAATCCATTCATTGACTAATCATCTTTCCTGTTTCTTCAGTCCCAAGCCAGTTTTTGTGTAAATTGCTGTGTAGGTGAATGACCAATACACAGGCGTCAAAATGCCTGTTTGACCCGACAGTTTGCACTACACACAATTTCCTGTTTCTTTCATATTTTTGTAGTTCTCAGGACGATTTTCGTGCTTTCTCGTGTGTATCCATGCGTGCGTGCGGTGCGTGCGTGCGTGCGTGTGTGTGTGCGTGCGTGTGTGTGGGGTGTTCCTGTAATTCCATATTTGTACTGTATACATATATATGTTTATATGTATATATGTACATAGATAGATAGTTACATAGATAGATAGATAGATAGATATAGATAGATAGATAGACAGACAGATCAGATAGATGAGATAGATAGATTGATAGATAGATAGATAGATAGATAGATAGATAGATAGATAGATAGATAGATGATTGTACTATTTGTATGTTTGAGTAACTGTTTCTTTATTTCCTGTTTTAGTGACTGTTTTCTCAATGTATCCTCTGATTGTTTAAATCTGTTTTGCTGTTGTTTTGTTATCTCTAGCTGGAAAATCAAATTTGGTTTAAAATGAGTCAACGTGTAATTAGAGGCGGACAGAGAACCAGATATGAATGGGGACAGCAGGAAATACAGTTTTCCAGTCTGTTATGGTTTGTTCGTTCGTTCGTTTGTTTGTCTGTCTGTTTGTTTGTTTGTTCGTTCGTTCGTTCGTTCGTTCGTTCGTTTTTGTTTGTTTGTTTGTTTGTTTGTTTTGTTTGTTTGTTTGTTCTTGCTTCCTTTCATTTTCCATAGTTGACAGTCTGTTTCAGGTGTGCTGGCTGTTGTTAAGGGGAGTACGTCCAGACCTTTTCGGACTGTTCTTTGCACTCCATCTGTCATCATTTCTTGATTTCTTGATTAGAGTACTCACATTCACAAACCTGCGTCACAAATTTTTATGGTATTTCAGGTTCTATCATTATGTCATTTTCGTTTTGTTGTTGTTGTTGTTGTTGTTGTTTTTGTTGTTGTTTTTTGTCGTTGTTGTTGTTTTGTTTTGTTTTTTGTTTTTTGTTTTTGTTTGTTTGTTTGTTTGTTTTGTTTGTTTGTTTGTTTGTTTGTTTGTTTGTTTGTTTGTTTTGTTTGTTTTTTTGGGGGGGTTCTTCGCTGAGTGTTCAGTCGATCGTTTGGATAAAATCTTTCGCATGTTGCGAGATGGGGTTACGAAATACATTCTGTTGGCATTTTGCATGTGTGTTAGTTTTCCTCTCCAACGGGCACCCACCCACACAAACAGCAGGCCTGATAAGCTCTCCACAGTGTAAAACGATCATTGCTTGCTTTGGAACTGGCCCCTAACCTAAACATTGATACAGCACTCAGTTTGTCCGGATATTTTTCTTTTTCCCTACATTGTACTGTACATGTATTGTATTGTATTGTATTGTATTGTATTGTATTGTATTGTATTGTATTGTATGGTATTGTATAGTATAGTATAGTATTGTATTGTATTGTGTGCATTGCACTGCATTGCGTTATGTTGTGTTGTGTCGTGTCGTGTCGTGTCGTGTCGTGTCGTGTCGTGTCATGTTGTGTTGTGTTGTGCTGTGCCGTACTGTACTGTGCAGCTGTGTTGTGTTGTGATGTGATGTGTTCTCTTGTGTTGTGTTGTGTTGTGTTGTACTTGCATCAGATTATATCGTATTGTTCATAGCTCAATGTAGTGTAGTGCAGTGCAGTGTAGTGTAGTGCACTGTTGTGTAGAGCAGTGCAGTGAGTGTAGTGCAGCGTAGCGTATGTAGTGTAGCGTAGCGTAGTGTACTGTACTGTACTATACTGTACTTTATTGTACTGTACTGTACTGTACTGTACTGTACTGTACTGTACTGTACTGTACTGTACTGTACTGTACTGTGGTGTAGCACAGTAATGTCTACAAATGCCTGCCTGCATCTGTCCATGATTTCAGTTGCTGAAACAGCTAAAACGATCCTGGAACAATCTGGAATACTGGATCACACCATGGGAAATGAGGATCAAACGAATCGAAAGTAAGTCAGGTTGTTTATTACTGGTCGTCTGTTGATATCACACTGTTGGCTTCAACTCCTGTGTTTTGGTTGTTAGTTACTGGTTGTCTGTTGATATCACACTGTTGACTTCAACTCATGTGTTTTGGTTGTTAGTTACTGGTTGTCTGTTGATATCACACTGTTGACTTCAACTCCTGTGTTTTGGTTGTTCGTTACTGGTTGTCTGTTGATATCACACTGTTGACTTCAACTCCTGTGTTTTGGTTGTTACTGGTTGTCTGTTGATATCACACTGTTGACGTCAACTCCTGTGTTTTGGTTGTTAGTTACTGGTTGTCTGTTGATATCACACTGTTGACTTCAACTCCTGTGTTTTGGTTGTTAGTTACTGGTTGTCTGTTGATGTCACATTGTTGACGTCAACTCCTGTGTTTTGGTTGTTAGTTACTGGTCATCTGTTGATATCACACTGTTGGCTTCAACTCCTGTGTTTTAGTTGTTAGTTACTGGTCATCTGTTGATATCACACTGTTGACGTCAACTCCTGTGTTGTGGTTGTTAGTTACTGGTTGTCTGATGATATCACACTGCTGACTTCAACTCCTGTGTTTTGGTTGTTAGTTACTAGTTGTCTGTTGATATCACACTGTTGGCTTCAACTCCTGTGTTTTGGTTGTTAGTTACTGGTTGTCTGTTGATATCACACTGTTGACTTCAACTCCTGTGTTTCGGTTGTTAGTTACTAGTTGTCTGTTGATATCACACTGTTGACTTCAACTCCTGTGTTTTGTGGTTGTTAGTTACTGGTTGTCTGTTGATATCACACTGTTGACCTAAACTCCTGTGTTTTGTTTGAAATATATTATTTGATGTAAAATAAAAAGGGGAGGGGGTTGCTCTTTGCCTTGTCTTGTCTTGTCTCGTTTGTGATATTCACTTACTCACTCTACAGCATCACTCCTTGAAATGTTGGCTGCCCGCACTGCTCTCCGGATCTCATGTACACTCTATGTCTGTCTTTCCTCATCCAGGTTGAAAATCTCTAGACTGCTATGATCTGTCTACTCCTTCATGTTTCCTAGGTAGTTCGTTCGTTGTCTTCCCCTTCCTTTTCCGCCCTCGACTTTTCCTTGTATGACGTTTTTCATGAGAGTGCACATTTTTTGTTTGTTCCTGCGCACGTGTCAAAAGAAAGTCAATTTCTTTTTAAGGATGACCTGTACAAGTTCTCTGCGGGTTTTCAGCTCGTCGAGTATGCTCTGGTCACTTCTCTTGTCTTTCTAGTTCATTCTTTAGAGTCGTCTATAGAAGTATATTTCAGTTGAATTTATTTTCTTTATGTTTTCCCTATTGAGGGTCTATCCTTCTGCTCTGTTATGTCAACCTAGTCCAGAACAGACACTGTCTCATTATTCTCATTTTTAGTTTTGTATCTATCATTTTGTCTTTCCAGATGTTTGTAAGTTCTATCGTCTGTTTTTGCCATGCCAACTCTGGCGTTGATGTTGGTGGAACAATCTGCATCGCTGGATTTGATCCATCTTCAATATTTGAGCTGATTGACTTCTGACTTGTGTAGCTGGATTTTGTGGGACTCGGACCAATGTCGGTTTTTTTTCATTCACTTTAAGGTTCTTCTCTTCCCCGATCTTACTCAAGACATTTATGATGTATGATGCCTCCTGGTGATCGTGTATACAGAGTGCTGTGTTGTCAGTGTAATTGAAGTTTGAAACTTTCCTACCTCTCACTTTTATGTCGCATTCTTTCATGTAGGAATCCCTCATAAGCTGTTCCAGATATGAACCGAACAATTGTGATGACAGGACAAATGCTTGGCGCAAACCTTTCTTGATGTTACACCTTGGCACACAACTTTCTTTATGTTAAATGGTTCAATATGTCTGTTGTCCCACCTGATTCTGGCATTCTGGTCTTCGTAGAAAGATTTTATGTGAGCACTGAGATGTGTTGGAAAGAAGGTTGGCAAACATCTCTCGATGGTTGCCATGGTCGAAGGCTTTGCTGTAGTCAGTGATAATATGTCTGAAGGTTGGCAAATAGCTCTCGTTGGTTGCCATTGTCGAAGGCCTTGCTGTAGTCAGTGATAATATGTCTGAAGGTTGGCAAACAGCTCTCGATGGTTGCCATTGTCGAAGGCCTTGCTGTAGTCAGTGATAATATGTCTGAAGGTTGGCAAACAGCTCTCGATGGTTGCCATTGTCGAAGGCCTTGCTGTAGTCAGTGATAATATGTCTGAAGGTTGGCAAATAGCTCTCGTTGGTTGCCATTGTCGAAGGCCTTGCTGTAGTCAGTGATAATATGTCTGAAGGTTGGCAAACAGCTCTCGATGGTTGCCATTGTCGAAGGCCTTGCTGTAGTCAGTGATAATATGTCTGAAGGTTGGCAAACAGCTCTCGATGGTTGCCATTGTCGAAGGCCTTGCTGTAGTCAGTGATAATATGTCTGAAGGTTGGCAAACAGCTCTCGATGGTTGCCATTGTCGAAGGCCTTGCTGTAGTCAGTGATAATGACGTATCCCTCCTCCTGAGTCTCTATGCTCTTTTCCATGATTACCTGTAGGGTGCTAAACATGTCTCCTGTTCCTCCTCCTTGTCTGAAACCTGCTTGTTCTTCCGCTAGCTCGGCTTTCACCTTTGCTTTGAGTCTGTTTGAAGTCATGTTTTTTAGAACTTTACTTGTGAGGCATATTAGTGTTATCGTTCTGTAGTTTCCACATTCTTGTGTGTCGCCTGCTTTATGGAGTATCACTAGTTCCTATTGTTTCCACTCTTCCAGCCATTTTTGTGTGTTCCATATTTTGCATATTTTGTGATACAGGGATTCACATTCTATGCCCTTATGTGTGTGTATGTGCGTGCGTGCGTGCGTGTGTGTGTGTATGTGTGTGCGTGTGTGCGTGTGTGTGTGTGTGTGTGTGTGCGCGTGCGCGCGCGCGTGTGTGTGTGTGTGCGCGCGCGTATGTGTTATTTTTCAGGTCATTTTGGTTCAGTGGTAACGTCTTATTTCATCTTCTTGCGCTGGTTGTTGTGGATCAACTTGTGGCTCACTGTTGTACAGTGCTGTTTCGTCATCGTACCCGAGGTTCGTCTGTCTAGTTTTTTCGGTTTCTTTGTCTGTCTGCATTTGTCTGTCGGTCTGTATTCTAAATACATTTGCTTCTCCGAGTACATAATGATACAAGATAGGCATGAAAGTGTCACCTGGACTGCCCTGCTCTGGACACCATAAGGAAGACATGAGAGAGACAGACACAAGAACAACTGGCCACGAACGATGGGAGACCTCAAAACCCTGAAACCACACTAGGATCCTACATAGAGACTCGTCCAGAACAGACGAGAGTGGACCATTAAACCTTCATTTGACGTTATGAAACACATGCAGTGCATATGTTTCTAAAACAATTATCAGAATTCAAAATATAACCTATCTGTATGTGTGCGTATTTGCGTGTGTGTGATAAGGGGATTTGTCCCATAATTTCCATCAGCCTTACGTTTTCTCACTACGAAGATAACACTGGACGTAATATTATGCCATGTTTCTTGCATTGTATTGTGTCTACCTAATGTTTAGACACAAAAGAAGTAACAATGTCTGTGAATTTTGTCCCATCACTTATCAATCATATCGTTCTATCACAAACTGAATAATGTTATATGCGCTTTTCGTTACACCATCTATACTGTCTGTTACGAAGGAAATCCAACTCTTCTGATTTTTTTTTTTTTTTTTTAACCATCCCAGATGCTGGTGGGTCCAGACTACGGGACGACAAAAAGAAAAACCATTCCTGACGAGGAAATGGCCTCAGCCTATGACTCTAAGACCATCTGGAATGCGGAGGTGAGTATGCGTGATATACGTAATATTGGTCACTTTCTGTTGACCTAGAAGTCTTGTTGGTGAAGAGGTAGAGCTAATGAAGATAAATGTGTGTGCTACTTCCAGGCCACCCAGCTGTGAATGGACATCAGATCTTTTTTTTTTTTTTCCCCATTTTCTACACCACCTTAATGGCTGCACAAGTTGGAACAGTTTTTACAATGCGATGATGATGTCGATGAGAATGATAATCACGATGCTATGTAGTTCCATCTAGGATTGAGACTGCGTGGCAGGGCTGAACTCTACGCTTACTATCATAACATATCCCGGACACTAAATCTTGTTCAGAGTTGGGAAGCTGCTAAGGAGAATAATGGAACACGCGCTCAAAAAAAGCTGACCTGAAGTTAGTGATGTCTTTATCATCTTACTCTCCAACAACTGTAGGATTATAGGACCACCATCTTTTTATTTATCGACCTGTCAGTGGTACAAAAGGACGAAGGCGTAACAATATAATTACACAACAGATATGTGGGCACATGTAGTTATTGCTGTTATTTCATGAGGGAATCACCGCTCTCGGACAACTCCATATGCGCTCCACCCTAATCTACCAGCAGTTATATGACAGATTTCCTGAGCCTGTACAAAACCCTTAGCGCTGGCAAGGTCTTGAAACGGGGAAAGAGGAGAAGGGACCTATTAAACATTAAGCTGACACCATCAGAATGATGGAAACATTAAGATGGGCAGCAAACAGGTCAGATTTTAATGTTGCGGGCTGGGATTGAACTCAACATACTAGATCTGAAACACACCTCCCAGTAAGAGTACCCTCTCGTCCAAATCTATTCCAGGTATAAATTTTCGCCACTGTAGTCATCATGGGTGTCCATCCATAATCCGTCAAGACGTGAACAGAAATAATGAATTGGTTGCGCGATGATTATAGTATGTTGCAACAGTAATTTGTGGGCTTAGTCACATGTGGGTGCAGTGACATATGTGCACAGCATTGAGTGGATACAGTCTTACATGGACAGAATGGTATGTGGTATACAATTATACATGGACAGAATGGTATGTGGTATATAATTATACATGGACAGAATGGTATGTGGTATATAATTATACATGGACAGAATGGTATGTGGAACACAATCAATCATACATGGGCAGAATAGTATATGGTATATAACTATACATGGACAGAATGGTATGTGGTATATAATTATACATGGGCAGAATGGTGTGTGGTATATAATTATACATGGGCAGAATGGTATGTGGTATACAATTATACGTGGACAGAATGATATGTGGTATACAATTATACATGAGCAGAATGGTGTGTGGTATATAATTATACATGGACAGAGTGGTATGTGGTATACAATTATACATGAGCAGAATGGTATGTGGTATATAATTATACATGGACAGAGTGGTATGTGGTATACAATTATACATGAGCAGAATGGTATGTGGTATATAATTATACATGGACAGAGTGGTATGTGGTATACAATTATACATGAGCAGAATGGTATGTGGTATATAATTATACATGGACAGAGTGGTATGTGGTATACAATTATACATGGGCAGAATGGTATGTGGTATATAATTATACATGGGCAGAATGGTATGTGGTATACAATTATACATGGACAGAATGGTATGTGGTATACAATTATACATGAGCAGAATGGTATGTGGTATATAATTATACATGGACAGAGTGGTATGTGGTATACAATTATACATGAGCAGAATGGTATGTGGTATACGATTATACATGAGCAGAATGGTATGTGGTATACAATTATACATGAGCAGAGTGGTATGTGGTATATAATTATACATGGGCAGAATGGTATGTGGTATATAATCATACATGGGCAGAATGGTATGTGGTATACAATTATACATGAGCAGAATGGTATGTGGTATACGATTATACATGAGCAGAATGGTATGTGGTATATAATTATACATGGACAGAATGGTATGTGGTATACAATTATACATGGACAGAGTGGTATGTGGTATATAATTATACATGGGCAGAATGGTATGTGGTATATAATTATACATGGACAGAGTGGTATGTGGTATATAATTATACATGGACAGAGTGGTATGTGGTATACAATTATACATGGACAGAGTGGTATGTGGTATATAATTATACATGGACAGAGTGGTATGTGGTATATAATTATACATGGACAGAGTGGTATGTGGTATACAATTATACATGGACAGAGTGGTATGTGGTATATAATTATACATGGGCAGAATGGTATGTGGTATATAATTATACATGGACAGAGTGGTATGTGGTATATAATTATACATGGACAGAGTGGTATGTGGTATACAATTATACATGGACAGAGTGGTATGTGGTATATAATTATACATGGACAGAGTGGTATGTGGTATATAATTATACATGGACAGAGTGGTATGTGGTATACAATTATACATGGACAGAGTGGTATGTGGTATACAATTATACATGGACAGAGTGGTATGTGGTATACAATTATACATGGACAGAGTGGTATGTGGTATATAATTATACATGGACAGAGTGGTATGTGGTATATAATTATACATGGACAGAGTGGTATGTGGTATACAATTATACATGGACAGACTGGTATGTGTTATACAATCATACATGGGCAGAATGGAATGTGGTATACAATTATACATGGGCAGAATGGTATGTGGTATACAATTATACATGGGCAGAATGGTATGTGGTATACAATTATACATGGGCAGAATGGTATGTGGTATATAATTATACATGGACAGAATGGTATGTGGTACACAATTATACATGGACAGAATGGTATGTGGTATACAATTATACATGGACAGAATGGTATGTGGTATACAATTATACATAGACAGAGTGGTATGTGGTATACAATTATACATGGGCAGAATGGTATGTGGTATATAATTATACATGGACAGAATGGTATGTGGTATACAATTATACATGGACAGAATGGTATGTGGTACACAATTATACATGGACAGAATGGTATGTGGTATACAATTATACATGGACAGAGTGGTATGTGGTACATAATTATACATGGACAGAATGGTATGTGGTATACAATTATACATGGACAGAATGGTATGTGGTATATAATTATACATGGACAGAATGGTATGTGGTATACAATTATACATGGACAGAATAGTATGTGGCATATAATTATACATGGACAGAATGGTATGTGGTATACAATTATACATGGACAGAGTGGTATGTGGTATATAATTATACATGGACAGAATGGTATGTGGTATATAATTATACATGGACAGAATGGTATGTGGTATATAATTATACATGGACAGAATGGTATGTGGTATATAATTATACATGGACAGAATGGTATGTGGTATATAATTATACATGGACAGAATGGAATGTGGTATACAATTATACATGGACAGAATGGTATGTGGTATACAATTATACATGGACAGAATGGTATGTGGTATATAATTATACATGGACAGAATGGTATGTGGTATACAATTATACATGGACAGAGTGGTATGTGGTATATAATTATACATGGACAGAATGGTATGTGGTACACAATTATACATGGACAGAATGGTATGTGGTATACAATTATACATGGACAGAATGGTATGTGGTATATAATTATACATGGACAGAATGGTATGTGGTATACAATTACACATGGACAGAATGGTATGTGGTATATAATTATACATGGACAGAATGGTATGTGGTATACAATTATACATGGACAGAATGGTATGTGGTATATAATTATACATGGACAGAATGGTATGTGGTATACAATTATACATGGACAGAATGGTATGTGGTATATAATTATACATGGACAGAATGGTATGTGGTATACAATTATACATGGACAGAATGGAATGTGGTATGCAATTATATATGGACAGAATAGTATGTGGTATATAATTATACATGGACAGAATGGTATGTGGTATACAATTATACATGGACAGAATAGTATGTGGTATATGATTATACATGGACACTATGGTATGTGGTATACAATTATACATGGACAGTATGGTATGTGGTATACAATTATACATGGACAGAATGGTATGTGGTATACAATTATACATGGACAGAATGGTATGTGGACACAATGGAACTTGGGCAAAGTGGTAATTTAGCGCACAGTGGAGTATGTTGGCACAAATATATATAGGCACAATGGCGTATGGAGACAATGACATACAGGCAAGTGACATATAGGCATAATGAGTTGTGTACGTAAATACGTGAGTACAACAGTATATCGGCACAATGATATGAGGGTACAGATGTGCAAGATAGTGTATGGGCAAAATAGTTTGTGGGCGTGACGTGTTGGCACAAAAGGACGAAGGCATAACGATATGATTACACAACAGATATATGGGCACACCGAGTTATTGGTGTTATTGGGGTTATTTCAAGAGGGAATCACTGCGCTCGGACAACCCCATATGCGTTCCACCCGAATGCACCAGTAGTTAATCTGACAGATTTTCTGAGCTTGCACAAAACACTATGCGCTGGCAAGGTCTTGAAACGAGGGAAGAGGAGAAGGGACCTATGAAACTCGTAGCTGACTCGGTGGAATGACGAAAACATTCAGATAGGCAGGGAACAGACCAGATTTTTATGTTGCACGCTGAGATTGAACTCAAGATATCATATCTTGAGTCCATTGGGCACACAGTGTTGGGTGATAATGGTACGCGGGCACAATGGTATGTGGGCACAGCGATACATGGGTACACTGACGTGAGGGCACAATGCTAACTGAACACCATTACATACGGGAACAGTTTTACAAGGACACACAGGTACCTCTACCCGTTTTATTGAAAGTGTTCAGAAATTACCGGGTGGGCCCAGAAGGTAAAGGCAATTTGTTCTGCAATCTATGACATTGATTTTCCTCCCTGCAAAGCCTGCAATGAGCGGGAACATGGGAATACACTTTGAATTATTGCCTGCATATTACATGAATCAATAGATGGACAAAGAGGAACATTAACAAAACTTCAGAGTAAGACAGACAGACAGAGACTGAGAGAGAGAGACAGAGACAGAGACAGAGAGAGAGAGAGAGAGAGAGAGAGAGATATGTGTGTTTGAGGTAATGCCCTAAGGAATTCTCTGACCCCCCATCCCTACACAAATCCCTTTTTAATTAGATGTACGGCCTGTTTTAAACAGTAATTTGGAGGGTTACTGTGAATTGATGAGTATAGAATAGGTTATAGGTTATGGAATACGTATGAATGTACTTACTTTTAATCTTACTGTTATATATATAGTTTAAGTCATAATCTGAATGATTTTGATTATTTTTGTTTATTTCTTTTGTTCTCAGGGCGTGATGCGCTATTCTCCCCTGTTCTACGGTTACTATGGAAACGCAGACATAATCGGCAATGGTTACCGTCTGCCCCTGGCTTACCTGATGACAACACTAGTGTCCTTTGCTTACAGTTTTATTGTTGTGTTGAAGAAGTGAGTTGTTTTTCTTCTCTGTCTTGTGCTTTTTTTCATTTTTAACGATCTCCAATTGCTTTTTATAGAACTTATGTCAGTATATTCTGCCTACCTACCCTCCCAGATTCGGCTAAGCCAAAACAGCATTCGGGAAGATGACAGGCATTCTTACCAACAAAAGCCTATCAATTAACATCAGGAAGAGAGTTCTTGAATGTTATATAGAACCAATACTGTTGTACGGATGTGAGGCGTGGACAGTCAACAAGCAAAGCCAGAACAAGATTGAGGCAGCCGAGATGTGGTTTCTAAGAAGAATGTTGAGAGTTCCATGGACAGCAAAGAAAACAAATGAGACAGTCTTGATGGAGGCAGACACAAGTAGATCACTCATAAGGAAGATTAGGAAAAGACAGGCAACATTTATAGGCCATTTTATGAGGAAGGGGGATTTGGAGCACTTGGTCACAACGGGAAAGCTGGAGGGAAAGAGAGCACCGGGTAGACCCAGGGAGAAAATGCTGGACGGACTTGCAGAGTGGCTGGGGACGAGGAGATGCTAGAGGCAACGAGAGATAGAGACAGATGGAAGTCCATGATCGCCAACGCCATGCGGCAGGGCACCTGATGATGATGATGACCCTCCCCCACCCCCCTCGTGGGAATGCCGGGGACTCTTTCAGTGTAAATAGTATCCCCACCTTCTGGAAATTCTGTGCTAGAAATTTCCTCTTTTCTGTCGCTCTCTTTATTTCTTTCTTCATCCTTTGCTTTCTGTCATTTCTTCCTATCATTTTCTGCGTTACGTAGGCTACTTTCTCTTTGGACTGATAATTGGGTACATGTTTTAAGTGCATTTTTTGGCTGTAGGAATATGCGGAAATAATTTTAAGTAATTTAGACCTGTATATGCTTTACTGTCCTTAGTTGGGAGGTGATTGTTCGTAGAGTGGCGGGGTATTGGTGCTGTGGGTCCCATCCGCAATCCTCGTGGTGTTTCTTTTTAACTTAGATGTGCACGCGTGCGCTCAAGCCTAGCGAGACGGGACCATGGTTGAACGCAAAAAAAGAGGGTTCCACCATTTTTTTTCTTTCTGTCTACCAGAATGGCTTCCAACTCTCGGCAGAGTCGTATGTCGAACAAGGATGAGCAGTTCACCTTCTCATGGAAACTGTACACTGACTGGGATTACATGGTGGGCAATGCTGAGACTGCCACCACCAAACATGCTTCCATTGTCACCACTATGAAGGTGGGGCTTCACTCATCGCTCTGTGTGTGTGTGTGTGTGTGTGTGTGTGTGTGTGTGTGTGTGTGTGTGTGTGTGTGTGTGTGTGTGTGTGTGTGTGTGTGTGGTGTGTGTGTGTGTTGTGTGTTTGTGGTGTGCTGTGTGTATGTGTGTGTGTGTTGTGTGTGTATGTGTGTTTGTGTGCGTGTGTGTTGTGTGTGTGTTTGTTGTGTGTGCGTGTGTGTGTGTCTTTGTATGTGTGTGCTTGTGTGTGTGTTGTGTGTGTGTGTGTGTGTGTGTGTGTGTGTGTGTGTGTGTGTGTGTGTGTGTGTGGTGTTTTCCCTCTTCATAATGTAAATAATTTTCATTTGAAGGCTTAAATTACGAGTGTTTGTGTTGAGTTTTTTGTTTGCTTGTTTATTTGGTTTGGTTTGGTTTGGTTTGGTTTGGTTTGGTTTGGTTTGGTTTGGTTTGTTTGGTTTGGTTTGGTTTGGTTTGGTTTTCTTTTCTTTTCTTTTCTTTTCTTTTTTCTTTTTGTCTGTCTAATTGTTGACGCGAGTTTCATTCCAACTTCTAAATCATTTTTTTATTTTTTGTATCTATTCACAACGGGCTTATTTTTTATCAGTTCTAATTTGTGGATAACTATTCCCTAAATGCCTGTTCAACAATAAGGTTAACATGACGATAGTGTTTTTATGATGACAGTAATGTTTATCAGCCTGTCTGTCATTTAATCTTGCCACTCATGACCGTGTAGTTTTCTTTTTGCCTGATGTGTTTGTCTATCCATCTGTCTGAATCCATATTGTAAATGTGTTAATCTGCTGTTTATACAGATAATTATTTGTTTAGCATTACGTGGCCTTCCACATGCTGTGGCTTTGCTGTTCTGTGACTTTATGGACTTTTGGTGGTGATGATAGTGGTGGGTGATGGTAGTGGTGGTATGTTGTGTGGTTTGTGTTGTGTGTAGTGTGTGCGTGTTTGTGTGTGTGTGTTTGTGTGTGTCTGTTTTGT
>CM060305.1:127423894-127436394 GCA_030674185.1 Monoplex corrugatus
TGTGTGTGTGTGTGTGTGTGTGTGTGTGTGTGGTGTATGTGTTCGTTCTTTGATTTAACATCTGTCTTGATTATGTGCTGAGGAAAGCAGTGGATAAGAACAAAAAACTTAGTTTTACCCTCACAGA
Organism: Monoplex corrugatus; assembly: GCA_030674185.1. Lineage (NCBI taxonomy): Eukaryota > Metazoa > Mollusca > Gastropoda > Littorinimorpha > Ranellidae > Monoplex > Monoplex corrugatus. The sequence continues at coordinate 127,424,022 of CM060305.1, forward strand.
ACAGAAGAGCAGACGGTACCCTGCGGTAAAGATAACAGATGCGGATTACGCTGAAGACCTGGTTGTTCTCGCAGACCTCCTAAAGGATGCAACGTCTCTCCTTCACAGTATCGAAAAAACAGCAATGGGAGATCGAGCTCCACTTCAATGCTAACAAAACAGAGTTTATCTGTGTGAACCAAGACGCATCAGAAGGTATGAGAAGTCTCAATGGAGATACGATCAAACAAGTTCAAGACTTTAAATACCTTGGCAGCTACATTGACTCCACAGAACAAGACGTCAGCACCAGACTCGGAAATACCTGGGGCTCACTAAATCAACTGGACAAAATCTGGAAATCCAGTCTACCAGACAACCTGAAAAGGAACTTCTTCCAAGCAGCAGTGGAGTCCGTTCTTACATATGGCTCAATCTCTTGGACCTAACAACGACATTGGAGAAGAAGATTGATGGAGCATACACATGAATGCTGCGTGCAGCCCTGAACAAATCCTGGAGAGAACATCCAACTAACAAAGAGTTATATGGCAAGATCCCACCAATCAGTAAATCAATGCGTCAACAAAGACTGCGCTTCGCGGGACACTGCTGGCGTAGCAAAGAAGAACTGGTGGGGGATGTTCTACTACGGAGACCCAGTCACGGCAAACAAAGACCAGGACGTCCAAAGAAGACCTTACTACCTACTGCAATGTCTGACAGAAAAGGATGGAAGAAACGTGTCATGGATAGCCGAGCAAGCTCGACATGATGATGATGATGATGAGTGATATTAGTGTGTGTGTGTGTTCGTTCGTTCGTTCGTTCTTTGATTTAACGTCTTTTCACTATGAGTGATATTAGACGTGTGTGTGTGTGTGTGTGTGTGTGTGTGTGTGTGTGTGTGTGTGTGTGTGTGTGTGTGTGTGTGTGTGTGTGTGTGTCTGTCTGTCTGTCTGTCTGTCTGTCTGTCCGTCCGTCCGTCCGTCCGTCCGTCCGTCCGTCGTCCGTCCGTCCGTCCGTCCGTCCGCGTCCGTCCGTCCGTCCGTTCGTCCGTCCGTCTATCTGTCCGTCTGTCTGTATGTGTGTGTGTTCTTTTGAATGTCAATCCATTCATTAAAACAATAATAAAACAACGAAAACAGGCAAACAAACGAAGGAAAGCAACGAGGGTGAGAAGTGAAAATTGGCCTATCTATCATGTCATTTGACATCGACTGGTCAGTTATGGGAATACAAGTCTACACATTATAACATATTTAATATCATTTCGTATTAGTTGTTTTCCTCTTTGCTAGTCTGTAATTGATATGTTAACAAACTGTTAAGGTATATTGCAAACTGACAGACTGATATCACGGACCTTTCAGCTGCTGACAAACTCAGCTCTGACCCTTTGAAATGTCATTTTCCTTACATACTTATAAACCGAGAAGAGCTTTTGAGAAGTATCAAGCTACATAACGTGAGAAGTTGTGTTGTTTTCCTCTTTGTTAGCTCTGTAATTTAAATGTTAACAAACTGTAAATAATAATAATAATAATAATATAATAATAATAATAATATTTTATTTATATAGCGCAAAATCTTGATAAAATCAAATCTAAGCGCTGAGCGTATACATGCATACATACCTACATACATATGAGCGTATACATGCATACATACATGCTTACATACTTACATACATAAATCTAAGCTGAGCGTATACATGCATACATACATACATACATAAATCTAAGCGTATACATACATACATACATACATACATACATACATACATACATACATACATACATACAATACATACATACGTACGCACATGCATACATAATAATTACAATATTTATATAGCGCAAATCTCGACAAAATCAAATCCAAGCGCCGAAAAGACACACACGCACACACGCACGCACGCACACACACGCACACACACACCACACACACACACACACACACACACACACACACACACACACACACACACACACACACATGCATGGCCACAAATGGGGAGAAAAGAATAAAAGCAATAAAAGCAAGAATAAAACCAATGGAAAACCACAGAGAGCACATCATATACAATTATATATTAAAACAAAGTGATTCCCCTCCGAATGTATATCACCAACTGTCAGACTGAGATAATTGATCTTTTGGCTGCTGACAAACTCATCTCTGAACCTTTGAACTATCATTTTCCTTACAAATTGATAAACCGAGAAGAGCTTTTAAAGAAAGTCAAGCTAGTAGACACGAGAAGATTGCGGACTTCTACTTTCAAAGCTGACCTTGTCACAGTTCTTGAAATTGCATAATCTGACTCTTTCAGATCTTGTAGACCAATGCAACCCTTGGCTCAGCAATTTGCTTGACATCCATGCTCTCTCTCGTGTGACACGCAGTATCACAGATCATACGTCAAACCATGGATGTCCCTTGAAGCAGACCAAACGACAGTGGCGTCAAACTGAGCGACAAAGGCGCAAAAATCGTCTGACCATCCACAGACAAATAAAGGCAGTACAGAGCTAACAAAGTCACTGACTCAAGTTCTTTGAAGGATCTTTTCCAGTTGACTGGCCAGATGATGAGTGCAACAATAAAGCTTGTCTTTTCAAACAATATTCTACTCAAACGCCTCCCTGACAAATTCAGTAGTTTCTTCAAAGACAAATTAGAACAAGTAAGAAGAAATTTCAATACCAGCTCGAACCCCCCAGTGTCTGCCTTGTTTGCCGGCATCTCATTTAGATTATTTCAATCAGTCAATCTACATCAGGTGAAGAAAGTTATCCTTCCAATGGCTAAAAATCCTTCAGTCTTGATGTCATCCCTACCTCTCTTGTTTTTGATTATACTGAATAAATTTCTCTCGTCGTAATTAAAATATGAATATTATTTTTAACACAGGTATTGTGTCTCTTAGCTTTAAACATACCATAATAACCCTTCGCTCAAAATGTCCAACCTTGATCCGAGTAATCTAATCTCTCTCTCTCTCTCTCTCTCCTCTCTCTCTCTCTCTCTCTCTCTCTCTCTCTCTCTCTCTCTCTCATCTCTCTCTCTCTCTCTCATTCTCTCTGTCTCTCTCTCTCTGTCTTTGTCATTCTCTCTGTCTCTCTCTCTCTCTCTGTCATTCTCTCTGTCTCTCTCTCTCTCTCTGTCATTCTCTCTGTCTCTCTCTCTCTGCCATTCTCTCTGTCTCTCTTCTCTCCTGTCTTTCTTCTCTCTCTCCCTCTCTCACTCTCTGCCATTCTCTCTGTCTCTCTCTCTATGTCTCTGTCTCCCTGTCTGTCTGTCTCTCTGTGTCTCTCTGTGTCTCTCTGTGTCTCTCTGTCTCTGTCTCTGTCTCTCTCTCTCTCTCTCTCTCTCTCTCTCTCTGTGTCCTCTCTCTCTCTCTTGAACGTATTATCTTCTTGCAGCTTACGAGTTACCTAGAAGCTTTCAATCTCACTGAACCTTTTCAAACAGGCAATCATAAAGTCCACAGTACAGAAACTGCTTCGTTAGAAGTTGGTAATGATCTTCTGCAGGCTTTCGGTAATAAAGAATTGTCCATCCTATCTCTTCTAGATCTTTCAGCAGCATTTGACTCTACTGAACATGACGTCATGATCTCAAGACTGTCATTGCGTGTGACTGCTTTAAAAATGTTTTTGGTGGTTCAAGTCATACTATTTGTTGAATAAATCTGTTGTCATCAGTGACTTTACGTCAGTTCCAACGTTGCTGTAATATGGTGTCTCACAGGGCTATGTTTTGGACCCTGTTCTCTTCATTATGTATTTACAGCCACTTAGCTCTATTATTAAACAGTCAGGAGCACTCTGCATCTTCTTGCCGATGACTCATAATTGCACTGCTCTGCTTTCTTGACATCTCAAGCAGATAAAAAAAAATATAAAAAGAAGTATTATGGTTACGGAGAAATACAGCTTTTTAAAATGTTCAAACTGGTATTAATTTTCATAATTCCATAAATCATTTTTATCATCGTTTTCGTTGATTATGGCCTATTGCACATATAAGTGTCCAAAGCATAAATAAAAAAAAAGTACGGTGCACAAAATGTAAGTCATCTTTTTTCTTACTTTATTTTTTGTTGAAACTGATGATAATCGTCATTACGATTTCTTTGATATTCAAAGATAGGGTTTAAATAAGCTGACTTTTATTATGTAGTCTGAAAAGACAACTCGTGTGTGACAACTTGTCAATTCTCTTTTTTGTCTGTATTCCACTTATTTCAATATGTAGAAGACAAACGCTTTTTTAAAAAAAAATTTTTTTTATCTTTATTCTTTCTTTATAAAGTTGACGATAATCATGACGATGATTTCAACGCTGTTTCCGAACGTCCTTGACCTCATTTCACTCATGGAGAAATACCATCCTCGTATCTCCCTGCGTCTGCAGCTGGCCAGGTTAGTAATACAAACACTTGTATTTCCTTGTATTTAATTTTTCTGACAATATTTACGCTCTGTTAAGTCGTATTAGTCGGTACTGATATCATCGTTGCTGTTGAGCTTGTTGCTGTTGTTTTGTCTATCTTTTTCAGTATGTTTTTTGTTTTGTTTTTGTAGCTGGCTCTTTCTTTCTTTCTTTTGCGCGGGCCAGAGTTTTTTCTGTGTGTGTGTGTGTGTGTGTGTGTGTGTGTGTGTGTGTGTGTGTGTGTGTGTGTGTGTGTGTGTGTGTGTGTGTGTGTGTGTGTCGTGTGTCTGTGTATGTGTGTGTGTGTGTGTGTGTGTGTGTGTGGGTGTGTTGTGTGTGTGTGTGTGTGTGTGTGTGTGTGTGTGTGTGTGTGTGTGTGTGTGTGTGTGTGTGTGTGTGTGGGTATGCATAACATTACATGACTCTTTGTCATCTTCGCGCTTAATTCTCTAGGAAGCCCTCCGTCTTTCCACACAGTAGAGAGGTAGGGGAGAGAAAATTCGACTTCGGATCAGACCTGTGGCCTCTGGTATTTTAAGCATTGCGTTGACCTGTATGCAACATACTCCACTGTAAGGTGATTTGTTAGTAATTAATTGACTCTATTCAGGCCGTTTTGATTAAGCAGCGTGTAATGTCGAGTAAATATGTTTGCTTTCAGCTGAACGATGTTTGACATGTTGCAGAATATTCATACTCAACCTCATCAACTTGTACACGTTGTTTATCGCCCTCTACAACAAACAAAACGATTTGGTAAGAGTCTCTGTCTGTCTGTCTGTCTGTCTGTCTGTCTGTCTGTCGGTCTGTCGGTCTGTGTGTCTGTCTCTGTCTTTGTCTCTGTTTGTCTCTCTCTCTGTCTTTGCCTCTCTCTGTCTGCTTGTCTGCCTGTTTGTCTGTTTGCCTGTCTGCCTCTCTCTCTCTCTCTGCCTCTCTCTGTCTCTCTGTCTCGTCTCTCTCTCTTTCTCTCTCTCTCTCTCTCTCTCTCTCTCTCACATACACACATACAGATATGTATGTATCTAAATATATATATATATATTTATTTATATTTATATATTCAATACATGTGCATGTGTGCAGAAAGCATTAGAAAAATATGCCAGAGAGCCATGGGCGTTTTCAATGAATTTCCTTGTAACCATGGCAACGCTAAAACCTTTTCACTTTGTTTGAAGAAGGACAGAAGGACAGTCCCGAGCGAAGGCAACTAGTTACAGTAATGCATTTTACATTAGTCTCGTCCCTAAAGCAAACTGTTTTGAGGCGAATGACTATTTAACCAAAACAACATTCACTTCTTGTCTGGTAACATATTGGTTGTCGTTGGGAGTCCTGCATTTCTGCTCATACTGAGCGCACGCTATGAGTTATACCGAAACAAGAGTGGAGGAAATATAAGAGCGAACGTAAACAAAGTCCCATAGTTGTTTCTAACAATGGTATGCAACGTTTATTTTTGACTTAGGATTCGTTTAAACATAAACAAAGTCTCATTGTTGTTTCTAACAATGGTATGAAACATTTATTTTTGACTTAGGATTCGTTAAACATAAACAAAGTCTCTTTGTTGTTTCTAACAATGGTACGCAACATTTATTTTTGATTTAGGATTCGTTAAACATAAACAAAGTCTCTTTGTTGTTTCTAACAATGGTATGCAACATTTATTTTTGACTTAGGATTCGTTAAACATAAACAAAGTCTCTTTGTTGTTTCTAACAATGGTATGCAACATTTATTTTTGACTTAGGATTCGTTAAACATAAACAAAGTCTCTTTGTTGTTTCTAACAATGGTATGCAACATTTATTTTTGACTTAGGATTCGTTAAACATAAACAAAGTCTCATTGTTGTTTCTAACAATGGTATGCAACATTTATTTTTGACTTAGGATTCGTTAAACATAAACAAAGTCTCTTTGTTGTTTCTAACAATGGTATGCAACATATATTTTTGACTTAGGATTCGTTAAACATAAACAAAGTCTCTTTGTTGTTTCTAACAATGGTATGCAACATTTATTTTTGACTTAGGATTCGTTAAACATAAACAAAGTCTCTTTGTTGTTTCTAACAATGGTACGCAACATTTATTTTTGATCTAGGATTCGTTAAACATAAACAAAGTCTCTTTGTTGTTTCTAACAATGGTACGCAACATTTATTTTTGATCTAGGAGTGGTTTCGCCGTTTCGTTTCATGATTTAGTGGGGTAGCTTTAAGGAGCTACTTTGTGAGGCGTGGATTTGAGGAAGGAACTTCGAAAAGTTGACTGTTTGTTCTCCCTTTCCTTCATCTGCTTGTGTAGAACTTGTTAAAAGTGTGTACAGTGTTGTGGTGCCAATCATCAAATCACAGACGAAGTTTTTTCGTGTTGTTATTACGCAGGAACACTGGCAGCCATCGGAAGCTTAAAGCTACACATTACTTACATGTGCGATCTTCTTGAGACAAAATACTTACAGCTCAGTGCACTTCAAAGTAACAATGCTATACGTTACGCAGTATAGTACCACAAGCGGAGTGAGCGCACAGTGGCAACAATACAACCCAGCACAATTCAGTTTAGTTGAAGTATAATAAAGATTTCTGCCATTACTAGAATATGTCTCAATGCCTGCATTCATGGCATGAACAATTTTAGGGAGAAAATACTCAACCACGTTGCCAGATTTTCCTTCCATATATTTTTTCCCTGCATTGTAAAAACTCAGACATCACAAAGGGTTTTTGCTTTTCCAGCCTTTAAAGATATTTCCTTCACAATAAGTAAAAGGCTTTTCAACCATACTCACTGTAAAAAATAAACGTTAACCATGCTCATGCTATCTTTATAATGTCTAGAAACTCTTGTGCGGCACAGATGATGTTCCCATCAACAGAAACAGTTTTTGGACAGTTAACAAACTCTTCAAGGATGGGATCGTCGGAAAGAAATATTGATCCAATCAGTTACTTCGTGTCTGGTTTGCAGATTTCGTTGGGCGTTTTTGTTTTAACCAGCAACATGCTTACTGTTGTAGCTATCAGAACTACCCCAGAACTCAACGTTCAGTCAAATCGATACATTTTTCATCTAGCTGTCTCTGACGGCATTGTAGGTGTGTCATCGTTATACTGGTCGTTCAGTTACATGGAGTTCTCCCACCCGTCTTTCAATCGTTTTGAATACCTGTGTATCTTTGGCTATATCTTGGTGACCATCTCTACGTCCCAGTCCCTCCTCACTCTCACGATACTGGCTGTTGACAGACTGCTGTACGTGGAACGTCCTTATTTTTACTGCCGGTGGATCACAGATCGTTTGATCAACAGAGTGATTGCCTGTACCTGGGTCTGTTCTTTACTGCACGGCATCTTTCTGCCTGTGTTTGCAAATTCCTTCAATCAGGCAGATGGGTGCTTGCTTTTTATGGTTCTTGATAACAGTGTGACCAAGATTGCTACGCCAGTGACTTTTCTGACAGTTGTTGGTATCACCAGCTTCTGTTATGTCAGAATTGCTCATCTGGCTCGACGTCACAGAAAGAGAATTGTAATCGAAGTTCGTGTAGCTGATCAAACTCAACAGGAACAGCAAAATGGCCGTAACATGCCTGCAACGAACGTTTCTACAGAAAGGACTCATCCATACAGATTTAAATCGACAGGATTGTTTGTGATCATTAACTGTCTCTATGTATTATGTTGGACACCATATATGATTTGTTCTGTCCTTATAGTACCAGAGCAAGCGCATAATCGGGCTTTTGGAATCGTGTCCTCTCTGGCTTTTTCCAACTCTGGCATGAACTTCATTGTGTTCGCCTCCAGGAACAAACAGTTTGCTCGTGCCTATAAGAGGCTACTCAAGTGTGGCTGCTGTAAACACTGACTGTAAACCACTGTAAACAACTGCAATTGGATATGTTACCATTTCGGTTTTATGTCAACAATAAGTACTTACGTATTTTTTGCGATGGAAAAAAGGGGGAGGGAAGTGCCATGGCATTGAACGTTTTGCCGAAAACTACCTGTTTGAAGAGAACAGAAGGAAAGCATTCATCGCAGCTGTGAATATACGTATTAATATCATTAGAAGTATTTGTAAGAGTTCAGTCAGCGATACCAATCGTTGTGGACTAAAAAATATAGCACAGAGAAGCAGGTACAACCTTGTTCATTTTTTTATGTTGGGTTTTGTCTTGTGATATTTTCTTCATGTCATTGTGCTTACCACAAACATTACCAACTGCAGAAAGCCAAGACATCTAAAGTGGGTGGACTTATCATTACCGACACCTCGCTCTGTTCCAACACCAGCAACATTATCGACATGTCCACTCCATCCACCATAATTACCACAGTCACCATCAGCACCACCATGGCCACTGTGACCTCGCCTACTACTACAACGAACAGTGGACAAGATACACCAGTCAATGTCACTTCTGCCATCTGTATGACCAACGCAACTACAGGACCGGTCGACTTTTGCTGGGAGACTATGATTGGACAGGTGCCCCGTCTAGCTTCTACCCTTTCCCTTTCATCATGTCACGCTTTGATTTTGATGTTGTCATAGTTTTTGTTCCAGTTAGTGGTATTTATGATTCAGTGCATTCAGGGGCTGGTTGACATAGTACGGATATATCATGTTGTTAATGATGGTACTTTGATTGATTTTTGGTGTTGTCATAGTTTTTGTTCCAATTAGTGGTATTTATGATTCAGTGCATTCAGGGGCTGGTTGACATAGTACGGATATATCATGTTGTTAATGATGGTACTTTGGTTGATTTTTGGTGTTGTCATAGTTTTTGTTCCAATTAGTGGTATTTATGATTTAGTGCATTCAGGGGCTGGTTGATATTGTACGGATATATCATGTTGTTAATGATGGTACTTTGGTTGATTTTTGGTGTTGTCATAGTTTTTGTTCCAGTTAGTGGTATTTATGATTTAGTGCATTTAGGGGCTGGTTGATATTGTACGGAAATTTGTAAATGTCGGCATTTTGGTTGATTTTGGTGGTTTGATTGTTTTTGTTCCAATTAGTGGTATTTTATGTTTCAGTGCATTTTGGGACTTCTTGTGGTAGTACGGAGATGTCATGTTGTAAATGTCGGTATTTTTGGTTGATTGGTTAGTTTGCCTGCTTTGTTTGTTCACTATTGATGTTCTTTGTTCTTGTTTGGTTAGGTTATCTTCGTTGTTCAGTACTGCTGTTCTTTTTCTTGTTATTATTCTGTTGTTGGTTTGTATTACGAAGCTAGAAACTGAAATCGTTTTGGAAGGAAAGGCGCAACTTTGGATAGGTCCTCATAATTAGTGACTAGCGCCGTGCTTGAAAATAATTATGTTTTGTTATTGTTGTTGTTGTTGCTGCTGCTGCTGCTGCTGTTGCTGTTGTTGTTGTTGTTGTTGTCGTTCCTTTCCTTCATAACTGTCTATGATCGGTAGATGATACTGTCTCCCCAATTTCAAATATCTTGACAACTAAAAACCTCGAAGTATTTATGGTGTGTGCACAATACCGTGTTTAAAGTGGAAGTTTATAGGTCTTGCATGTCTGGAAGAGAGACACGTCGTGCTCTTCTTGGAGGGAATTTTTCACCCGTCTTTGGTCCCACCTGGCAGTCCGTTCTCACGCATGTTTCCGAGTACTTGTTATAAGAGATAGCATGCAGTAATGTCTACACCCCCGCAGACTGCTTCCACTGACAGGCAGAACCAGTGTGGGATAGTTTTCAAGGTCTGAAACCGTTGGTGAGTTAGGATTTTGCCTACCTGAGTATGAGAAGCTTACTTGACTGACTGGATAAAAATCAAGTAAGATTCAGTGGTCAGAAATGCGGTGTATGGAAGCTCTGCATACTGCCATTGACACGCCAAGTAGTAAAAGACATTGTGATCATACGCTGCAGTCATGAGAATCTTCTGCCACAGGAATTCAGCTCGCATAGCTTTTTCAAGCTGTACTTCGCTTTCCATATAAAAGTGAATTTCAGATTGATTGATTGATTGATTGATTGATTGATTGATTGATTGATTGGTTGTTGGTTGGTTGGTTGGTTGGTTGGTTGGTTGATTGGTTGGTTGATTGGTTGGTTGGTTGATTGGTTGGTTGGTTGGTTGGTTGGTTGGTTGTTTGGTTGGTTGGTTGTTTGGTTGGTTGGTTGGATGGTTGTTGGTTGGTTGGTTGGTTGGTGATTGATTGATTGATTGATTGATTTGACTGATTGATTAATTGATTGATTGATTGATTGATTGATTGACTAATTGATTGTTTGATTGACTGATTGACTGACTGACTGACTGGCTGACTGGCTGACTGACTGATTGACTGAGTGAGTAAGTGAGTGAGTGAGTGTTTGGTTTGTTCGTTGGTTAGTTGAGTGACTTACTGATTGAGTAATTGGTTGGTTGGTTGGCTTAGTCGATTAATTGGTTAATTGATCGGTCGATTGGTTGGCTGGCTAGTTGATTGGTTGATTGGTTGATAGTTGATAAGTTGTTGTTGTTTTCTTCTGGAAGTGGGAAATTGCTATATTTTTGTTTCTTTATTGTTTTGATTTGGTTTCGTTTGATTTGTTTGCTTGTGTGTGTTTTTGCTTGTTTGTTTGTTTGTTTTTGTTTTGTTTTGTTTGTTTTGTTTTGTTTTGTTTTGTTTTCAAGGAATAAGATGTTTCAAGACCATTCCTACGTCAATTTTCAAAAGAGAAGAAATATGCAGGACACATGTTTTCGAATCTTTATGTACCATGTTAGTCATCAGAGAAGTGAGCATAATCAGCCTTATCTGTAGATGCTCCTGTTTGCAGGAAGTGTTCAAGCTGACCATCATGGACCTGATCTTCACACTAGGACAGATCTTCATCATCGACGTCTTCCGCAGTATTTTCGTCAAATACTGCAACAACATCTGCTGCTGGGATCTTCAGAAGAAGTTTGTAAGATACTGTTTCGTGTTGTTCGTCCGTTCATTCATTTTTGGAGACAGATGCGGTTTGCTGACTTTTTCATCTGTTGATACTTTTTTGTTGTTGTTGTTGATAAATAAACAAGGTATTAATACGAACCAGATAAACGGGCAAAAATAGAAACAGAATGCGTATTTTATATAACAAAACAAGACAGGCGTAAATTTTCGGCCAACTGGTCTTTGTCATGCGTATGCCAAAGATCGCATATGCACAACACGTAACCCAAATTATATTTGATATCATCATCATCAGGTGCCCTGCCGCATGGCGTTGGCGATCATGGACTTCCATCTGTCTCTATCTCTCGTTGCCCCTAGCATCTCCCCCACCCTCCTCGTCCCCAGCCACTCTGCAAGTCCGTCCAGCATTTTCTCCATGGGTCTACCCGGTGCTCTCTTTCCCTCCAGCTTTCCCGTTGTGACCAGGTGCTCCAAATCCTCCTTCCCCATAAAATGGCCTATAAATGTTGCCTGTCTTTTCCTAATCTTCCTTATGAGTGATCTACTTGTGTCTGCCTCCACCAAGACTGTCTGATTTGTTTTCTTTGCTGTCCATATTTGATATGCTTTCTGATTATGTCTTTGCCTGTTTTTTTCTGGTTCGTTATTTGCTTGAAATATTGCAGTCACTCTCACTCAGAATTTAAAAATTAAAGTATTCACATTTTCGTGAATCTAAATCAGATGTATACATTTGGAGAGAGAGAGAGAGACAGAGACAGAGACAGAGACAGAGACAGAGACTGAGAGACACAGAGAGAGAGAGAGGATAGGGGTTGTGAAAGGGAAAGGGTATTTGAGAGGAGAGGAGGGGAAGAAGGAAAGGAAGGGCAAGTTGTACAGGGGAGCAGAAAGGTTTAAGGGAAAAAGAAAAAGGAGGAAAGACATTTCAAACGAAAGGGCAGGAGACAGAGATGGCTGACCTGAAAGAGAAGGAGAGGAGGAGGGGGTGGAGAGGGAAAGGTGATGAGGAGCAGAGCAAGCATC
>CM060305.1:127448894-127476394 GCA_030674185.1 Monoplex corrugatus
TGTTTTCAGCCAAGCATGAGACGTGTTCGTACATATGTATTGTCGTGCGTATGTGAGAGAGACAGAGAAATAAAGAGTTTATAAACTGTTAGTTCATTTGTTGAACTCTATTGTTTTCAGCCAAGCATGAGACGTGTTCGTACATATGTATTGTCGTGCGTATGTGAGATATACATAGAAATGGAGAGTTTAAACTGTTAGTTCATTTGTTGAACTCTGTTGTTTTCAGCCAAGCATGAGATAGAGCAGCCTAACGGACCAAATAGTGCCGGTCTTTCCAAAATGGCCTCTGCTGGTAACATGCATTTTAGGGGTTGTTTTGGGGTTTCTTTTGTTTTTGTTTCGTTTTTGTTTCGTTTTGTCTTGTTTTATTCTTTTACTTCAGTGTAAAATGGAATGGGTAAGCAAATGGTATCTTTGAAGTTGTCAGGCCTTGTCTGTCTTCTGACGTCTAACCATTCAACAGCAGCAACAACAACAGCAGCAACACATCAACAACTACAATAACAACAACGACAACAATAGCAACACAGCAACAACCACAATAATAACAACAACAACACAGCTACAAGCACAGTAATGACGACAGCAACAGCAACAAAAACATTCTCGTACAAAATTAGAAAAACATCTCAAGCATTACAATATTTTATTTTACAATATTTTATTTATATAACGCAAAATCTTGATAAAATCAAATCTAAGCGCTGAAACAGACACACACGCACGCACGCACGCACACATACACACGCACGCACGCGTGCACACACACACACACACACACACACACACACACACACACACACACCACACACACACACACACACACACACACACACACACACACACGCATGGCTATAAATGGGGAGAAAGAATAAAAGCAATGGAAAATTATAGAGAGCATATTATATACAATTATATATTGCAATGTGATTCCCCTCCAAGTGGAGACAAGCATGTGCACAACAATCGAAAAGAAGTGAAACAAAAAACTGTAAACAAGTCTACCATTCAAAATTACGATAATTTCTTTGTTGCTTGTTTGTTTGTTTGTTTGTTTGTTTGTTTGTTTGTTTGTTTGTTCTTCTGTTTGTTTATTTTGTTTTGTTGTTTGAGAGTATTTATATCTGTCTCGATTAGGCCTTATTTGTGCATTTTAGCAGCTTTCTTCATGTGTAACAGATGCCGGATTATTACACCAATCAAAGGACATAACTCTTGAGAGTCACGTAGGAATTATCTCCCATGTTGTAGGACTTCTCAAATCTAACACAGTTTGCGCTACCCATTCAGCTAGCATAGAAGCAGATACAAAGCACAAAAACCGTAAGCTCAGAACACTCCTCTGCCGGATTATTACTTTGCTGCTTTAACATAAGTCAGAATTAGTGTGGGAAGCAGAGTGTGGATAGTGCCGATTTGGGGTGCCTGTACATGATGAATTGTTGTTCGCAGAATATGGTAACCTTTTGATCTCTATGTGACCGCTGTTCTATAAAAAATGTTACATTTCTTGTCCAACAGATAAGTATTGTCATTGTGCCAGTATGTGCCGGTCTTACTTTGTCATATACCATATACTATATATTTTATATCAAGAATGCCATTCTGACCACCTACGGAAATGTAATTCGTCACAATTAAAATAGCATCTTCTGACGGCTTTGATTTTAATTAATACACACAACATACACACACTGGTAGACAGGATGACACATATATGCACACACACACGCACACTCACATACAGACACACACGCACACACGCACACACGCAAACACACACATACACGTATGTGCGCGCGCAAACACACCCGCACGCACACACATACACGCACGGACATGGACAGACACACACACGCGCGCGCACAGACACACACACAGACAGACACACACACACACACACACACACACACACACACACACACACACACACACACACACACACACACACACACACACACACACACACCACACACACAGGGGATGATCGGGTGTCGAGTGGCAGTATATGTTGAATATTACTTTCAGTGACTGACGATGTGCACCTTCTTTTCTATGCTAGACAGATCCGAGATCGATTGTTGAATCATTTTATGCGACATTGCAGTGACTTCCGTGCTGAAAGCAACTCAGATGGCCAAAGCGTTTAGCGGTCTGAGAGGCGAGCAGAAGCATAAACAGACCAACGGTTCCAGAAATGGCCAAAAGGCGCCAGCTGTAAAACCCAAACCTCACCTGCCTGTCGCGGTGGTTCATGGGAAGAGGTCGCTTAAACGGAGTGCAGCTGCTGTCATGAACAAGTAAACATATTATACATTTAAGATTACTACTTTTCATTTGGTTTATCACCAGTTTCGTGTGTGTGTGTGTGTGTGTGTGTGTGTGTGTGTGTGTGTGTGTTGTGTGTGTGGTGTGTGTGTGTGTGTGTGTGTGTGTGTATGTATGTGTGTGTCTGTGTGTCTGTGTGTCTGTGTGCGTGTGTGTGTGTGTGTGTGTGTGTGCGCGCGCGTGTGTTTAAACAAAAGCAACAACAGAATGGTTACATTGCATATGAATTTAATTTACACGATGTTTTTTCTTGAGAGTTTTTTTTTCTACAGTTGATCATCATTTACGCATACTGGTCGGTTATTTTGATAGAACCGAGGACTCGAGATCTGATATCTTGAGTTCAATCCCATTCATCAACAATGAAAACTGGACTGTTCGTCGCCCATTTTTAATGTTTCTATTTGGTGGTGTCAGCTTGGTTTTTCATCGGTCCCTGGTCCCTCTCCATCCCTTCCAATTTCAAGACCTTGACAGGACGAAGGCTTCTTTTTCACAGGCTCAAGGAGTCTGCCAGATTATTGCTGGCAGGTTTAGGTGGAGCGAGCATGGGAATTGTCCGAGTGGGATGAACCCGACACACTCCAAACTCCTGATTATCAAATAGGCCAACATTCTGATGTTGTTTAGTTACATTAAAAAGAAGTAGTAGACCACAGACCCATGAGACAGCATGCAGAGTTGATTGCCTTGGTAAAGACAAACAAGCGAAATAACTGCCTCAGCAAAGATAAACAAACAAAATAACTGCCTCAGCAAAGATAAACAAACAAAATAACTGCCTCAGTAAAGACAAACAAGCGAAATAACTGCCTCAGCAAAGATAAACAAGCGAAATAACTGCCTCAGCAAAGATAAACAAGGAAAATAACTGCCTCAGCAAAGATAAACAAACAAAATAACTGCCTCAGCAAAGATAAACAAGCGAAATAACTGCCTCAGCAAAGATAAACAAGGAAAATAACTGCCTCAGCAAAGATAAACAAGCGAAATAACTGCCTCAGCAAAGATAAACAAGGAAAATAACTGCCTCAGCAAAGATAAACAAGGAAAATAACTGCCTCAGCAAAGATAAACAAACAAAATAACTGCCTCAGCAAAGATAAACAAACAAAATAACTGCCTCAGCAAAAATAACCAAGCAAAATAACAGCCTGGGCAAAGGCAAACAATCGAAATTATTGCCTCAGCAAACACAAACAAGCAAAATAATTACCTCGCCAAAGTCAAATAAGCAAAATAATTACATGGGCAAAGACAAAGAAGCAAAATAATCGTCTCGACAAAGACAAACATGCAAAATAATTACCAAAGCAAAGACAAATAAGCAAAATAATTGCATCGGCAAAAACAAACAAGCAAAATAATTGCTTCCGCAAAGTCAAACAAGCAAAATAATTGCCTCGGCAACGACAAACAAGCAAAATAATTGTCTCAGCAAAGACAAACAAGCAAAAAATTGTCTCAGCAAAGACAAACAAGCAAAATAATTGTCTCAGCAACGACAAACAAGCAAAATAATTGTCTCAGCAAAGACAAACAAGCAAAAAATTGTCTCAGCAAAGACAAACAAGCAAAATAATTGTCTCAGCAAAGACAAACAAGCAAAATAATTCTCTCGGCAATGACAAACAAGCAAAATAATTGTCTCGGCAAAGACAAACAAGCGAAATAATTGCCTCAGCAAAGACAAACAAGCAAAATAATTGTCTCGGCAATGACAAACAAGCAAAATAATTGTCTCAGTAAAGACAAACAAGCAAAATAATTGCCTCAGCAAAGACAAACAAACAAAATAATTGCCTCGGCAAAGACAAACAAGCAAAATAATTGTCTCTGCAAAGACAAACAAGCAAAATAATTGTCTCGGCAAAGACAAACAAGCAAAATAATTGTCTTGGCAAAGACAAACAAGCGAAATAATTGCCTCAGCAAAGACAAACAAGCAAAATAATTGCCTCGGCAAAGATAAACAAGCAAAATTATTGCCTCAGCAAAGACAAACAAGCAAAATAATTACCTCGCCAAAGTCAAAGAAGCTAAAATAATTGCATGGGCAAAAACAAACAAGCAAAATAATTCCCTTGGCAAAGACAAACAAGGAAAACAACTGCATCGGCAAAAACAAACAAGCAAACAGAAAATGAACACAAACTAGCGAAAAAGGATCCGTTAAATAGAATTGGCAACTCTACTTGTCTGCAACCTAGTTAATCACTGGGAAGCCTAGTTTGAAATAACACACTTAGCTGTAGAGTTTGTGCAATGTGCAATAATGTAGCAAGTGCAACGCATTATAGTGTAGTATAGTGTTGTGTGGCTTTTAATGTGGCTGTTACACAGTGTTATGGGATATATTTTAGAGTAGTGAAGTGCATATAATATAATGTGTAGTAGTGTAGTGTATGTAGTGTTTAGTGTATGTGTAGTGTAGTGTAGTGCGGGTGCGGTGCGGTGCGGTGCGGTGTAGTGTAGTGTAGTAGTGTATGTAGTGTGGTGTGTGTGGTATGGTGTGGCATGGTGTGGTGTGGTGTGGTATGGTGTGGTGTAGGATAGCGTAACATAGCGTAGTGTAGTGTAGTAGTGCAGTGCAGTGCAGTGTAGTGTGGTGTGTGTGGTAGGTTGGTTGGTGTTGGGTGTGGGATGTGGTGTGGTATGGTGTGGCATGGTGTATTGTGGTGTGGTGTAGGATAGCGTAACATAGCGTAGTGTAGTGTAGTAGTGCAGTGCAGTGTAGTGAGGTGTGGTGTGGTGTGGTATGGTTTGGTGTGGCATGGTGTGGTGTGGTGTGGTGTAGGATAGCGTAACCTAGCGTAGTGCAGTGTAGTAGTGCAGTGCAGTGTAGTGTGGTGTGGTGTGGTATGGTTGTGGTGTGGTGTGGGGGTGGTATGGTTTGGTGTGGCATGGTGTATTGTGGTGTGGTGTAGGATAGCGTAACATACCGTAGTGTAGTGTAGTAGTGCAGTGCAGTGCAGTGTAGTGTGTGTGGTGTGGTGTGGTGTGGTGTGGTATGGTGTGATGTGGTGTGGTATGGTGTGGCATGGTGTGGTGTGGTGTGGTGTGATGTGGTGTGGTATGGTGTGGCATGGTGTGGTGTGGTGTGGTGTAGGATAGCGTAACATAGCGTAGTGTAGTGTAGCAGTGCAGTGCAGTGTAGTGTGGTGTGGTGTGGTATGGTTTGGTGTAGTGTGGTGTGTGTGGTGTGGTATGGTTTGGTGTGATGTTTGGTGTGTGCATGGTGTGGTGTGGTGTGGTGTTGTAGGATAGGGTAACTTAGTGTAATATAGTGCAGTGCAGTGTAGTGCAGTGTAGTGCAGTGTAGTGTATGTGTAGTGTAGTGTAGTGTAGTGTAGTGTAGTGTAGTGTAGTGTAGTGTAGTGTATTTTAGTGTAGTGTAGTGTAGTGACTTTTAATGTACTGTTATGCGGTGTAATGTGATACATTTTAGTGTGAAGCGCAAATAGTGTAGTGTAGTGTAGTGTAGTGTATGTATGTAGTGTAGTGTAGTGTAGTGTAGTGTAGTGCATGTAGTGTAGTGTAGTGTAGTGTAGTGTAGTGTAGTGTAGTGTAGTGTAGTGTAGTGTGCTGTGCTGTGCTGTGCTGTGCTGCGCTGTACTGTACTGTACTGCACTATCTGAAAAGACCTATAATTTTGTTTCACTTTGAAGACGTCAGCACATGTATACCAAACGTTAACAGAAGGGAACGATTACGTTGCAGACGGATGGCAGTGCGTCAACACTCTCGCCAACAGCAGCAGCGGTACGCAGACAGAGAGAGGGTGAGCGGTAACACCAACGGACGGATGATGGTGACTGCCTCAAGCTCCCTGGACACGCCGGATGTCAGCTCCAACGAAGAGGAGGACGTGTTTAGCTCCTCCCACTCCTCCTCCCGGTCCTCCAGTCACCAGCATGACGATCTCTCAGCCATCGTGGATGACACGGGACATCTAAGGCCAGTCACCGAAGACAACGTCTTTGTCGCTATGGATTCAGACAGCGAAGATGACGAGGACGACATTGACGATGATATCCACGTTCAGGACGAAGATGATGCGGACCTCTCCGGACCTTCTGTAACTACGGATCCGAATGTAACGACCAAGCAGCAACATGATGTTCAAAACCCTACCGTACATTCCAAGCCAAGTCGACCTTCTCGAAAAATCCGGCCGACGGAAATTCCGAAGATAACCGTGGTTGATTTTGGGGAGGAAGAAATGGGAAACGGATACAACAACGATGATGACTCTGTGGAGATGCATATGGAGCCAACGGTCATAGTGGAAAATGAAGAAGCCAACACAAGGCAGAAACGTGATAAGCGTGTTATCGTAAGGACTGAAGGTAAGCACAGTCAACACAGGGGAAAGACGAAACAAAAGACTAGTAAAACCGCAAAGACTAAACAGCAATCCGAAGTGAGTGAAGTGAATGGTGAAGATATACAAGACGATACAGTGCATACACGAACAAGATTCAACGATGATCAGGTACGAAAGACAGCGATGAGCCACATGAAAGCAAACCCAAGAGAAAGAGAGGTCCCAAGACCAATGCGAAAGGGGACAAACACTACGATGGCGCCACACCAGAGACACAAAATACGCAGGGCAAATCATCCAAAACCAGGTTTTCAAGTATATTAGCACGCTTTCAGAAAATGGATGAAAGTGGATAGCGCAATTCGTACAGTGAAACATTTGACAGTTAAAAACAAGCACGATCACATTTGAGAAATGATATGGGCTATCGTGTGAAATGTTTTCTAACATAAAAACTCATTCTTTCAGCAGCTACATTGTGCACAAACTGTAAAAACTCTCCTGTTCATGAATGATCTTAAAGCACACTGTGTTTGTTTGTTTGCTTTTTTGATGCGTCGTCAACGTCGTCGTTGTTGTTGTAGTTGTTGTTGTTGTAGTTGTTGTTGTTGTTGTTTTACTTTGTTTTATTTCTTGATTTGTTTTGTGTGGAGGTTAGTTTGGTTGACTTGTCATTTATGTTGTTTTGTTGGTTGCTTGGTTGGTTGGCAGGTTGGTTGTTGACGTGTTAATGGTTCTTTTTGTTCTGATTAATTTTTACACAGGATATCTTATAAGTTCTTAAATTAATTCGTCTAAGAAAATATCAGCAGTTAAAAAATAAATCTAACATTTGACTTAACATTGAACACACTCATGTTGCCAACAGGTTTTCCCAAGAAAGATCTTCAAGCTGAAAACAATAAAGGTTGTATCATTAGGAGCTGTTGTGACAATATTGAAGATAACACACTAGGAACGAAAACATTTCTGTTCTTTGAAAACGGTGAAATCTGTATATTTGCTCATGTTTTGTAAGCAAATACTACTAGCAAAATATTAGGGATCACTTGCAAAGTGGAGTATGTGGCTCAGTCGGTCAAAGCTCCTGCGTGCAAAATGACAGGTCCCGGATTCAACTCCTGATCGGACAAGAATGTTCTCCTCTCCCCCTCCCCTTCCTTCCCCTCCATTCGACCATGAATGGAGGCTGGGTGCTAGTCTTTCGGATTAGACGGTAAACTGGGGTCTTATATGCAACACACATCAAGCTCACGTGAAATATCCCACGACAGAAAAAGGATTTGTTCCTGGTAAAATTATTTAGAAAAAATCATAATGACTACCTAGCTGAACCTGTCTCTCAGTGACAAAAAAGCTACTTACTGCGTAGCTTTCATCGGCGATCCGGCCGACTTCTTCAGCGCAACTGCTGGGTTGAGAACTGGCTTCAGTGCGCACCGCCGTGAGCGAACTCACGACAGTGCGACTGAATAAGTGAGGAGTACACCGATGGCAGGTTGTGTCGGCCCCGGTCACGGTTGAGGGTGGGGTTCCTTGCGGCGATGTAAACTGCCTCCTTTACTCCCCTCTGGAACCATCTTGCTTCTTTGTCGAGAACTTGCACACTGTCCTTTTCAAAGTGGTGTTGGGTGTGGGTCAGATGTTCTCCCACTTTTAATCTTTTGTACAAGTTGCGCTCAGTTTCGCCAATATAACTATGGTCACAGTCCTGGCAGTCTATCTTGTATATCACCCCTGATGTGTCCAATTTGTCTGTTTTGTCTTTGGGGTGGACTAACTGGCTTCTGATGGTGTTGGTGGGCTTGGCGTGGACACTGACTCCCAACTTCTTGATCTTCCTGCTGAGAGCCTCAGTGACGCCGCTGACGTATGGCATGGAGACGTGCCCTCTCGAAGGGGTTGGCCGTTCAGTGGAGGGGTGGGGTATGGTTTTCTTGCCCCCTGGAATATCCCAGGCCCACTTCTGGTATCCTGACACATTGAGTACTTTTTTGATGTACTGCACCTCTTCTTCTCTAGCGGTGTCGATAGAGCAGATTGTCTTCGCTCGGTGGGTGAGAGTGCGGATTACTCCAAGCTTGTGTTCCAGTGGCTGGTGACTGTCAAATTGTAAGTACTGGTCCGTTTTAGTAAGTTAATGAATATGCACTATTACCGGTTAAAAAATGGTGACCCTATTCTATGGCAACGGTTTTCCTTAAAGAGAGCAATCCGCCTTTGATGCGGAAGAATTCCACCGTGTCAAAATCCAATCCAATCCAATCCCAATAAAAAAGAAAAAAAATAAGAAAACGACAGCAGTTAACAACGTAAAAGGACAAAAAAGTCAGTCTTTACTTTTTTTTTTTTTTTTTTTTCTTTTCACTGATTTGACGATTCATCTCCGTGTTACAACAGAGGGTAATTTCAGTAGACAAAGACCTAAGCTGAGTGTGCTGATTGTAAACTTGTCAGCACTAGCTGTTAAACCTCATATTATATAGCACAAAGTAGATATTGACGGAAGCTTTATTGACAGAGTACAAACAAAAGGTGACAATATTCAGAATCTCTTTCGTTTTACAATTGTTGAAGACACACACACGTAGACACACACAAACACTCGCACACATGCGTGCGCGCACGCATTCACGCACACACACACACACACACATTTACAAATTTCGAACAAACTATTTCGTTTTACAATTGCTGAACACACACACACGTACAGGCACACACACACACACACACACACACACACACACACACACACACACACACACACACACACACACACACACACACCACCACACCACACACACACACGCACGACGCACGCATGCACTCGCGCGCGCGCGCGCGCACACACACATTTACAAATTCCGAACACACAAACACACACTCTCTCTTTCTCTCTCTCTCTCTCTCTCTCTCCCTCTTTCTCTCTCTCTCCCTCTCCTTCTCGTCTGTCTGTTGTCCTGTCTGTCTGTCTCTCTGTCTTCTCTTTCCTCTTCTCTCTCTGTCTGTTCTGTCCCTCTCTCTCTTTTGTCTGTCTGCTGTCTCTCTCCTCTCTCTCTCTCACGCTCACACACACACACACACACACACACACACACACACACACACACACACACATACACACACGCACACATACTCACACACACGCACTCACAGAGCAATTTCAATGCCTGTTTAGCTCAATTTGACAGTAATGCGCTGGTAACGTGGAACCTGCAAGGTAAAAAGGACACACACAGCAATTTCAATGCCTGGTTTGTTCAATTTGACAGTAATGCGCTGATAATGCGGAACCTTCAATGCAGAAGGGACACAAGCCTTATGTACCTCTCCTTTCGTTTTCAAATAGCCATCTGTTTACTCTGTTTATCTCTCTGTCTCTGGTGGAAGAGATGCTTGAGGCAACAAGAGATAGAGACAGATGGAAGTCCATAATCGCCAACGCCATGCGGCAAGGCACCTGATGATGATGATGATCTCTCTGTCAATATATACATCCTCTGTCTGTCTCCTGGGTTGTCTGCAAGCTAGATTGTTTCCTCGTCCATCAGTTTATCAGTTCATGTTGTCATTTAATTTTATGGTGTTCGTCAGTTTCTCGAGGTGAAGAAAACTTGTTTCAAGTGCCTTAAATGGGCAGTTTGTGGTTTGGTTTGGTTTGGTTCGGTTGGTTTGGTTTGGTTTGGTTCGGTTTGGTTTGGTTTGGTTTGGTTTGGTTTGGTTGGTTTGGTTTGGTTTGGTTTGGTTTGGTTTGGTTTGGTTTGGTTTGGTTTGGTTTGTTGGTTTGGTTTGGTTTGGGTCGGTTTGGTTTGGTTTGGTTCGGTTCGGTTTGGTTTGGTTTGGTTTGGCTTGGCTTGGTTTGGTTTGGTTTGGTTCAGTTTGGTTTGGTTTGGGTCGGTTTGGTTTGGTTCGGTTTGGTTTGGTTTGGGTCAGTTTGGTCCGGTTTGGTTCGGTTCGGCTCAGTTCGGTCCTTTCGGTTCGGTTCGGTTTGGTTTTGTTTGATTTAGTTTGGTTCGGTTTGGTTTGTCTGTATTTTTCTTTCCTCTTGATTTTTTGCTTGTTTGTTGGTTGTTTTTCTTGTTTGACTTGTTTCCTTTGACAATGTGTGAACAATATACTGCGCTAACGAAACCATTACTATTGCTATTCTCTTGTTGCAATTAAAGATTCTTCCACCGAGTGTTAAAATGTCCAATGTTCTACGTAATACTGGTATTTCGTAGTCTCACTGACCGTGGAATTAAAAAATATGATCTTCACGTAATTTGCAAACCTTTTTTTCCCTTCGATTGTTCTGAAGTCAAGATATTTTGAACATGTTAAAATTTACAAAATTCATGCACGTATAAATGTCAATGATACCATTATTACAAAAATGGCCAAGGTTTACAAATAATGTTCTTTCATTGTATTGTTAATGTTATCTGCCATTAAAAGATGAAGTTCAAGAAATTGTGTGTGTGTGTGTGTGTGTGTGGTTGTGTGTGTGTGTGTGTGTGTGTGTGTGTGTTTTGTGTGTTTTGTTGTGTGTGTGTGTGTGTGTGTGTGTGTGTTTAAATATATATACACAATGACACACACATATATGTACATATACATGTATATATATATATATATGTGTGTGTGTGTGTGTGTGTGTGTGTGTGTGTGTGTGTGTGTGTGTGTGTGTGTGTGTGTGTGTGTGTGTGTGTGTGTGTGTGTGTGTGTGTGTGTGTGTACAGCATAATTTTATGATTTTAATTCCTTTCGAACATCCAAATTGAACAACATGTTATACGTTTTGCGAAGTTATCGTTGATTCCACATTCTCAACAATGTAACCAATAACAAGTACATCTAAGTATAGAATTTATGTCAATAGGGTGTCTACTGTTGCGAGGCGTGGACAGTCAACAAGCAAAGCCAGAACAAGATTGAGACAGCCGAGATGTGGTTTCTAAGAAGAATGTTGACCGTTCCATGGACAGCAAAGAAAACAAAGGAGACAGTCTTGATGGAGGCAGACACAAGAAGATCATTCATAGGGAAGATTAGGAAAAGACAGGCAACATTTATGGGCCATTTTATGAGGAAAGGATAATTGGAGCACCTTGTCACAACGTCAAAGCTGGAGGGAAAGAGAGCACCCGGTAGACCCAGGGAGAAGATACTAGACGGACTTGCAGAGTGGCTGGGTACAAGGAGGGTGGAAGAGATGCTTGAGGCAACAAGTGATAGAGACAGATAGAAGTCCATAATCGCCAACCCCATGTGGCAAGGCACCTGATGATGATGATGATGATGATGATGATGATGATGATGATGATGATGATGATGAGGGTGTCTATTTACGCAGAATATATGTACATTGGGTGTCTCTTTGTTTCTCCAAGTGAAAGGTCATTTGGTGTTCTCATTTTAACACCAAAGAATTTTTTAATGTGGAAATGAGTGAACTTTCTCACAATAACGAGCAGCATCAACGAGGCCCATATTTTTACCTCCATAGTGGAGAACAGGCTGTGTTTTAGAATGAAGGAGAGAGAGAGAGAGAGAAGAGAGAGAAAAAGAGGGACAGACAGACAGACAGACAGAGAGACCGAGAGAGAGAGAGAGAGAGAGACAGAGAGAGAAGAGACAGAGAGAGAAGAGAGAAAAAGAGAGACAGACAGACAGACAGACAGAGAGAGCGAGAGAGAGAGAGAGAGGAGAGAGAGAGAGAGAGAGATGAATGGCTAAAACTGACATCAAAATATCTATGATTAATCAGTTGATGTAGCTTGTGAAAGTTTTAACGAAACATTCGTCGTATTGAAAGAAAAGCAAATATATTTGGTCCCGGAAAAGAAAAAAAATATTGTAACACAACTGTTTATGTGTTACGCATCTTTCAATGGGGCCAAATGCTTTTTTGTCGTACCATGAACAGTTTCCAACTAAGCTGTACTTTCTCGGCATGGAGCGAACAACTCTTCTCACATGATCAAGTGCTTATAACAAAGGCTACCTATCTGATATCATCATCATTATCATTATGTGCCCTGCCGCATGACGTTGGCGAGCATGGCCCTCCATACGAATCTATCCCTTGTCGCTGGAAGTACATCTCCCACCTTCTCTGTCCTCAGCCACTCTGCAAGTCCGTCCAATATTTTCTCCCTGGGTCTATCTGGTGCTCTTTTTCCCTCCAGCATTCCTATTGTAACTAGGTGGTCTAATTTTTCTTGCCTAACAAATTGTCCTGTAAATGTTGGTTGTCTTTTCCTAATATTTTTTCAATCAATGTTCTTTTTTAATCTGTCTCCTTCAAAACATATATTT
The DNA here is from genome assembly GCA_030674185.1 of Monoplex corrugatus. Taxonomy (NCBI): domain Eukaryota; kingdom Metazoa; phylum Mollusca; class Gastropoda; order Littorinimorpha; family Ranellidae; genus Monoplex; species Monoplex corrugatus. The sequence continues at coordinate 127,461,856 of CM060305.1, forward strand.
TTTCGATTTTTTAAAACATTTTCAGCAATGTTACGTCGAATACAAACAGTAGTATGTCGTGCTCTAAATCCGTTTTGTCTGTCTCCCCTCTTTGCAGGCCTTTTGTTTTAATGTGTGTTCACGCCCTCTCGGTAAGGAATGATTAATTCATGTTGTTAAAACGACGCTGTCATAGTGGTTTGTTTACATTCCCTCATTTTTGAACTGGTACTATTTGTTGATTTACAACACGTGTTCAGAGTTTTCCATGTTCACACAGCTTAGCCACAGTTTTAACCCGAAAGTTGATAATTGTTTCATTCGCATTACAAACCTCTCACGCTCTACCTATCAAAATGCTGGGGTTTTAACCCTTTGACTCCTGCACCCTATCTACCAACTGCTAAAAACTTAACCCTTTGACTCCCTCACCCTATCCACCAACTGCTAAAAACTTCACCCTTTGACTCCCTCACCCTATACACCAACCTCCTTGCAGGAAACTGTGGGTAGTGTAAGGGAGTCAAAGGGTTAAGTTTTTGTTTTGCTAGCATGGATGACAATGCAAGATGCTGGTGTACAGGATGCAGAAGTCAAAGGGTTAATAGATTTCATCTATCTTATTGATTTTATCGTTCTCCTGTTCGGAATGCATGTCATTTTAGCCTTGTTTTCACCAAACTTGTTTATTCAAAGAAAGTATAAGTATATGATTCATTAGCTTTTCAAAATATGATTGATGATGTTGATGATGTGTTGTTCTTAGATGTTTATTCATTTTGCTACTACCAAAAAAAATACCCAAAAAAATCAACTTGGGCAATTCGTCGTATTTGGCCGCTTCTCTAAAACCAATTCAACAATTTTTTTGTTTTTTTTGTTTTTGTTTTTTTTTTGGGGGGGGGGGGTTGGTTTTGTTTTCGTTTGGTTAATTGGTTGGGTTCGGTTTTGTTTGTTTGTTTTGTTTTGGTTTGGTTTTGGTTTGTTTATTTGTGCGTGTGTTTTGGGGGTTTTTGTTTTGTTTTGTTTTGTTTTGTTTTTGGGGGGTTGTTTGTTTGTTTTTTGTTTTGGGTCCATTTTCTGTTAAACATATAGCGTATATTTTCATTCTTATTCCCTCTGAGTCTAACTTGGGTGTATGGGTGAACTACATAGGCTACAGCTTTGAGGAATATGGGCTTTTTTATTTTGTTTTGTTTTGTGGGGTTGATACCTGTTGTTGTTGTTTTCTGATTTTGCATTTGTTTTTGTCTGCAGTTGGCTTGTTTGTTTGTTTGTGTGTTGGTTGGTTGGTTGGTTGGTTGGTTGGTTGGTTGGTTGGTTGGTTGGTTGGTTGGTTGGTTGGTTGGTTGGTTGGTTTGGTTGGTTGGTTGGTTGGCTGGTTGGTTGGTTGGTTGGTTGTTGGTTGGTTGGTTGGTTGGTTGGTTGGTTGGTTGGTTCATTCGTTCGTTCGTTCGTTCGTTCGTTGATTGGTTGGTTGGCTGGTTCTTTCTTTCTTTCTTTTCTCACATCAGAAATTTTCAGCGTGAAATGAGTTGCTCTCGCCATGTAAATCAATCGCTATACTATAGCGCGACTTTTCTTCTCTCTTTATGCATGTATTTCTGTTTACCCGTAAAAGTGTATTTTTCTACAGAATTTTGTCAAGAACAATTCTGTTATTGTCGGTTTATCTTCGCTAAGAGGTGTGAAGTTCACATTATTTATCATTTACTATTTCTAGAATCATTCTTATGGCAATGCAACTTCGTCCACCTACTCAAAAAAACTTCTTTTTTTTACGCAGGAGTGTTTTCTGGACCACAGTGATTGCAATGAACAGAGTATGTTTATCTGTTTGAAAAACAGCCTTTTCAATGATGACAGCTAAAGTACTTTCAGGGTCAATGTAAATATTTTAACAAAACTGGCAAGACAATTTCCGCAGCGGTTAGGATGTATGCATGAACCTGTTAGCCATGATTTTGCGCTATATAAATATTGTAATTATTATTATTATTATTATGGTTATTTTTTATCCTTCATTACATGGCATCGTAGATCGAGTAAACGTCAATTGATTCGAGCGCTTGAACACACTGAAATTGAAAAGAGAGATACAGAACAAAGTGGCGAAGCGGTTAGCCGAACGGATTAATGACTGGGAGGTAGTGATTTTGAGCTCCATGTGTCAACAAAAAAAAAAAGATTATTGTGGGGATTTTTCGGTCTTGACTATGTTCGTATCCCAGAGAGTGGAGTGTGCTATAGGCTCGTTGGGAAGACAGGATCACACAGACGAATATCATCCGCTTTCATCATCATTATCATCATCATTATCATCATCATTATCATCATCATCATCATCATCATGTGCCCTGCCGCATGACGTTGGCGACCATGGCCTTCCACACGAATATATCCCTTGTTGCTGCAAGTACATCTGCCACCCTCCCTGTCATCAGCTACCTTACAAGTCCGTCCAATATTTTCTCTCTGGACCTACTGGTGTTCTCTTTCCCTCCAACTTTCTTGTTGTGACCAGGTGTTCTAATTCCTTTTTCCTCATAAAATGTCCTAGGGTTATGTTTTTGAGGGTGTTGCTTCGATTTTCTGACCAATACCGCAGGCGTTTGGTTGACGCTTGATAGGCCTTCATTTAACCCTAACTCTAACCTTGGATCTTACCTTTGGGGGTCACCACTCTATTTATGGATCCCAAAGTGAGGATTTGGAATAGGTCAGGACTTCTACGGATTACGTCGTATTCTTCTCCAAAATCCATGATGGAGCTTAGCTGCACATTAACATACATGTATATATCTCATCCTTTCCAACATCAGGGTCATGACATCGTAGGTGATACCAGAGTAAGCGTAGAGTACACAGCCTTGTCTCGCAGTCTCAATCCCATATGGAACTGACAGCATCATCGCTGTCATTCCCATTCTCATTTATTGTAGCATTGTGAAAAATTGTCTGATTGTGTGGCCCTGTGTTTTTGAAGTATGACCATGTGACCCATATTGTTCTCTCCAAATATCTGAGGGATGTATTATCCAAAAATGACTATGTATTATATTTGTGTTTGCATAATGGTTATAATTTGTTCACAACCCCTCAAATGAGCCTTTGGTCTTATTGGATTAATTTGTGATTCTGATTCTCTCTCTCTCTCTCTCTCTCTCTCTCTCTCTCTCTCTCTCTCTCTCTCTCTCTCTCTCCCTGCCTCCCTCCCTCTTTACTTGCCTCCCTCCCTCCCTCTCCTTGCAGTCGATTGTAATAAAGGACAGCCAAGCAACCCAGGGGCGGCAATAGGTTGAACGATTTGTTGCTGACGTTGAATCTGATTATCACTCTGTTTTGTTCCTCACACGCGCTCACGTGCTCTCACAGAAAGACACACGCGTTTGATCCCCACGAATACACAACACAGGCGCTTGTGTGCACATGCAGATACGCAGTGAAAGAGTAGGCGGAGTTACAATGTCAAGTTATTGTTTTGATTCGGTGACGGCCGCACGCCACATACAAATCAGTATAGCTTGCCTGTCAATGAATTTGGTTTGTGTGTGTGTGTGTGTGTGTCAAAATCAAAAACGTAAAAATTAGCTAAGATAAACGTTATGAATATCAGCAGCAAAGGCTCTCCTTCAGTTTGAAGACAGAGACAAACATTTACTGAAAACTACAATGTCATACACGCTGGCAGATTAAAGAGATCAAAGAGAGTGGTTTAGCTGATGATCTCAGAACATATGGCAGTGTTTCACTGACCACATAAAATCAGCAGGCTGTCGCATCTGTCGTCATTCTGTTTCATAGTCCGGTTTTTCGTGATCATCACATGATCTGAATAATTCAACTGCAACAATTGTCGGGAAGAAGAGATGCCATATTCAGATTAAAAAAAAAACGGATGACTTGTTACTACTCGTGTTGAAGACAGTTTTACAGCAACGATTGTTTCGAAATAGAGGCTGGAATTTTAACCCTAAATCAAAAATGTGGTGATGTGGGCTTTTACGTTGATTCACTTCATATCGCATTCTTAACGTGAACCTGTGTGTATAACCTCCAGACAGCACTAGCGGTGCATTCACTATAACTTGTGGTGAACTTGTTTTCAAGTACAAGCCATAACATACTCGACTTTCACTCGCCTCAAAGAGCTCCAGATAGTACACATGATGCTCATCACGACAGAAATCAGTACTGGACAAATGATAAACTCTTCGCAGCTGGACTCAGTGGCTTCAGGTGTTGGTCCAGTAGGTTACATTATGTCTACGCTGCTGATTCTGATGGGTGCTTTCATGCTGATGGGAAACACACTGACCATCGTTGCCATCGTGACTACAGCAGAATTACACACTCAGACCAACAGATACATCCTTCATCTGGCCATTGCTGACAGTATAGTGGGTGTGACAGCTATGTGGTGGTCGTTCAACTACATGGACTTTTCTTTTCCATATTTCCATCGTTTGAAATTTCTATGTCTCTTTGGCTATGCCTTATTCTTCGTTTCTGTGGCCCAGTCGCTTTTTACTCTCACTTTACTTGCCATTGACAGACTTTTGTATGTGGACCGTCCTTATTTTTATTGCCGGTGGATCACAAATCGTTTGATCGATGGAGTGATTGCCTGCACCTGGGTAGTTTCTTTGCTGTATGGTATCTGCATCACTGTGTTTGAAAATGTGTTTAATCCAGCCGTTGGATGCCTGCTTTTCACGGTCCTTAATTCCATGACAAACAAGGTTGCCACACCTGTACCTTTTCTGATGCTTGTTTGTATCACTGGCTTCTGTTATGTCAGAATCGCTTGTCTGGTTCATCGTCACAGAAAGAGGATCATGGTGGAAATTCGCAGTCTTGATCAAACTCGGCAGGAACAGCCACAAGACCAGAACGAGTCTTCACAACAAAACAGTTCTTCAATTAGAAATCATTCACACAGATTTAACTCTACAGGAGTGTTTGTGATCATTAACTGTCTGTTCATAATATGTTGGACACCCATTGTTGTATGCAGCGCTGTGCTGAATCGAGAGCAAGCCAAGAACAGGGCTGTTGGTATCGTGTCCTTTCTGGCTTTGTCCAATTCCGGTATGAATTTTATTGTGCTGGCAACCAGGAACAAACAGTTTGCACGTGCCTACAAGAGACTTCTCAATTGTAAGCGGTAAGCATTGACTGTGAACCACGGACAGCATAGCACAAAATATGATGGAATAGTACATACGAATTCCTGATTTTACTTTATGAAAAAGGAAACGGCCAGCCCAGGGTAACATATCACTAACGCGTTACTATATTGAAACAGCTAATATATGTATATATGTATGTATATATATGTATATATATATACATATATATATTGGCTGTTTATATATATATGTATGTATATATATAAATCTCTCTCTCTCTCTCTCTCTCTCTCTCTCTGTGTGTGGTGGTGTGTCTTTGATTTAATGGCTATTCACTAAAGTGATTTTAGACCCAAAACAAAAAACAAAAAAAAAGGATACATGAGGAGAAAAGAGGATTAACGATTGAAACAGCAAAACTGGCTAACCATAACACTGAACATGAGAAGTAACAGAACGTTAAAGATAATTCGCTATAGGACTTTTTGACAGGCTAACAAAAAATTCATATGTTAAGGATGATGAGGCAAATATGTCAGAAATTGTTTTCGTTAATAGCGTAGGTATATGTCGTTTTACCCGAACACATGAAAGAATATGACTATGTGTTTATCTTCTTTCCACACAGACACACTACATTCCTAGTGTATTTTGTTTTGAATGCATCAAGTTTCCACCTATACATAAGGGATTGTATACTTCTGCTGACAGGAAACTGCTTCGGTGTTTGCTAATTTCAAAGTTCATGTAACATTTTTCATACTTTTTCTGTTTATCTTGAAACTGTTTCCATACATAGGTGTCCACTAAGGATAACACTCATGCAATGAGAGGGAAAGTTGTATATGATTTGAATCTGGTGAGCTCTTTGCCCCCAGTTTGGCAGCTCTATCAACCATATCATTGTAATAAAAAGAACTATGAGATGGTATCCAGCAGAAAGTAATGTCAGTGCCTCTTAAGGATAAACTATTAATCAAGTGAGTAATTTCCAATATCATTTCAGATCTTGTTTGTAATTTTGATAATTCAAGAGCTTGAAGTACAGATTTTGAATCAACACAAAAAAGTATCTGGGGAATCGTCCTAAAAAGATTTATCATGTAATTCAAAGCCATTAAGATTGCAAAGAGTTCTGCAGTAAAGACAGATTTATTAAGTCCTATATAGAAAGATTTCTCAATTTTGTGTGTGTGACCATGAAAATTGTGTGTGTGTGTGTGTGTGTGTGTGTGTGTGTGTGTGTGTGTGTGTGTGTGTGTGTGTGTGTGTGTGTGTGTGTGTGTGTGTGTGTGTGTGTGTGTGTGTGTTGTGTGTGTGTGTGTGTGTGAGATACAGAAAGGAGAAGAAAAAAAACTATAGATCTAATGATCAGCTCTCTTCCCGTATATAGTTATGTTACCATTGTTGACGTTTGAAGCTTAGTTTGTTATGGATTATGAGTAAGCTTGGTATCTTTTAAGTTGTACCGAAAGCAAGAATACAGAGTAAAAGAATTCTGATGTTTCATATGTTTCTCTCGTTATTTGTGATGGCATTTCTGTGTATGTTGTTTCTTAGATCTCCCTTTTTTAAAAAGGAAAATGATTTCATATTGACCAAACGTGAGTGTGTGTGTGTGTGTGTGTGTGTGTGTGTGTGTGTGTGTGTGTGTGTGTGTGTGTGTGTGTGTGTGTGTGTATGTGTCTGTCTGTCTGTCTGTCTGTTTGTGTGCGTATGTGTATCTGTTATGTCTGTATGTATCGTATGTCTGTTTGTGACGAAAATGTGTGTGCTGCTATCTTTATTTCATATGAAAAATTTTCATGGCCACTGTGACCGATATATTTTGACCACTGCACCTTCATGATCACTCTGTCTGAAATATAAATTGTTTAAAACTGAAAGAATTAATTTTTCACATATGCTTAAAGGAGAGAATCGCATTCTACAGTTATATCTAATTTTCCTTTCCATATATGTCTACCGATATACAAAATTTTAGGCCCAGCGTCGAAGAGAATATCACCACAGTACTAGAAAAATGTGGTCGTCTACTTCCGACAGAAGCTGAACAAAGAAATGATATATACATAAGCTTACTGAAGGAACAGGTTGGGTATACAGTCATTCCCATCACGAATGTTCGTCCTCCCCATCATGAATTCATCATCCCCATCATGAATGTTCGTCCTCCCCATCATGAATTCATCATCCCCATCATGAATGTTCATCCTCCCCATCATGAATTCATCATCCCCATCATGAATGTTCATCCTCCCCATCATGAATGTTCATCCTCCCCATCATGAATTCATCATCCCCATCATGAATGTTCATCCTCCCCATCATGAATTCATCATCCCCATCATGAATGTTCATCCTCCCCATCATGAATTCATCATCCCCATCATGAATGTTCATCCTCCCCATCATGAATTCATCATCCCCATCATGAATGTTCGTCCTCCCCATCATGAATTCATCATCCCCATCATAATGTGTTCATCCTCCCCATCATGAATTCATCATCCCCATCATGAATGTTCATCCTCCCCATCATGAATTCATCATCCCCATCATGAATGTTCAACCTCCCCATCATGAATTTCATCCTCCCCATCATGAATTCATCCCTCCCCATCATGAATGTTCATCCTCCCCATCATGAATTCATCATCCCCATCATGAATGTTCATCTCCCCATCATGAATTCATCATCCCCATCCCTGAATGTTCATCCTCCCCATCATGAATTCATCATCCCCATCATGAATGTTCATCCTCCCCATCATGAATTCATCATCCCCATCTGAATGTTCATCCTCCCCATCATGAATTCATCATCCCCATCATGAATGTTCATCCTCCCCATCATGAATTCATCATCCCCATCATGAATGTTCATCCTCCCCATCATGAATTCATCTCCCCATCATGAATGTTCATCCTCCCCATCATGAATTCATCATCCCCATCATGAATGTCATCCTCCCCATCATGAATTCATCATCCCCATCATGAATGTTCATCCTCCCCATCATGAATTCATCATCCCCATCATGAATTCATCCTCCCCATCATGAATGTTCATCCTCCCCATCATGAATTCATCATCCCCATCATGAATGTTCATCCTCCCATCATGAATTCATCATCCCCATCTGAATGTTCATCCTCCCCATCATGAATTCATCATCCCATCATGAATGTTCATCCTCCCCATCATGAATTCATCCTCCCCATCATGAATGTTCATTCTCCCCATCATGAATTTCATCCCCATCATGAATGTTCATCCTCCCCATCATGAATGTTCATCCTCCCATCATGAATTCATCATCCCCATCATGAATGTTCATCCTCCCCATCATGAATGTTCATCCTCCCCATCCTGAATGTTCATCCTCCCCATCATGAATTCATCATCCCCATCATGAATGTTCATCCTCCCCATCATGAATTCATCATCCCCATCATGAATGTTCATCCTCCCCATCATGAATTCATCATCCCCATCATGAATGTTCATCCTCCCCATCATGAATTCATCAACCCCATCATGAATGTTCATCCTCCCCTTCATGAATTCATCATCCCCATCATGAATGTTCATCACCCCATCATGAATTCATCAACCCCATCATGAATGTTCATCCTCCCCATCATGAATTCATCCTCCCCATCATGAATTCATCATCCCCATCATGAATTCATCATCCCCATCATGAATGTTCATCCTCCCCATCATGAATTCATCATCCTCATCATGAATGTTCATCATCCCCATCATGAATTCATCATCCCCATCATGAATGTTCATCCTCGCCATCATGAATTCATCATCCCCATCATGAATGTTCATCCTCCCCATCATGAATGTTCATCATCCCCATCGTGAATGTTCATCCTCCCCATCATTAATTCATCATCCCCATCATGAATGTTCATCCTCCCCATCATGAATGTTCATCATCCCCATCATGAATGTTCATCCTCCCCATCATGAATGTTCATCATCCCCATCGTGAATGTTCATCCTCCCCATCATGAATGTTCATCCTCCCCATCACGAATGTTGTTCATCCCCCCAGTCACGAATGTTCATCCTCTCCATCACGAATGTTGTTCATCCCCCCAGTCACGAATGTTCATCCTCTCCATCACGAATGTTGTTCATCCCCCCAGTCACGAATGTTCATCCTCTCCATCACGAATGTTGTTCATCCCCCCCAGTCACAATGTTCATCCTCCCCATCACGAATGTTGTTCATCCCCCCAGTCACGAATGTTCATCCTCTCCATCACGAATGTTGTTCATCCCCCCAGTCACGAATGTTCATCCTCCCCATCACGAATGTTGTTCATCCCCCCAGTCACGAATGTTCATCCTCTCCATCACGAATGTTGTTCATCCCCCCAGTCACGAATGTTCATCCTCTCCATCACGAATGTTGTTCATCCCCCCAGTCACGAATGTTCATCCTCTCCATCACGAATGTTCATCCTCCCCATAATGAATTCATCATCCCCATCCTGAATGTTCATCCTCGCCCATCCTGAATGTTCATCCTCTCCAACTTGACTGGTCACCCTCCCCATCCTGATATTCCCTTTCCAGATTACTGTTCAGCAAAGGCAGGAATATGTGGACATGGGGCACAGATAATCCAAGACGTTCATGGACAAATTGTTGCGGTTCCGGTGATCCTGGTAAAGTGGCAGACACAATGTTGAACTCAGTTGTTAAAGCATCAGCATGTACAGTGTGAGAGTGTCTCGATGTCACATACAGTAAGACCGAAAGCAAAGTTTCACAGAAGAAGGAAATATCTGCAAGGGTAAATTCTGTATACCACATCCCCTTCGATTCATTTCAGCTGTAGAAATCGGCATCAGGTAATTCATCAAACAAACTGACGTACAGCACGTTCACATTTGAGAAGATGGATTTTTTTCCGTCTTGAAAATGCAGTTAAAGAAGGCAGAAAGGCTGAGTGTTCATGCAGAGACTTTCTTTGCAAGTAATATCGAGAGATACAGACACCTGCGGTGCTGGTCAGAAGATTTGAGCAACACCCTCAATGAGGCATCTGTGAAGTGGATGAGACTCGACTGTGTGGTCCCAGTCTTCCCAACGAGCCCATAGCACGCCCAACTCTGGGTAGGAGCTGGTTAGAGACGAAAAATCCCACAATAATTTTTGAAGGTACTGATGGGAATTCAAACCCACAACCTTCCAGTCAGTAGTCTGTTGCGTTAACCACTACACCACGGCGACATGCTAAACTCTCTGTCTCTCTGTCTCTCTGTCTCTCTGTCTGTGTCTCTCTGTGTCTCTCTGTGTCTCTCTGTGTCTCTCTGTCTCACTCTTCTCTCTCTCTTTCTCTCTCTGTGTCTCTGTCTCTGTCTCTTTCTCTCTTTCTCTCTGTCTCTCTGTCTCTCTGTCTGTCTGTCTGTCTGTCTCTCTCTCTCTCTCTCTCTCTCTCTCTCTCTCTCTCTCTCCTCTCTCTCTCTCTCTCTCTCTCTGTAGTTTCGCTTTTTGTCAATAGTTTAAAAGCACAAATTGTTTGTTCGAAGACTAGGAATGATTCTAGTATAGATTAGAGCCACCTCCCCTCAGGCGTAATGATTTGCTGCTGTGTTGCTGCTGTTACATGGAATAAAAAGAGATATTGCGTTCGTCTCTCTCTTCGTTTAGCCATGTGTCAAAATGCTCTGCTTTTGTGTCTTTTGTGGATGAATCAAAGTAATCACCAAAATTCAAACAAACAGAAACCAGAAAAAAAAACATGAAAATAGAATGAGAATGCGTATTTAATTAACAAAACAAGACACACATAAATATTCGGTTCTCTGTCAAATGTACATAAAAGACACACACACAAAATCACAAAATATAGGACAAAAACAAAAAAATCAGCACATTAACGTTTCCCTTAGGTTGGTTTCTGCGTGTTATCTTATTTTACACTTGTTCAGTACAGTTGGGTTTGGTTTTTTCATACTTTTAATTAAGTTTATTGATCTCACTAGGTTTGTATGGTATTGTGTTGTTTTTCAATTATGTTATATTGCACTTTAGTGTAGTGTAGTGTATGTAGTGTAGTGTAGTGTAGTGTAGTGTAGTGTAGTGTAGTGTAGTGTAGTGCAGTGCAGTTTAGTGTAGTGTAGTGTAGTGTAGTGTAGTGTAGTGTAGTGCAGTGCAGTGCAGTGTAGTGTAGTGTAGTGTAGTGTAGTGTAGTGTAGTGTAGTGTAGTGTAGAATAGTGTAGTGTAGAGTAGAGTAGAGTAGTGTAGTGTAGTGTAGTGCAGTGCAGTGTAATGTAGTGTAGTGTAGTGTAGAGTAGTGTAGTGTAGAGTAGTGTAGTGTAGTGTAGTGCAGTGTAGTGCAGTGTAGTGTAGTGTAGTGTAGTGTAGTGTAGAGTAGAGTAGTGTAGTGTAGTGTAGTGTAGTGCAGTGCAGTGCAGGTATATGTAGTGTAGTGTAGAGTATGTAGTGTAGTAGTGTAGTGATGTATAGTGTAGTGTAGTGTAGTGCAGTGCAGTGGTGCAGATGTAGTGTAGTGTATGTATGTAGTGCAGTGCAGTGTAGTGTAGTGTAGTGTAGTGTGGTGTGGTGTGGTAGTGGTGTGTGTGGCGTAGGTAGCGTGCGTAGTGTTAGTGTAGTGTAGTGTAGTGTAGTGTAGTGTAGTGTAGTGTGGTGTAGTGTGTGTGGTGTGGCGTAGTGTAGCGTAGCGTAGTGTAGTGTAGTGTAGCAGTGTAGTGTAGTGTAGTGCAGTGTAGTGTAGTGTAGTGTGGTGTGGTGTGGTGTAGTGTGGTTGGTGTGGTAGTGTAGTGTAGTGTAGTGCAGTGTAGTGTAGTGTAGTGTAGTGTAGTGTAGTGTGTGTGGTATGGTTGGTAGTGTAGTGTAGTGCAGTGCAGTGTAGTGTAGTGTAGTGTAGTGTAGTGTAGTGTATGTGTTAGTGTAGTGTAGTGTGTAGTGTAGTGTGGTGTAGTGTAGTGTGGTATGTGTTGTGGCGTAGCGTAGTGTAGTGTAGTGTAGTGTAGTGTAGTGTAGTGTAGTGTAGTGGTGTAGTGTAGTGTGGTATGGTGTGGCGTAGCGTAGTGTAGTGTAGTGTAGTGTAGTGTGGTGTAGTGTAGTGTGGTGAGTGTAGTGTGGTGTGGTAGTGTGGTATGGTGTGGTGTAGTGTAGTGTAGTGAGTGTAGTGTAGTGTAGTGTAGTGTAGTGTGGTGTAGTGTAATGTGGTGTAGTGTAGTGTGGTATGGTGTGGCGTAGCGTAGTGTATGTAGTGTAGTGTAGGTGTAGTGTAATGTGAGTGTAGTGTAGTGTGGTTGTGGTGTAGCGTAGCGTAGTGTAGTGTAGTGTAGTGTGGTGTAGTGTAATGTGTGTAGTGTAGTGTAGTGTAGTGTGCGTAGCGTAGTGTAGTGTAGTGTAGTGTAGGTGGTGTAGTGTAGTGTAGTTAGTGTAGTGTAGTGTAGTGTAGTGTGTGAGTGTAGTGTAGTGAGTGTAGTGTAGTGTAGTGTAGTGTAGTGTAGTGTAGTGTAGTGTAGGTAGGTAGTGTAGTGTAGTGTAGTGTATCTTGCTTCTTACAGATGACGTTGTACTTCTCAAGAGCAAAATCCAGATTTTCTGTTGTAATTCGTGTATGAAAGAGGCCATTTTAAATGGCTTGACTCGTTTTTTCTCTGTCTCTGTTTCTCTCTGGCTCTGGCTCTCTGTCTCTGTCTGTTCTGTCTGTCTCTCTCTCTCTCTCTCTCTCTCTCTCCATCTCTCTCTGTCTCTGTCTCTGTCCCTGTCTCTGTCTGTCTGTCCTGTCTGTCTGAATGTCTGTCTGTCTGTCTGTCTGTCTGTCTCTCTCTCTCTCTCTCTCTCTCTCTCTCTCTCTCTCTCTCTCTCTCTCTCTCTCTCTCTCTGTTCGTTCTTTTGTTTAACATCGTTTCACTCTAAGTGATATTAGACGAGTTCTAAACAAACAATCGAACCGAACGAACAAATAAAAAAAAAAGAGGAGGGGTAAGGGGACAGAGATAAAGGAAAAGACAGACAGTGAGTAAAAGGAAAACAAGGACATAGAATTATGACCTGGCTAAGGAAATAGATGGAAACTTTTTTCTTTTTTTTTCATTGTTGTTTTAAGCCCAGCCGATCTCGCAGAGCCATATCAGGGCTATAACCGCTTCAAAACACACAAAACTTCAACAGGAAAAAAAAATTAAGTACACATATCAATGCATTCGCGCACATAATCTGAGGACATGCCCCCGGTGTAGGACCATTCTGTCCGATTTATCGCACAGTGGAGATTTAAAAAACACACTTGAATACAGATATAAGTATACATAAGGACACAAAAACATATATAAAAAAGGCATAAATTACCTAAAATTGCTTCCACATATCTCACCTCCTTAGAGCCAAAAATGCACTTCATACATGTACCCAATTATCAATTCGAAGAAAAAGTACGTAAGACTTTATCGAAAAAATACAGGTGAATGGACCATTAAGGCAAAAATAAGTAGAAATGACAGAAAGCAAGACAACAAGGCAGAAACAAAGAGAATGACAGAAAAGAGGAAATTTCTAGCACAGAATTTCCAGAAGGTGGGGATATTATTTATACTGAAAGAGCCCCCGGCAACCTAACGGGGGAAAGATGGAAACTGAAACTTACTCTAATAACATTACCTATGAAGGGTGACCTGGGTTAGTAGACAGATGGAGCTAAAACTTTGCACTTGTAACAGTAATTAGGAAGGAAAAACTCTCACTAGAACGTTAATTTTAAAGACATTAAAATAATGGATCAGGACCTTGTACAGATGGTTCTGACATCATTAGTAATATGACTTGGTCTGATGTAACTTCTCTAAAATGAGATCAGGATAGGGATTTGTGTGTGTGGGAGAGAGAGAGAGAGAGAGAGAGAGAGAGAGAATGTGTGTGTGTGTGTTGTGTGCGTGTGGTGTGTGTGTGTGTGTGTGTGCGTGTGTTTGTGTGTGTGCGTGTGTGTGTATGCGTGTGTGTGTGCAAGTGTGTTTTGTGTGTATGTGTGTGGGTGTGTGTGTCTGTGTGTGCGTGCGTGTGTGTGTGTGTGTGTAAGTGTGTTTGTGTGTATGTGTGTGAGTGTGTGTCTGTGTGTGTGCGTGCGTGTGTATGTGTGTGTGTGTGTGTTTGTTTGTGTGTGTGTATGTGTGTGTGTTTTGTGTGCGTAATGTGCGTGTTTGTATGTGTCTGTGTGTGCTTGTGTGTCTGTGTGTGTGTGTGCGCGTGCTCGCCTGTGTGTGTGCATGTGTGTTTGTGTGAGTGTGTGTATGTGATGTCTTTTTTCGTAAAAACAAACTTCTGTTGTTCTGATACAATATGAATTGTTCACTGCGAATACACCACAATTTTACAATATTTTGTTTATACAGCAATTAGTCGAGAACCAAAATAAACAAAAGC
>CM060305.1:127481394-127491394 GCA_030674185.1 Monoplex corrugatus
TTTGATTAGTTGCTGATACATTTTCGAACGAAAAATATATAATGGATGGGGAGTTTAAAGAAATCTAACACCAAGCACTGACTTAGATCTATCCTTGCAATTCACTGTCATCAAGGCGACATAGGCCCACCCTGGTAAGAGAAGCTGGTGGGGAGCCAGATGGACTGTGTTTGCACAGGCGGCAGGAACTGATAGTGGCGATGATGAATATCTTTCTTTTTTTATTTACTATTATTATTATTATTATTATTATTATTATTATTATTATTATTATTATTATTATTATTATTATTATTATCGTTACCAGTATCATCATCATCATCATCATAATGAATAAATATGTAAACAAATAAAAAGACAAATGAAATAAGTTTCTTCCTGTTTTTCAGATCTAAGTGTTCCCCATGCCAAATCAAGAAATCACATAGCCCAGCTGCACGGTGGTCTACAACCATGGAGTACCGGCAAGATTACATACAAACAGAAGAAGAAAGCAAAAAGAATGATTTTGACATTCAGAAAGATTAATGTGAAGAGAGAAGATACAGAAGTCCAGAAGCTGGAGGATGCAAACGATCACCTGAGGATTAAAGCACAGCGAAGACATGAGCAAGCAACGCAGCTGATACAGAAGAGTTGGAAGAAAGGAAGAACGAAAAGAGAGGAAACATGATGATGTAGTGACAGATTAAAGAGAGAAAATGCGATGGATAGGGAAAACAAATTAATGGATGCCATGCTGCAAATACAATGATATTGAAATACAATATAATACTATAGTCCTTTATACATCCACATAGGTAAATTAACATGTGTACATACACTGGACTCGCACCACACGTAGATTATTCTCACAGCTACTCAAAACCACAATCACAACTCAATGACAGAACATAATAAAATAAACATGCCTCAACAGTTCAAAGCAACCACAAAATAAAGCAGCCAATAATCTTTGTATATGCCATAACTCTGCACATGATACGCTCCCAACCCCCAACCCTGTCCCACCCACCCCCACCCCATTTTCCCATTTTCCATGCACACACACACACCCACACACACACACACACATATATATATATATATATATATAATACACACACACACACACACACACACACACACACACACACACATACAGAAGAAACACACCATTATGAAGTCACAAAATGACAGGTGCGGTAATCAAGCAGGTAATTGTCAGAATTGTAATAAGAATGTCTGGGTTTGGTCCCTTCTGGGTACCTCCTGCCTGGTGAAAAAGGGTGGAGAACTTGTTAAGTTCTCTGGTCAGCATGTGTGCAGACCTACCAGTGTCTGAAACCCCTTTGTGTGCATGCTCATGCAGAATATCAAATAGGTACTATAAAGATCTTGTAAGTCATTTCTTGTGTATTTGGTGGCTTATGGAAGCTTGGCCCAGCAAGCATATCCACCAAATCAGAGTATGCAGACTGCACCAGTATACTTCCTGCACAGTGTGGGCAAAACTGCGCATATACACATCTGAGAAAATCTGAACGCTATAGAAAGATCATAAGGTTTTTCTAAAAAAATAACACAAACTGAGAAGATCTGTGCCACTAAGTAAAATAAGCAAAGATCAGGGAAATGGAAATTCCTCATGATTGTTTTGTACACGTTACCATTTAAAAAAAAAAATTTTTTTCTTTTCTTTTTTTTTTACTAATTCGTTGTCTTCATTTTTATGGTGAAAAACAAAAACAAAAACTTACATGTCTCAGAACATGTATAATCTTTAGGAACAATATTCAGAATTCATTTTTCGCAATAAAGGATTCGTATGCCCATATAGTGAATATTTTCGTCACATGGAAAGTGTGTTGCAAGGGCATGATTTGTGCGGGCGGGTGGGCGCGCGCGTGTGTGTGGTGTGTACACAAAAAATGAGTTATTAAGTATAGTGCAAAGTATGTACTTACTTAATTAAATTACAATGTGAATTTATAAACAATTCCTGTTCTTCCTTGCCAGGATTAAATAGATGTACAGGAAGTATATATCTGTAAGAAAAAAATTTGAGCCATGATTTATTGACACAGATGAAGCATGGGGGGGGGCACACACACACACACACACATACAACACACACACACACACACACACACACACACACACACACACACACACACACACACACACACACACACACACACACACACATCAATAGCGTTCATTGCCTATGATGTCATTATATTGAATGATGTCATAATATTGGAGCAACCAAGTTGCTAGGAAAGATAAAAAGTAATTGCTAGATCTGTTTTCCTTTAAAAAATCCGAGTATAACAATTTAGTTCGTCGTCACATTGGTAGTATCAACAATGAAAAACACATAGCTACATATATTTATAATGTCACACGTCGAAAAGTACATGAAAGGCTGTGGTTACGTCCCTTGCTTGGGGGGGGGGGGGGGACGTAGATCTGTTTTACGTGTAATCTAAACCCAAATCGCTTTCACATACGGGATACGTACGTATCGCGATACGTGTACGTATCGGGAGATACGTGACGTGTAATCTAAAGATAAACATTCACAGTCGACGCCGACTGACGGAGGTCTACTACCCGGTTTTTTGTCCTTGTTTTCAATTTTATTTCAAACTCTGCAAGGTTACCTCTTGCTGGTTATCAAACCAATGTCAAGCCTACCCAATAGAAAAGGCCATAGAAATTTACAGACGCTGAATTCTTTGCTGAAGGATTTACATAGTCTAACAATTTTGGTCATCCAAAGAATTTGGTGTGAGTTTCGCTAAGTTGCCCCCCTCCCCCCCCCCCCCCTCAGGGCAGGGACTTCTGGTCTCAGATCTGAGTATGGTCTTTCTTCTGTTATTCTGAGTTTGTGTTTCATTTGATTAATAGTAGAGCTTAGGCAAGTCGAGATGCCATTTATTATGTTGGATATATACAGTAGAATACATCCCTAAATTCTACCTAGATTCATGTTGACAAAACCATATCACGAAAATAACTATATCAAAGACTCATCATAGTCCTAATCTAACTTTACTATTAGCCTGCTGTATACTCTGATAAAAGGACTTATCTTCGTTGGCATTTTACTACTGAATAGGACACCTACAGCTTTTTGGAAAGACAGTTTACACATATCTACAAAAGAGATTGAGAGCCAGGAGTCGAGAATTTCGAGTTAATTCAAGAGCGATTCGTCAAATCAGAAATTTTTATATGCACTTCACTCAGTTTGTTATCTGGCAGACTCCTTGGTCCTGTGCAAAATCTATCTGCTGGCGGGATACTGAAGCTTCGAACATTTGATTGTAATTAGGAAAGCTGATCAAATAGCGAAAAGAAAATACTTCAGCTTGGAACATATATAGCCCCAGGCATTCAATCAGACCTGATGAGTTTTAGCAAGTCACATTGAAACTTGTCTGATGAGAGAGACAAAAACAAAGAAAAAACACAAAAATACAATCACACAAACAAACAAACAAACAAAATGGCGTTATAGCCTTTTCGCTTGTTATCTGTTTGTTGTCGTTGATTTCTCGTTTTTGTTGTTGTTGGTTGTTGATTTTGTTGGTCTGTTGATGGTTAGGTGGTTGGTTGGTTGGTGTGTGTTGGTTGGTTTTGTTATTTTTTTTGTTTGTTTGAACTTTTTTTTTTTTTTTTTTTTTTGGGGGGGGGGGGGGGGTCGTTCATAGGTTGTAACTCCCAAGAGCATTCGAATACACGAGCTAGTTTTTACGTATAAGGCCGGTTTGGATTTTTTATTCCGCCATTGAGGCAGTCATATTCCGTTTTGGAATTTTCGTTTTGTTTTGTTTGTTTTGTTTTGTTTTGTTTCGTTTCGTTTCGTTATATTTTGATTTGTTTTGCTTTGGGGAAGGTACATGGTAGGTATTGACATGTTTCAATAAGCCACCAAAATACTGACATCGCTTTACACAATCTTTAACGTGCATAGTTGCTGTTCTGCGTGCGCCATACACATGCAGTGAGTTCAAACGCTAACAGGTCTACACTTATGTTGACCTGGGAGATAGGACAATTCTCTACGCTTTACCCATCATGGGGTACCCAAGCTGTTTCGAGTCCAGACCTTTCAACTGGAAGACTTGTGTCCTAACTACTCCACTATCGCTTCCTTCAGGCCATTCCACCATAACATTACTATTGCCTTCTGCTTTTCTTCTTGACAAATGAAACAAACAGGCCCCATTCGGTAAATATCCGTCCACAAACAGCTGCGATATCTTCGCTGGAACCTCTCTCTCTCTCTCTCTCTCTCTCTCTCTCCTCTCTCTCTCTCTCTCTCTCTCTCTCTCTCTCTCTCTCTCTCTCTCTCTGTCTCTCTCTCTCTCTCTCTCTCTCTCTCTTCTTCTCTCTCTCTCTCTCTCTCTCTCTCTCTCTCTCTCTCTCGCACACACACATCCCTCGTATCAATATCAATTGATATAAACAAGATAATCAAGCCATTTTCACGTTCTAACAATCTCCCGTTTTATACCAAATAATTCAATAAAAACAAAGCAAGTACGAGGGTGAGTCTAAAAGTAATGCCTTATTATTTATATCAGACGAAGTTTTTGATACAATTACCTGAAAAGCTGATCAGTTACAAATTATTATAACTGTTACGAACTGAAATATTTTGTTTGGCATGTCCGGTTCATAGACTCGTGAGGAAAAATCAAAATGGCTGCCCCCTTAGAGCTGCGTCAAAAACAAAGAGCAGTGATTGAATTCCGTGTTGCTGAGGGGGAAACCCCTGTGAACGTTCACAGACGATTACAGAATGTGTATAAGGAGATTACTTTAGATTATAGCAATCTTCGCAGGTGGGTCTGTCGTCTGAATGGTGAAAAGGTGGGAACTGCGAGCGTAGCCGATAAATCCCGTTCTGGCCGTCCGTCCACTTCCGTGAATCCTGCCAATAAAGCAAATTCAGATGATCCGATTTGAGAGGCGCATAACTCTTGAGGAGTTGGCAAAAAACCTTCAAGTGAGCCATGGAAATGCTTATAACATTGTTGAATCACTTGGGTTTTCAAATGTGTGTGCCCGTTGGGTACCGTGAGAGCTGACTACCGAACGCAAGACTGACAGGGTCAACGTCTGCACTGAACTTCTTGAACAAAGTCAAAGAGACAACACCTTCTTTGGAAGGCTCGTTACCGGTGATGAAACATGGATTCACCATTATGAACCGAAATCAAAGAGGCTGTCAATGGAATGGGCCACCCTAAGTCACCATAACCGAAAAAGTTCAAGACGAAAAAGTCAGCTGGAAAAATCATGGCGACTGTCTTTTGGGATGCTCAAGTTGTCATTCTGGTTGATTTCTTGCCAAGAGGAGAAACAATAAACTCTGAGACATACATTAAGACCCTGACGAGGCTCAAAGCAAGAATCCGTCGAGTGAGACCCAACTTGCAAATCGATAATGTCCTCCTTCTGCATGACAATGCTCGACCACACAGAAGCATCAGGACAAGGGAGACAATCGCCTCATTCGGGTGGACAGCTTTACCGCATCCTCCATACTCACCAGACTTAGCGCCTTCAGACTATCATCTCTTCGGCCCCATGAAAGAGAGTTTGAGAGGCAAACATTATGCCAGTGACGAGGAAGTGAAAACTGCAGTGAAGACGTGGCTCCAAGCACAGTCAACATAATTTTACGAGGCAGGGATACATGCCCTCATTCGAAGGTGGAACATTGCTATTGAGAGAAACGGTGACTATGTTGAGAGTAGGGATGTGATCCCCAGAGGACCAGCTTCATTTTGATGCATGATACATGTTCCTGTGTCGGTAATTGTACCTGTACTAAAGAAAAAGGCATTACTTTTTGACTAACCCTCGTATTTATTTATAATACCCTTTTTTCTCACTGCAAGGCTCCATGCTGCCGAGAAACTAAACGTGTACAGCTATTATAACAACCAGTCTTATAGTACAAACTATAGCTGAGAAATCGGAAGGAATTGTATTATTTGAAAGCGCCTACGGGGAATGAATGGAAAAAGCCCTACTAATAATTTGCCTTTTACTGACTGGAAGACCTTGGGCTCGAATCCACATCGATCCAAAACAATTATTGTAGGACTTTTCTGTCCTGACGGGCTACTACCCAGAGCTGAGCATGCTGTTGGGCAAATTGGGAAAACTTCTACCATGCAGTCTTGTCTCATCCCACTCTAAGGATTCGTCATTGAGAATGTTGCTCAAATTTCCTGACCAACACAGCAGATATCTGTATCTCTCGGGCCTGTTTGAAGTCAGGTTATGTCGTAAAAGTTGAGTGTAGGGTACATCCATGTTGTGCAGTCTCAATCCAGATCGTGACTATCATTTTCATTCTAATCATCACTGTATTATGAAAATAAAAAAGTGTTTAGATTCTGTGGCCTTCATGTTTTGTTCTCACTGTGACCTCAGTTTTGGTAGGTTTTGAAATGTGTTGGAGAACCGAAATGAACGGTGTAGGGATAATGACACAAAAGCGGTACAGAAGATGTGAGAACAGCGAAACAAAATCGAAAGGATATACAAGGCCATCTCGATTTCACATTTTATTACAAGATCCACCAGCCTGCTGACAAACAAAAAAAATCCAGTGATCAACGACCGAAAAACTTAGCACTCTACGTAGATGTGAGCGTGAATTTTTTTCACCTTGACATATGCATATTTTCACCTCAACATGTGCATTTTCATATATGTGTTAAAAGGGACATTTTGCATGTATCTAATAAAAGGAGCCTATGAATCAATCCACAAACCGCTGAAATATGTTTGCTTGGACACATTCTGCTCACTGACAATAGACGCGCATCCTACGTGCTTAAATTACAGTCTACATGTTCTTAAGATAGGCTCAACCACGGGAGAGTATTTCATATGGCCTCTGTCTGTGTGTATGTGTGCGTGTGTGGGGGGAGGGGGTGTCTGTGTGTCTGATTGTCTGTATGTGTGTGTGTGTGTGTGTGTGTGAACATTTACCTGTTGTGATTTGTGTTTTTGTGTTGTTGTTGTTTATTTCTGTTCCCTTCCAATTCCCTCAAAAACTCGATCCTGGAGGAAGGGGAAGTTTACTACATATGTGTCGGTTTTGTCACCAGATCTGTTTTCACTTTACAGCGAAATCATCATGAGAAACCTAGAAGAAGACCCTGGATTAAAGGTTGGAGGGAAAATGATAAACAACATTCGATACGCAGATGACTCCGTGCTAATATTGCAGAAAATGAAAGGAACCTACAAAACCTTGTGAATATACTAGAAATAGAAAGCAAAGGTAAAGGGCTGGAACTAAACAGCAGAAAGACTGAAGTCATGGTGATCAGTAAAAAACATGAAATCCCCTCATGCAAAATAACAGCAAATGGCACAACCTTGACACAGGTTAATAAATTTAAATACCTGGGAACGATCATTTCATCAGACGGCAGATGCACATCAGAAATAGCCGGCAGAATCGGCCAAGCCAAAACAGCATTCAAGAAGATGACAAGCATTCTTACCAACAAATGCCTATCAATTAACATCAGGAAGACAGTTCTTGAATGTTATATAGAACCAATACTGTTTTACGGATGTGAGGCGTGGACAGTCAACAAGCAAAGCCAGAACAAGATTGAGGCAGCAGAGATGTGGTTTTTAAGAAGTATGTTGAGAGTTCCATGGACACAAAGAAAACAAACGAGACAGTCTTGATGGAGGCAGACACAAGTAGATCACTCATAAGGAAGATTAGGAAAAGACAGGCAACATTTATAGGCCATTTTATGAGGAAGGGGGATTTCGAGCACCTGGTCACAACGGGAAAGCTGGAGGGAAAGAGAGCACCAGGTAGACCCAGGGAGAAAATGCTGGACGGACTTGCAGAGTGGCTGGGGACGAGGAGGGTGGGGGAGATGCTAGGGGCAACGAGAGATAGAGACACATGGAAGTCCATGAGCGCCAACGCCATGCGGCAGGGCACCTGATGAGGAGGAGGAGGACCATCCTTCACTGACACCAGAAAGACGCAACAGAGGAAGACCCAAGAACATCCAACGACAAACAGTAGGAGAACTCAAGGCCTTGAAACACACCTTGTGTACCATTCAGAGGCTGACCCGGAACAGACAGAAGTGCAGGATCTCCGTTGCTGCCTTTCATGCAAGTGGTGTTATGGACAGTAAGTAAGTAAGCATGTGTCAATGTACTTGGCACAGTTTTTTGAGCATCATCATCAAAATAGTAGAAATTGTTTTGCAATAAAAGGTAGATTATTCGTATTGTTTGACAATTCTTTTGAAAGATATATTTAAAGAAAAGCATGTGACATGCGTTTGACATGGAGTTTACGACCAAGAGCTCTCGTTCATGGTAAGCCGTTTACAGATAGAAACTTTTAAATGATGTAGGACAACTGTTTATTTTCAGATTAGACTGAAACTGCTGGGTATACCTTAACAACGATTTTGCAACTCTGTGAGAATCTGACATTTGGTCTTTATTGTCATATATTCAAGCTTCAAGTTTATCAAGTCAGCGTTCAGTTGTATGTATAACTATTAATTTTGGAAGTATTTTGAAACCATTGCTTTTGTCAGACAGTTTTCAATTGAAAGGTAATAATAACTATTTTCACTGTCGATTTTTTTTTCATTCCGAGCAATGTTTCTTGTTCGCGTGTATAATGTTTGCTACGGTCCACACTGTGCAAGCATTATGTTGCTACACAGTCCGCATACTTCGTCTTTGGTGGGCGTGCATGCTAGGGGTTTTCACGTTTCCATACACCACCGGAAACACTCGTGGCTTACGAGGTTTTAACATGCGTATATGATGTTCTGTGTGCGTATATGCACAAAGGGTGTTCAAGCACATATGTTGACCTCCCAGGTCGGAAAAATCGCCCTCTTTTACCTGCTAGGTTCAGGTAGGTTTGAAGTCGGACTTTCCTATCGGAAGTCCTAACCGCACGGCTTTTGTACCTCTTGTTGTGAAATATTTAACAGCCCTTATAATCATCATCATCAAGTGCCTTGCCACATGGCGTTGGCGATCATGACCCTCCATTATGCTCCTATCCCTTGTTGCCGTAAGCACATCTTCCACCCTTTCTGTCTTCAGCCAATCTGCAAGTCCGTCCAATATTTTCCCTGGGTCTACGTGGTGCTCTCTTTCCCTCCAGCTTTCCTGTTGTGACCAGGTGCTCCAATTCCCCTTTCCTCATAAAATGGCCTATAAATGTTGCCTGTCTTTACCTAATCTTCCTTATGAATATCTTCTTGTGTCTGCCTCCATCAACAGCCCTGATACGAAAACGAAACAGCTAGCTACGCTTTGTTCCGACATTGAGATATACCATCCGGCATTTTGATTCATTTTTAGAAAGTAAGATTTAGATCAAGACTATCCCATAACCATAAGGTTACAGGGGAGAGAAGTAAGAGATTTTAATTTCTTTCGCGGTTAGTATTATAAGACCGGGCCCCATCCCCTGTCCTTTGCTGCTTTACTATCTCCAACTCTGTAATAATGAGATACACCATCTGATTATAGCAAATGATTTTTAAAGAAAGTGAGGTAATCCCTTAACACAAGGTCCTACAGGAGTGAGGTGGCCGAGAATTCAGCTTCTCTTGGGACAGTATAATCAGTGTGGTGCCCATCTTCTCTCCTGGCCGCTTTATCCTTTCCTAGTGTGAACAAGACCAGATGTCCTTCACGGCTGTACAGACTGCAGGCAGTACGCTGATTTTTTTCCCAAGGTCGAATCAGGTACCCATACAGTCAGACTGGAAAAGCTAAATGCTACATCGACGCCTATCAGGCCACTGTTTTTTCCATCCTTAGAAAGAAGGGGACTATTTGGAAATGCTTCTCTTCTGTTGCTTGCTCCTATCTCTTAAATGGCTGGTACAGGTCTTGGAGTGTTGTGATGGGGTTGTCGTTGTTGTTGTTGTTGTTGCTGCTGCTGCTGATGATGATGATGATGATGATGATG